>CM077286.1:73661707-74156707 GCA_039654925.1 Anguilla pacifica | reverse complement strand
GCCTTCATGTGCCTCCGTTCATTTTTTGCTTGTGTGATGATTGGCTGTTCTGTATCTCCCTGAGCAACTGATATGGGTACGGCCTCACTAACAGCCCCAAGCCGACCCGCTCTCCAATTCACCAATCGCCTTTTTCCCTGTCTGTCCCCCCCAGTACATGAAGATGATGGGGGTCAATCCGTTCAGCCACTTCTGCGCCTGGTTCCTTGAGAGCTCGGCCTTCCTGGTTGTGACCATCATCATCCTCACCATCATCCTGAAGGGCGGCAGCATCCTGCCCAACAGCGACGGCTTCCTGCTCTTCCTCTACCTCTGCGACTACGGCCTGTCCATCCTGGCCATCAGCTATCTGGTCAGCGCCTTCTTCGACAAGACCAACATCGCCGGGCTGAGCGGCAGCCTGATCTACGTCATCTGCTTCTTCCCCTTCATCGTGGTCCTCTCCCTGGAGACCACGCTGTCCTTCTCCGCCAAGAGCGCGCTGGTGAGAGGTGTAACCTAACCCCCATCCCCCCCCGCCACCTGCCGGGGAGGTCTACAGGTGTACACACACCATGCACACTGATAAAGTGTGCAGGGTCTGTAAACCACAGAGGAAGAATGCGTGCAAATCCCCATTAAACCCTGCAGAAGAGTGAAGGTTTACATGCTGCTTCCAGATAAATAAATTATTATTATGTATAGTCCTACTGTCTGTTATTATTATGTATAGTCCTATAGCTGATACATAGACAGGCTAACAGATGACCAACAGACAGAGAGACAGATAATCTGGCAGACAGAGAGAGAGACAGGCAGGCAGACAGACAGGCAGACAGACAGATAGATAGATGTATAGATTGACAGACAGACCTACAGTTAGATAGATAGTCGGACAGACAGATAGATAGATGATAGATAGATAGGCACCATGTCCATTAAGGCTCTTCTCCGCTTCGCCTGCAGAGTCTGTTCTCACCCACCTGCTTCAGCTACGCCAGCCAGTACATCTCCCGCTACGAGGGTCAGGGAGAAGGTAGGTCCCCTGAGCCGATCTCGCTGGCGCTGGTCTGTATCTCATTGGGGGGGGGGGCTGATGGCACCGTGACCCCATGTTCCTCCTTCTCCCCCCCCCCCCCGACTCTGCCAGGGATCCAGTGGAGCAACTCCTACGTGTCCCCGCTGGCGGACGACTCCTGCACCTTCGGCTGGCTGTGCTGGCTGCTGCTGATCGACTCCGTCATCTACTTCCTGGTGGGCGTGTACGTCCGCATGGTCTTCCCAGGTATGGCGGGAAACACGCGCGCGTGCAAACGTGTCTGCAAATGCGTGCGCGCACACACACACACATACACACACACGTACACACACATACACACACACACACACATACACACACACGTACACACACACACACACACATACACACACACACACTCACAGACACACACACACACACACACATACACACACACTCACAGACACACACACACACACACATACACACACACTCACAGACACACACACACACACACACACACACACATACACACACACTCACAGACACACACACACACACACACACACACACATACACACACACTCACAGACACACACACACACACACACACATACACACACACACACACACACACACACACACACACACACGTACACACACAGACTCATGCGAACACACACACACACACTCACAGACACACACGTACATACTGTACGCACACACAAACACTCATGTACACACACACTCACACACTTACACGTACACACATACACACACAGACAAACGCCAAGTAACCTAACGAGCGCACACACACACACACGCACAAGCACAGATCGCTGATCCGAGTCTAATGACAAGAACAACTGGGCAGTTTTGTTTGTGTTTTGTGGCCATTTGTAGTCACTCTGTCCAGGGTTGCCCTGGAGGGAAGTAGTTATTTCTTTAATGCGCAAAATAGATTTATGTGTTGACAGATTTTAACAAGTTGTACCTAAAAATAACATGTGTTACTTCACAAAGCAATATAACTTTGGGCTGTTTACTTCAGATTTAATCAAGTTCACAGATTTAAGGTTGCTTGTGCCCTGATCTGGCTGATGCATTGTGGGTGCAACTGAATAGCGAGAAGTGTAACAGCCTGTGCACCTCCCCCTCTTCGCACCTGCGCTTCCCGAACACGTCTCCTGTCTGTTCTGGCCCCACGATGGTGGAATGACCTCCCCGTGGAGGTCAGAACAGCTGAGACACTGACCCATTTCAAGCGATGACTGAAGACTCACCTCTTCAGGCTGCACCTCTCCCCATCCCTCCCTACCTCCCTGTAATCTCTTAAATGACTGTAAGCTTAGGGTTGTAACTTGGTAGCTGTTTCGTAGGTGACTTAGTTAATGCACTCGTCTTAACTACTGCTTGTATTTTTGCATAGACTGCGTTGTTGCTGTTCTCGTTTGTGTTAGTCTTAATCAGTTTAACCTTCAGGGTCCAAGTTGAACTATGCGGTTGTTCCCTGCACTTGGACCGGTACTTCTCTCTATGGTTTTCGTCATACTTGTTCCTGGTTATGGTTATGATGCATTGTGGGTGCAACTGAATAGCGGGAAGTGTAACAGTCTGTGCTTCCTGTGCCAGGAAACTATGGCATCGCCGTGCCCTGGTACTTCCCGGTGATGCCCTCTTTCTGGGCGGACCTCTGTGGCTGCGGGGACGGGTCCCAGAAAAAGAGGCGGGGGATGCTGTTCTCCAACATCTTGCGCAAGAACCAGGTCAGCTTCCCCAAAGACAAAGACCCAGGTACGACCCCCTCCTTTTTCACTGTGCTCCTCAGGCTGCTGTTCAAATTAGCGGTGTCTGCTCACAGTTAATATGTGACGCTATAACGATCGATAAATCTGTCTTGCGCTCGCTGTTCCTGTGCGTCTCTCTCTCTCTCGTTCTCTCAAAATCAAATTCAGAATGCTTTATCGACATGAAATACATTAGTAAATATTGCCAAAGTGCACATATAGAAATACAAAAAGACATAAGCGCATGAACATAAATTGAACCAAACAATTGTTATATCTAACTGTTTAACAACAACAAACACTATAATAAAAATAAAAAGAATGGCAATAAAATAAATAAAATAAATAAAATAAGTTAATAATAACAATAAATAAATTCATAAATTTAATTAATAAATTTGGTGGTCAACCATTGTCTCTCTCTCTCACTTATACAGTCAGCGCTTTCCCCTCTCAAGTGGAGGATGAGTTTGCCGACTTGCCAGTAGGGGTCGCCCTCCACGGCCTGACGAAGACGTACGGGAGTCGGGCAGCGGTCCAGAACCTCAACATCGACTTCTACGACGGCCACATCACCGCCCTGCTGGGCCACAACGGGGCGGGGAAGACCACCACCATGTGAGGGCGCTGTTCTCTTCCGTTCTCTCCCCCGTGTTAAAATATACACCAGCTCGTCGCCTGGTTAAAATCTGTGCTGAATGCTTTGCGCAGCGTACACATTCACGAGGAAGTTCGGAAACATTGCGTTTATCAAGCTCGATCTCTTTGGAAGGTCGTGTAGAGAGGCGTGTCACGTAGTCGCTGATAACTGTAAATTTAGAACTGACGTCTGTGAGTGACCCAGTGCTGTCTGTGAGTGACACAGTGATGTCTATGAGTGACACAGTGATGTCTGTGAGGGACGCAGCGCTGTCTGTGAGTGACAGTGCTGTCTGTGAGTGACACAGCGAAGTCTGTGAGTGACACAGTGCTGTCTGTGAGTGACACAGCGATGTCTGTGAGTGAGACAGTGCTGTCTGTGAGGGACGCAGCGCTGTCTGTGAGTGACGCGGCACTGTCTGTGAGTGACACAGTGCTGTCTGTGAGTGACACAGCACCGTCTGTGAGTGACACAGTGCTGTCTGTGAGTGACACAGGGATGTCTGTGAGTTACACAGTGATGTCTGTGAGCGGGGTGCTGATGTGTGTGCCGTTGTCCATGTACAGGTCCCTCCTGACTGGTCTGTTCGGGCCCACCTCTGGCTCCATCGAGGTCTACGGGAGGGACATGGAGACCTACATCAACGAGATCCGCAAGGACCTGGGAGTGTGCATGCAGTACGACGTCCACTTCGACCACCTGACCACCAAGGAGCACCTGCTGCTGTACGGCCAGATCAAGGCCCCCCACTGGACGCGGGAGGAACTGCATCGAGAAGTGCGCAAGTGAGTACGCTCTGCGAATGCAGCTCAAACAGGCAACACGTTAGTTCTGTGGGTATCCAGCAAAAGGTTCAGAACGATGTGAATTTTGTCATTAATGTGGCTGAACATCAGCCAGGCATTCAGACATTATCTTCATACTAGTTTCATGTCTACACAAAAACTCCATTCCTGTTCACTGATTCAGTGACTGATCACTGAAGTGAACATTTAGGGCCTGATTCACTAAGACCATTAGCACTTGCAAAACCTTTTAGTACATGCAAAATGATGATTGGTGCAAAACAAACACCGTAACCAATCACTGGTCATGTTATTGGTTTTGCGTGTGCTAAAAGGATTTGCATATGCTAAAGGTCTTCGCAAATCAGGCCCTTGATGTTTTCGATATATGACCAACGTGTCATGTAAGCCACATTCTCAGTGGTCCAGCTATTCTGAGTTCTTGTCGCTCAGTCGCTCGTTCCCGCTAACCCTTTGGGTGCCATTTTTCCCAGAATCCTCCAGGAGACGGGGATGTACGCCCACCGGCACAAGCGGGTGGGGACCCTGTCGGGCGGCATGAAGCGAAAGCTCTCCATCTCCATCGCCTTCATCGGGGGGTCCCGTCTGGTCATCCTGGACGAGCCCACCACCGGCGTGGACCCCTGCTCCCGCAGAAGCATCTGGGACATCGTCATCCAGCATAAGAAAGGTGACAGGCGCACGGGGACGCTGGGGTCATGCTCACCTGACTGACCTGACTGACCAGTTCATGTACCGTATATTAACAGGTGTAAATGTATATCACCACTTTCAGTTACACCTGTGCAATTACCCAAAGACATCGGAGTCTTTTCCTCCATTTTCTTCCTCGATTTGGAGTGTGTAATCATGTCTTGTATTCCAGAGAGTGACACTGATGTTCTCCACTTCTGAGCCTTGCTCTGGATAAGGCTGTCTGTCTACAAAGAGCTTGTAATGTTGTAATGGAATGTCCAGTCCCATCACTGAAGTATTAACCTACAGGCTGAAACACAAAATCTCCCAAATGCATCCCAGCTCACACAAAGCATTCTCACAGAGTTGCTACCATGTACAGCCAGTGTCGTGAGGACATTTATGTAGCCAGCCACAGCTTGTTTAGCACTGTACTACATTATCTAAACTGTGCACAAAGATGCTGATTTTAAGCCGTGATTTTTCATTCTATCATGTCGAGCAAGGGCTGCCCCACACAGTTTGGGGTCCGTAAGCAAAGCTGTATTTTTTCATCCGTTAGCTGGTGGATCTGGGGAGGGGGTGGGGGAGGTTGGGGATGGATCGTGGGGGGTAAAGGGGGGGCGGGGGGGTGGGGGGTTGTGTCCATATAGAACAGGGTGGCCGTGATGAAGACTACTCATTTTCGTCCAGCAGCTCAACAGGGGGTCCCTATCGGTCGCACAGTCCGCATTTAGCAAGAAGCGCCCTCTTTATGTTCAGTAAATCTGGGGGCTAATTAGGTCATTAGCCACCGGTTGGAACAAAAAAAACCAGCATGCATGCAGCTTTCTGCTTTCAGCGATTCTGCTCGCCCAACGTTGGGCAGGCAGGCGACTGGACGTGGAGATTTTCACCGATTCGCCAACTTTTAAAATTATTTCTGTAACCCTTGACGTGTTTCGGCCCTCTCTTATCACACACGCAGCCATTCATTCTGAATTTAACGAGCCGAGAATTGATTTCCTCCAAGTACGCGTGGAATTGGAAAAAAAAATGAAGAGTCCCTGAGCGGTTTCAGTAATGAGCGATTGTTATCAATGCGCATTTGCAGATGTGTGTGTGTGTGTGTTTCTGATCTTTAATTATTTTTCGTTGGCGGTCCACAGCCGAGACATTGCTGTTGCAAATTTCAAACTCCTGGGGCGAAAACTGTTGCCGCTATGGGGTGGGACACTTTTGCCAACCGACCGACCGACCGACAGACAGAGCTGTAGGGCTGCGGTCGCAGCTAATAATAAAAAATGGGGGACCGGGGTGGCTGACGCTCTTGAGTTTGTGTGTGTGTGTGTGTCTCCAGAGCGCACCATCATCCTGTCCACGCACCACCTGGACGAGGCGGAGGTCCTGAGCGACCGCATCGCCTTCCTGGAGAGGGGCGGGCTCAAGTGCTGCGGCTCACCTTTCTACCTGAAAGACAAGCTGGCCCAGGGCTACAACCTCACCCTCACCAAGAAGGTAAAATGGGACCCGTCCCGCCCAGTCCTGCCAATCTTTGTGACTCTTTGCGACTCTTGTTCTGACTCTTAGTGACTTTTAGTGACTCTTTGTGACTCTTTGTGACTCCTGGCATCTCTTGGCGACTCTTTGTGACTCTTCGTGACTCATGGGGACTCTTGGCGACTCTTTGTGACTCTTCGTGACTCATGGGGACTCTTGGCGACTCTTTGTAACTCTTTGTGACTCATGGGGACTCTTGGGGACTCAAGCCACCAGTTTCCACCTTTTCAGAATTTTGACAGATGACAACTTTCTTCATCACACCTGAACATCTTACACCCAGTCACATTTCACTATTTCCAATTCAGTTCAAGTCAATTCAATTACATTCGGTTCAATTCACTTATATTTGTATAGTGCTTTTTTACCAAGAAGCTGTTACAAAGACACTTTAACCACAGAAAAGCAGCAACTTTTAAATACATTCAAGGTGTCCAGTTTTGAATGGAATCTGGAGGGAAAGGTTAGTTTTCTTTCTGCTTTAATTGTACTCTCAGCACATGCGTTTTATGATAACACTCGAAACAAAAAAATAAAAATGATATATGATATCATATGCCATAACGCTTGAATGCTTTGCACCTTTTTAACCTCTCTGGATTTATCTCTCGCTTTCTTTGTTATTATTCGTCCTTTCATCCTTCTATCTCTCTCTTTCTGCATGCCTTCCTCTTTTGTTTGTCCTTCATTTCCTTTGGATCGCTGCTTTGTGACGTCACTCCTGAACCGCTCCCTCTCTTTTGCCGAAACCCCTATCAGATCCAGACTCCGGGCTCTGAAATGCGGTTTGAGGGCGAGGAGGTGAAGGCCTTCATCCAATCACAGCTCCCGGAGGCCCGGCTGAAGGAGGGGGAGGTGGGAGATGTAGTTTACTCCCTGCCGCCCTTCGGCTCGCACAACGCGGAGGCGTACCATGCCTTGCTGACTGGCCTGGACCGAAACCTGGACGCCCTGCAGCTGGGCTGCTATGGGATATCAGACACCACGCTGGAGGAGGTGAGAGATGGGAGACACACACACAAACACACACACACACACACACAAACACGCATGCATAAACACAAACACACACACACACTCACGCACTCACACGCTCACTTACACATAAACGCACGCATCCACGCACACACCCACACACACACACACACACACACACACACACACACACACGCAGGCACATATGCACACACACTCAGTAAAATATGCAGACCTTGAGGAGGAGAGATGCACACAACTGCTGCAGTTAAAGCTCACACACACACAGCCCTGTCACCCTGAGCCTCAGGTGTGAGCTCCGTGTCTGTCTCTCCAGGTCTTCCTCCAGCTGACGAGGGACGAGGAAGAGGGTGAAGGTGCGAGCGGAGGACCCGAGGTCGACTCGGTGGTGGACCTCTCCGTCTCCCGGGAGACCCTCCCCGAGGAGCCAACCGGAAGCAGCGCTGGAGACAAAGAAAGTAGGCTCCCCCCCGCCTCCGCTCCAACCCCCCTCCCCCACATCAGTCAGCTCATCAGTCTTTGCTCAATACAAACCTGTCCTCCTCTCCTCCCTCCCTCCCCAGCTCTGACGGGCTCCTCCACCGTGCGTGGCCTGGCGCTGGTTGGCCAGCAGGTGGCAGCCATGCTGATGAAGCGGGTGCACCACTCGCGGCGGGACTGGAAGGGCCTGCTCGCCCAGGTCCTGCTGCCCGTCCTGTTCGTCATCGCCGCCATGGGCCTGGGCTCCATCCGGAGCGACCTGCAGAACTTCCCCAAGATGGAGCTCTCCCCGGCCCTGTACCGCTCGGGCCAGCAGTACTCCTTCCTCAGGTCAGCCACCGTAGACGTGAGCCCGCTCCGCGCAGTGCATTGTGGGACTCCCCCGGTCCTCCCAATGCACCACAGATTGATCACAAATTGTATGGGTATCACAGTACAGTGTTTCTCATGCAAAGGTGTCCCATTTGACTGGCTGATTTATGAAAGGGTCTGATCCATTAGCAATTATCATACAGGACACGGTGTAAGAGGAACGGATAGATTTGCTGGTATTATATGCATTTGGTGATGTTTGTATTTATAGCTCCTTGCCCTTTGTGATCACAGTTCTGTCCCTGTCCATTTTTGGTTGAATAATTACGTGTCAGTGATATGCACTTGCTCTGCAGTGGCTGTCACGTTGTGTGGATGTCTGCGTGGTGACTTACAGGCTGC
The DNA here is from genome assembly GCA_039654925.1 of Anguilla pacifica. NCBI lineage: Eukaryota > Metazoa > Chordata > Actinopteri > Anguilliformes > Anguillidae > Anguilla > Anguilla pacifica. The sequence continues at coordinate 74,148,073 of CM077286.1, read as the reverse complement.
CCTCTTGTTAACAGCAACCAGAACAGCAACTCCAGCAAACTGGCGGACACCATGATGTCCTTCCCCGGAATCGACAACACGTGCATCGACGGGGGGGCCGAGGCGTGAGTACTGGGCTCCCCCTGCGCTTTAATATCCTCACCGAGCCGGCGTCTGCTTCTCCTGCAGCTGTAATGAGCTCCGTGTCTCTGGGGGGGTTTAGCTCCTCAGAAACACGTCCCTGTCAGCGAGGCGCTCCCCCCCCCATTCATCACACCGCTGCCTAATTCTCCCCGATAAATAACCTCACGGCAAACAGGCCTGTCTGCTCCGTGCTCACCTGAACATGCGTTAACCCTTTGAAGAGTAGAGCATTTTGGAATGTTTCCATCACGTGTTCTAGAACTCCGCGGCTTTCGAATACCAGCAGTGATTGTGACATCAGCGTTGGAATGTTCCGTTAAGAACGTTCTGCTGACCACACATTTGTTATCTTATGCTTTGAAGGGTTATCTGCTTTTGTTCCGTGCCAGTGCGTTGAGGCCTGCTTTCTGTACCGCTATGGGTGTGAACCTCAGTTTTATGAGCTGTATGGTGTTCAGGGACCTGGCGCCCTCACCAGGTGCTTGCGGGTTTGAATCTTGAGTGAGCTACAGCTGTTCTTGAAGAACGACTCTCTAAGGCATAAGCTTACAAGCTGTGAAGAGGGTCGACTTAGAATGGAGAAGTGCAAGTTGCCACCAACTTGCGAAGAAGCAGGCTGTTGAAAAATGAGTTCTAATATTGCGATAATAAGATCGTGGCCATTCTGGAGTTAACAGCTCGTGAAGGAAGATGTTTGCTTTTCTCTCGCTGAGTCTCTGCCTGTCCAGAGATAGCGCTTTTGAGTGGGTGAGTCTGCCAGACATGCAAAAGATCAAAAAGCCCTATTAAGGAACAAATATTGCCCTTTCTTTCTCTGCCACCTCCGTCCTCTGCCTACTGCCTGTTCCCCTCTTTTTGTAGCTTTATATATTAATCTCTTTTTCTTTCTCTCTCTCTTTCACTCTCTCTCTCTCTCTCTTTCTCTTTCACTCTCTCATTCTTCACCCGAGCTTCCATTCAATGCTATAATGACATATGCGTTATGAAAATGAATAATTGTACCTATGGAACGATCATCTGTGCTCTTTAAAGGCTTTACTTGATAGATTAAAGCGTATGGGGTGTACCGGTAATGGCAGACCTCCCCCAGACCCTAAAAACGATGAAAAATGTCAAGTCGTGGCCACGCTGAGCGACATATTTATTCATTTATTTATTTTTCTCACCCCGGTGTGAACACGTGTTTGAGCTCTGCCGGTTCTCACGGCGCCCCCCGGAGCGCAGGTGTTAATGAATGCGTCTTCGCTTTCTGTGGAAGCGTCTCGCTGATATCGATGTGCCCACAGGGTGTGTCCGAGGAGCACAAAATCCGGGGACGAGAGTTGGACGTCGAGTGGAAATGACTCGGTTACGTTCAAACCCTGCACCTGCACCCGTGCGGCGCAGGTGAGTGGGGTCACAGGGGCACATTTAAGAACAGAAGAACATTACATTACATTACATACAGTACATTGCATTACAGGCATTACATTACATTACATTACACGACATTACAGTACATTACATACATTACATTACATTGCATTACAGGCATTACATTACAGTACATTACATACATTACAGGCATTACATTACATTACATTACACTACATTACAGTACATTACATACATTACATTACATTGCATTACAGGCATTACATTACAGTACATTACATACATTACAGGCATTACATTACATTACATTGCAGGCATTACATTACATTACCTACATTACATTACATTACATTGCGATTTACCCAACTTTTTACGTACAGCATTTACACTGCATCCGTTTATACGGCTGGATATATACTGAAACAATGCAGGTTAAGTACTGTACCTTGCTCAAGGGTACAACATGTGACCTTTAGGTTACAAGACCTGGTCCTTGCTCATTATACCCCCACTGCCGCCCTGTGTGGATGCCTCCGTGCATCCGTATGTGGATTGCTCAACCTGGTTTTACGCCTCAGTTCAGTACCAACAGTATTTCCAACAGAATTCTTTCAAAGGCTAACAGTTTCCAGAAGGTGCTGCTTCTGATGGTCTAATGAAGGCAGTATTAATTATATAAACGATGACTGCAGCCCTGAGAGAGCAGCGTATAAAATGCTGATTCAGAACAAAGCAGGGATGTCTCATTCATTACTGCTCATTAAAAACCAGTATGGCACTTTTCCTGTTCAGTTTTTGTCTGGCGCGGTCCCTCGTTAAAATCAGATGTTTCTCGTGTACTTTTTGAAAAATGTCTGAAAGCTGTTTTAATGAAAACCATGTCCATGATTGATCTGCACTCAGTATTTGTTTTGAAAGATAAGGCTAAAAACTGAAGGAATTTAATTTGAAAGAATCACCGCAGTATATATATCAGCTAGACATTTAACGAAGAATAGCATTTGGTCGTAGCCTACCACATCAGCAGCCATTTTAATTTCCTGCTTGGAATTGACAAGATATGAAAATAAAAAGTTTGAGCACTCAAACAACTCAAGTTTTAATGGTGTGAATGCCCCAAATTTCGGATTAAGGAGTTGATAGATGGCTTGCAAGGGTGTCTGTGTGCAAGTGTTGATGCATTGTGTATTTGCACGTGTGTATGTTCGTGAGTCTGTTTGTGTGTGTGTGTGTGTATGTGTGTGTAGATGTGTCTGTTTGTGTGTGCATGTGTGTGTATGTATGTATGCGTGTGTGTGTGTGTGCACATATATGTGTATGTCTGTGTTTGTTTGTGTGTGTGTGTGTGTGTGTGTACCTGCATGTGAATGTGTGTGCATGTGCGCTATAAATAAAGTTTTGAGACTCTCACTGGGTATTATTTCTGGGTCCCAGGTCTGCCCCCATTACAATTACCAGCCCCCCCACAAGAAGGCCCCCTCCTCCCAGATTGTCTACAATCTGACAGGCGTGAATATTGAGTCCTACCTGCTGGCCACCGCCAATGACTTCATCCGGGACAGGTGAGAATTACCACATCCTCTGTATATCAGCTGTATATCAACTGTATATCATTCTGGAATCAAATGACCCTTTTTCACTCACAATAAAGAATGATGCCCTGTACTGCTGACATGAAGTAAATAATTACAGAAATACAGTTTTAGTCCCTATTTAGATTCAGGTTTTAAATCTCTTTTATAAGAGATACTTTGGCAAAGCATACAGTCAGCATACGACAGTACTTTGAAATGGAAAAAAGGGCATAAAAAGTGTATAAAGATCATAAAGTAATTCCCATTCTAAAATGTACAAAGAGTAAGAGTGTAATCTGAAAGATTCAAAATGCAGCCGATCGATCTTTGGTTTATATGTGAACGTAAAACTGCAGTAAATTTACTCTTTCAAATGTCCACTGTCCTCATTGTTAAAGTTAAAGTATTCATGTTTGCTTCTACTGTATTTATGTTAGTACCCGGTGGTGCAGTACGGTACGCCTTGCGTGATGTGCAGGTGGTTCTGGTCTTGCACTCAGGTGGTATCGGTGAAGTAACGGACCGTTTCCCCCGCTAAATTTCGGGTTTCAGATACGGCGGCTTCGCCTTCGGAAGCCCCCTCCCCACCAGCCTAAAAATGGACCTCATGGACGTCCCGGACAACAGGACCCTCACCAAGGTAACCGGACTCGTCATAGGCCTTCCTGTCTTCTGTGCTTATTTGGTGGCTGCAGGGCGGCCTGTCTTTCGTGTATCGTAATGAAGCTCTGTGTCACACTACAGCGAATACTACCGCACTGTATGCACAGACTATGGCAACGTAGCCTCAGTGGCGATACTTAATATTTTATTGATATTTTTGTTGCCGTTGCTGGTTTGTGTAAGATCTTTATTACTTCTGGAATTACTTCTGTATTGCTGATGTTTTCATTGCTGTTGTCTGTGATATTTTTTTAGATGATGATGAAAATTATTTTTTGCAGTGGTTCTGAAATGTGGTTTTTGCATTTGTGTGTGTGCATGTGTGCGTGTGTGTGTGCGTGTGTGTGCGGGTGTGTGTTTGTGAATGTGTGTGTGTGCGTGCATGCTTGCGTGTCTATGTGCGTGTGTGTGTGTGTGTGTGTGTCTATGTGCGTGTGTTTGTGTGTGTGTTTGTGTATGTATGTGTGTGTGTGCACATGTGTGTGCGGGTGTGTGTGCGTGTGTGTGCGTGCGTGTGTGTTTGTGTATGTATGTGTGTGTGTGCACATGTGTGTGCGGGTGTGTGTTTGTGAATGTGTGTGTGTGCGTGCATGCTTGCGTGTCTATGTGCGTGTGTGTGTGTGTGTGTCTATGTGTGTGTGTTTGTGTGTGTGTTTGTGTGTGTGTGTGTGTTTGTGTGTGTGTCTATGTGCGTGTGTGTGTGTGTGTCTATGTGCGTGTGTTTGTGTGTGTGTTTGTGTGTGTGTGTGTGTGTGTGTGTTTGTGTGTGCGTGTGCGTGTGTGTGTGCGTGTGTGTGTGTGTGTGTGTCTATGTGCGTGTGTGTGTGTGTGTGTGTGTGTGTGTGTGTGTCTATGTGCGTGTGTTTGTGTGTGTGTTTGTACTCTCTCAGGTCTGGTATAACCCTGAGGGATACCACAGTATGCCCGCTTACCTGAACAGCCTCAGCAACTTCATCCTGAGGTCCAACCTCCCGGCTGGCAAGAAAGCAGAGACATACGGTGAGGGACCGCTCTCTGCTGCCCTCTACAGGGCATCGTTATATATACCCATTTTCAGTGCAAATGACTGGCTCTGCTTTACAGTACATATCCACCTGTTTGTATAAAGTACTGGTACATATACATGTACTACGCGATGCAGTGCAGAAGTCCTCCAGGGTTCAGTGCAGAATGACTACAGCATTGACGATTAGACCCGTTTAATCTGTGAGTTGCCACTGACATTGCGCTTAAATCCACACCATCCTGACTGTATCAGACCGGTTTATAATTTTTTGCCATCAGTGTGTGAGTGTGTGTGTGAATGGGTGAATGAGAGGCATCAATTGTAAAAGCGCTTTGGATATATAAATATATAGATAAATGCCATTTGCCGTTTACCGTAATGCTCCTCCAGTCAGAGACAGGTAAAACTGTATGGTCGTGCTTAAATGCAGTCCATTTGTGTGCAATTTGCCCTTTTGGGTTACGACTGCAATCTCCCCCAATATCAAGCACAATTCCACTGAAGGAGGCCAGCGCCCTGACCCCTGAACCCTGACCTCTGACCCCTGACTGCTGTTTCCCAGTGCCCCATCTGTAAGGGGGACGGTGGCCTGAGCGCTGTCTCCTCATTGGCACTGTGGCACAGCTCAGGCTGCCGCCGTTTGGACCTGGAGGCCACACGCACTCTCATATTAATGCAAAGCAGGCTGTCGGAGGAGCACCGGCGGTGCTATTGCATCTCTGGCCCCGGTCTTATCTCGACCCTCACGGGGCCACTGGCTCCGCTGGTCCGGTCGCTTCCAGACGAGATTAGCACAGTCGTAGAGTCAATAAAGGAATGGGGGGCGGGATGGGGGGGGGGGGGGGCGGGGGGGGGGGGGAGAAATGCAATTATGCAGAGGTGGCCTGTGAACTCCGTCGAGTCAACAAGGAGGGTAAGTGGGAGGGAATTACATTACACCGGGTCTCGGAGGATTTATCATGGGATGTCGGTTATGTCGGTTGGTTTAAATTTCAGAAAAAATGTATGTGTGTGTGCGTGTATGTGTGTGTGTGTGTATACCATCAAATATTCCCATATATGAAAATGCAAAATGGAATTAATATATTTTTTGTGTTAAAATAAATTCCAACATGAATTATGTAGAAACACCCATATATTCATAACTGATTGTATGAGCCTACAGAAACATAAACTGTAAACTCAATGTTCAAGGCATTCAAGTAATAAATACTCGAAATTATTTAATAATCGTCTGATACTCATCAACGATACAGCTAAAACATACTCACGTTTTAATTTTTCTATTATAACAAAGAAAGAGGCCTCGCTTTTAAAAAATTTATTGCTAAGTGAAGTTCTTCCTCAGAGCTTGTCCTTTCTGAACAAGTGGAAATCCACGTGTAGTGTCTCATCATCCGGAAGATTTTGAAAAAAGTAATCTTAAAATTGTTTTGTTTGTGATTTTTGTCCCCCCTGCAGAAATTTCGGTGTCCAGCTATCCCTATCCCAGCAAGGTGCAGGACGAGGACGCCATGTAAGGACCCTAATCTCTCTGTCTGCTCTGCAGCGTTTGCGTGAATGTGTTGTCTGTTAGCAGATGTCTTCTCCTGAAAAGGGGGGAAATAGACAGTTGCCTTTTTTTTTTTTTTGCATCCGCACAGCTGGGCGTTTACATGGGCAAATTAATGAGAGCAAGCGTCCGTGCGGTGTTAAAATGAACTCCGCACGTGAGGATCTCCGCACGTAAGCTTTCTGGCAACAAAATCAAATAAATCGGGGGCAAGTCTGCCCAACGGAAGTCACTCGAATCAACCTGGGCCCGATCAATTGGAAAGTAATTCAATAAAATTCATTCAATAAAACTTCATCAAAAATCACTCCAGTGAAAGGTTATGAATGGTCGTGACACGTGCTAGATAGTGCTTACGACAGCTTATACATTTTGTGGGTCTGAGCACAGTAAAGCAGCAGGACAGCCAGAAATATTAATATATTATATTCATATATTTGGACCTGCATGGAACTACCTACTGTAGGTGGGCGTTCACAGCTGTGTGTGGAGGCTCAGCCATGATAAATGAGTGGTCCCTGCCTACTGCGGTGAAATGAAGTACTCCGTTTGGAAATGGGAGATGTTCCTACACCTATCTGGCTGAGTTTTGAGCAATGAAATAATCCGATCCGACTACCTTATGTACTCACGGCTTTAAAAAAAAAAAAAAAAAGCATTATGTTTTTAAATCTCATTTTCTGGAGCAGCAGGTTTTATTGATTAGTGGCCTGATGGTCGTGTGTGTTCACTCTCAATGTGACGCAGAGGTTAATTGATTCGATAGCCAGTTTCCTGTCTTAAAATTTTTTTAAAAAAAATGCCTCGGGTAAAGGCGAAAGCTCGCGTGTTAACAGCTGGGTGATATTCGCGGGGGGGGGGGGGGGGGGGGGGGGGGGGTTGTCCCTCACTGGCCACATACGCGTGGCCCCGAGCCCGTTAGCCAGCTAGCGTCCAACGCCGCCATTTAATCGCCCGCAAGGAGAGGAGGCCCCCCCATGGAGCCTGGCGTTACCCCCGGATAATGCCTCTTTGAGAGAGACGCCCGGGCATCAGCACTCTGTCAGGGGCATGAGCTGGGGGGCCCCGGGGGGGGGGGGGGGGCTGCATTAATCTCCCCTCCCACACGTGGGGAGGGGGGGAGGGAGGGGGGGAATCCCATCACCACGGAAACACAGAGCTCAGTTTAACCCCCTGCTTCACTCCCGAGCTAACGGCTAACGCTGTCGCGCCCTCGTGCGTCACGTTTCCGTCTTCAAGGTCTGGCCCTGTTTGAAGACCAGAATCGCCTGTAATTGTTCAGCTCTTGCCCTTTCTTTTCTTTTCCTCCTCCACCCTTTCTCTCCGTCTCTCTGTCTCTCTCTCTCTCTCTCTCTCGTATCTCTCGCATCCTGTGTTCTCATCTCTTGCCAGAAAGCAAGCACTCTGGCAGGATGACTCATCCAAAACAGACGGATATTGGATGGAGTTTAGGGAGAAAGTGTGCGTGCCCGTGGTAGTAATGAGATCCAAGGCTGTGAGCCTGGCCTGTGCTGCCAAACGTGGGCTGGGCTAATGCTGACGCCAACGCTAAGACAAATACTAATGCGAACGTTAGTGCTAAGACAAATGCTAACGTTAATGCTTCGACAAATTTTAATGCTATGACAAATGCTAATGCTAACGTTAATGCTAATGCTGCTTTTTAATCTTTCGCCTCACAGACGAGATGAATATTTCAGTCGCCAAAATATTCTCGAAGCAGCAATGTGCGCTTCTTTTTTCGTTAAAGTACCCTTAATAATATTTAAATGTGTTTAAATATGTGTTTATATATACCCCCCCCACACACACACACACACACACACACACACTCGTATGTATACTGAAATTGAAACCCTCTTAGACTGCCTCGCGGCAACTTAGGGCAGTGATTGTAGCGCTTGTAGCACGACAGCGCTAGCGCCATGAGATGTGTCCGGTTTAATTTTGACGCCGCCGGTTCTCTCTCCTCGTCCCGTCCGCGGCAGGGTACGGAGCCTGGTTCACATCCTGGTGGCCCTCTGCATCCTGACGGGCTACTCCATCATGTCGGCCAGCTTCGTCATCTACGAGGTGCAGGAGCACCACAGCGGCTCCAAGGGGCTACAGCACATCTCCGGCATCGGGGAGCCCTTCTACTGGGCCGTCAACTTCCTCTACGACATGGTACGATCCGCCTCCTTTCCACCTTCCAACTTCCTCTATGACATGGTACGATCCCCCCCCTTTCCAACTTCCTCTACGACATGGTACGATCCGCCTCCTTTCCACCTTCCAACTTCCTCTATGACATGGTACGATCTGCCTCATTTCCAATACCCTCTATGACATGGTACGATCCCCCCCCCTTTCCACCTTCGTCTATGACATGGTACGATCTGCCTCATTTCCAATACCCTCTATGACATGGTACGATCCACCTCCTTTTCACCTTCCTCTATGACATGGTACGATCCCCCCCCCCCCCCCTTTCCACCTTCCTCTCTGACATGGTACGATCTGCCTCATTTCCAATACCCTCTATGACATGGTACGATCCACCTCCTTTCCAATTTTCTCTATGGCATGGTACGATCCATTTAATTAAAAAAAATTTTTTCTTCAAAATTCCAAGCCGGTGTTGTAGAACCCCTTTGCTTTCCGTTACCAACGGCGATTGTGACATTAGCATTGGAATGTTCAGTTAAGAGGGTTAATCAAAATGAAAAGATTCTGTTGAGTGGTGTGCTCTGGGAGATGGAGCAGAAGGGGTGGTTGGGGAGGGGGGGGGCACTGTGGGGGGGGGGGGGGGTGGGTGATAGTATAGTCTCCGTTGTAGGTGTGACTGTCTGTGCTGTCTCTCTCCGCAGGCCCTGTACATGGTCCCCGTGACGATCTCCATCGCCATGATCGCAGCCTTCCAGCTCCCGGCGTTCACCAGCCATAACAACCTGGGCGCGGTGTCGCTGCTGCTGGTGCTCTTCGGGTCAGTACGCCCACCCCCGGCCTGATTAGTAGCCCACCCCACCCCCCGCCCCGCAGCTTAGTCTGCACCCCCACATCTTAGTACGCACCCCAGCATCACCTCAGATTAGTACGCACCCCAGCATCACCTCAGATTAGTACACACCCAAAATCACCTCAGATTAGTACGCACCCCAGCATCACCTCAGATTAGTACACACCCCAGAATCACCTCAGATTAGTACACGCTCCGGCAAAAACCAAAAGCCAAATGCTCACAGCAGCCCCCACACCCCCCCCCTCTCAAAAATGACCTTTAATACAGTGATTCATCTTCAGTTGATCCAGACTGCCACATCCTCTTAGCTCTTTCTCTGGAGGTAATGCTCACCAAGCTCTCTCTTCAGCTGCCTTCTCTCTTCAGATCCCTCTAACCCAGGTGAAGATTTCTTCTGCGACAACATGGCAGATAGACTCAGCAGTTCATTTTTTGTCCCCTGTAGGGGACATAAGTCTCTGGTGTTAATCTCAAGAACCATAAATCCTGCAAGTATGAAACCTTCGCTCGAAAGGACATTCAATGAAAACACTATGAAAAGTATTTTTGAAAACGCTGCATGTTTTTTGTCATCCAGGACACTTTCAATATGTCCAAAATAATTTAAATCCTTTTATGCTGGAAAAAATTTTTTTTCCGGATTTCAGGCGATATGTCACTATGATTATCCTTTCCATCAATTTCCATCCATTTTTTGAGTGTTTTACTCCCCGCAGGGCAGTTTTTTTTCCCACTTTCTTGCTTTTTTGGGGGTTCAGGCCAGATTTTTCCTTCTGATCCACCGTAAAACGTCTTTGCGACAGTTCTCTGTTAAAACGCGCAGTACAAATCAAATGATGCTAACAAAAATAATTGCTGGATTTTCTCTTAAGCATTTTTTGGAAATTTGGCAACCCTTACCCACTCTCGCTCTCAACTGCCTCTAAGAGGCATAGTCCCTTCACAAAGCCTGTCAATCAAATGGAGATTTCTGCCCCTGGTTAGGAACTGTGCCACGATTTTCGGGGCGTGTCTGAGAGATTCAGCTAAGCCAAGCCACTAGTAAATATGAGCAGGCGAAGGAGATTCACAGCCAAAGGCTGGCTTTTGTTCAGCTAAAGAAAAAAAAAACGCGGTTGAAAAATGCCTTTTTTGAAAATTGTAAAGTCGCACCAGCCCTCACCCCCCCCACCCCACCCCGCATGGAGGTCTTTGAAAGAAGATGGCGCTGCTCTGCTTCTCCTGCAGCTGTAATGAGCTCCGTGTCTCTGGGGGTGGGGGGTTGGGGGGGGGGGGGGTTTAGCTCCTGAGAAACACGTCCCTGTCAGTGAGGCGCTCCCCCCCCCCATTCATCACACCGCTGCCTAATTCTCCCCGATAAATAACCCGCATGGCAAACAGGCCTGTCTGCTCCGTGCTCACCTGAACATGTGCAATTGCTTTTGTTCAGAGCCTGGCGCCGATGCCTGTATCTATCTTTCTCTCTCCCTCTCTCTTTCTTTCTCTCTCTCTCTCTCTCTCTCTCCTCTTACAGAATCACATACACATGCAAACGCACACACACACACACACACACACACACACATACTCTCTCTCTCTCTCCCCTCTGTCTTTCCCCATCTCCCTCTATCTCTCTCTCATACACACATTCTTTCTTCGTGCTCAGTCTCTGTTTAAACACATCTTTTCTCTTGACCTCAACACCCCAATCACCACGAGTAATGAATAAAACAAGATTACTTAGAGGAAAGGAAATGGATGAGTTTTCCTCATCACAAGATGAAGCCATTTATCTTCAAGCTTCTTAGCTTTGTTTCTCTAATGTTTCCTCTCTGTCACTAAAGATATTTTTAATATGCAATATTGTTATTTTGTTTACATGTTCCTCTCATCCCAGATTAATTAAACTCAAAGAATTAGTCTGTTCCTGAATACCAATATCCTTGATTTGCAAAAGCAGATTTGCATTTGAATTTCTTTTTGTGTTGCTGAATCTGTCTGTGTTGTGCAAAGCAGTATCTATAATGTTAATATTCTTTATAAAGTGCCTGGCTGGTTCGGCCCTCACTTAAAGAGCCGGAATATCCATAATAATTGACTGAAGAGATTGATGACTAATCCTTTGTAGCGATTATTTTCTTCTGGAATTGTGCAATATGTATCTGGTGTGATTGCACAATTAACAATAAGAAAGTCAAAAAAAATTATATGTATATTTACATGTATATATATTTATATATGACTTTATGAAATATGTCACGTGTGCATGATGCCATCTCCGGATGTGCTACAAGATGCAGACCTTATGTATTCTTTGGGTTCAAGCTGTAGAGGAATGATGTGGAGAACTTGACAAAAACTTGGTGGGTTAATAATAGTTCTGCTGCGTTCCCCTCATTTCCTGAGATGGGTATGGTCTATCTCGCGTGTGTGCTCTGATGTGTCAATGATGTCTGTATAGTACATCACAGTGATGTCTGTGTAGTTCATCACAATGATGTCTGTGTAGTACATCACAATGATGTCTGTGAAGTACATCATAATGCCACAGTTGTTTACAAATGGCTTCTCTATGGTAAACTGTGTGGAATGAGCCAGACTCAAAAAGCTGGACACTGCCACAGTGTTAGTGGTACTCAAAATGATTTTACAGTGTGGACGGGTCTCAGAAACTGTATGTTATTAATATGAGCCATGTGGGTGTTCGTGGCAAGTGTAGAGTCTTCTCCTACACTCTGATCGAAGTGATGTGGACTTGTGGCAGTAAGATTTGTGTGACATTATTGGGACAACAAAACAGAATGACATTTAAGCGCTCACAGTCTATAACCAGGGTTCCCAAACTGGGGGTTGCAACCTCGTGTGGGGTCACCTGATTTGAGGATGGGGTTGCCTGAAAATTTTGGAGAAAAAAAATTCTAATAAAAAAAAAATTCTGTATTATTTTGTCTGTTTAGAATATGTGAATATAGGCCACTACATGCAAAGCATCACAACTATCCAACTATAATAAAGCTATGGGGCATGGGAGGTCCTGGTGTGTCTCCAATATTGTCATGGCTACAGGGTGTTGTTAGGCACGAGGCGTGTGTGCATGTGGGGTCTTGGGGTCATGTAAATTTGTGAACATTCATTTGGGGTCACATCAGAAAAAAAGTTTGGGAGTTCCTGTTCTATAACCATCTTCGTTCCATTCTCATCGCTCTCGGTACTCTTTATTTCTATGACCTCTGACCTCCGACCCTTCTGTTCTGCCACCATACCCCCCGCCCCCCCCCCCCCCCCCCCAGGTTTGCCACCTTCCCCTGGATGTACCTGCTGGCCGAAGTCTTCAAAGATACGGAGATGGCCTTCATCAGTTACGTCTGCATCAACCTCTTCATCAGCGTCAACACCATCATCTCTACCTCTGTGGTCTACTTCCTTTGGCAGCTCAACCTACAGGATGAGGTGAGGAAGAGGAAGGGTGATCAGGTGGTGCCCATGTAAAAAAAAAAACAGTATGCAGAAGTATACCTGAAATATACTATTTTATACTTAAGAATACTTGAAGTATAATTACAGTGTTATATCAAGTATGCTGAGTATGCTATTTTACATGGGCATACTTCCCACATAGGTAGATGGAGCCATATATGAAAAGATATTTTTACATGTGTATTACGGGTTGCCTGTGTTTTATTGAGCTAACTGGCTGTACAAACCAACAGTGGTTCACTCGTAGATTAGATCACAGTAAAAAAGTTTCATACAGGGACACAAGACCAGTCTTCAGCTGTCATTCATGCTCTTATCACGAAATGTAGCTAAAATGTCTCCCTCTCTCTCCCTCTCTCTCTTCCTCTCTCTCTCTCGCTCTCTCTCTCTCACAGAGCATCCACCAGGTGTACCAGATCCTCAGCTACGTCTTCCTCATCTTCCCCCAGTTCAGCTTCGGGAACGGGCTGATGGAGCTGGCGCGGGTGGAGATGCAGGTGCAGATCCTGAGCGCCTACGGCATAGACGCCTACAAGGACCCCTTCGGCATGGACGTGCTGGGCTGGATGTTCGTCTCCATGTTCCTGCAGGGGGCGCTCTTCTTCTCGCTGCGCCTGCTGCTGAACAAGTGGCTGCTCCGCAGGCTCAGGTGAGGGGGGGAGGGGGGGAGGGGGTGGGGGGGCGGGCGCAGGTAATCTCTCGGTCTGTAGCGGCTGATCCCAGATCAGCCACGGACTGATCTGGGGTCAGCACTTTTGGAGACAGAATGTGTCTGTAGGATCTGGGTGGTTATAAGTGGACATAATGGGGTTTGAGATGAGGAGGATGGAAACAGGAACAAGGCAAAAAAAAGGGATGGACAATAGTAATGGAAAAGAGTTAAGAGAGGGAGAGGGAGAGAGAGAGAGAGAGAGAGAGAGAGAGAGATTTCCAATTCAAGTTTCCAGTTAAATCATTTTTTCAGGTCTTTGTGTTTTGGTTCATATAGATATCTTTCACAGTGAATGCATTTGATTCAGGCTCCTATGGTAATGATCAGTAGAGGTTGATATGAATATTCTCCTTCCTTTCCATACACTTTGCATCCATACATTTCATTCATTTCCCAGTCCCCTCATCCTCTTCTCCGTACCAAACCCCTCCGCCTTGCCCCCCCTTCATATTCTCACGCCCCCACGTCCCCTCTGACCCACAGGAGGCTCATCTGCCGCCGGAAGACCGTACCGGACGCGGGCATCAAGAACGAAGACGAGGATGAAGACGTGGTGGCGGAGCGCGAGCGGGTGGTCCAAGGCGGGGCCGGCTCCGACCTCCTGCAGGTCAACCAGCTGACCAAGGTGTACCGGCACCTCAACAAGAAGGTGCAGGCGGTCAAACGGCTGTCCGTGGGCATCCCCGCTGGCGAGGTGAGCCCAAACTCCCGCCCCTCAGGGGGGGCCTGTTCCTGACGGCCTTCAGAACCCGTTCTTCTCCACACTGCCAATACCGAATGAAGCTGGTGTCCTTTCATGAGCTTCCTTATTGCTTTGCCATCCAAGACACCTGGTCAAAAAGTGTAAAATGCAACGTCTTTCAACATTTTTCCGGGTCTTAGGAAGATGCCAAGCTCTTAACCCCTTCTTCTCCACACTGCCAATGCCGAATGAAGCTGGTGTCCTTTCATGAGCTTCCTTATTGCTTTTCCTCCAGAAGAGCTTGACATCTTCCTAAGACCCGGAGAAATGCTGTTGGAAGTATTTTACATTTTTCTGACATAATCCAGGTGTCTTGGATGACAAAACATGTTGCAGTGAAAGTATTTTCAAAAGTATTATTTATTTTTATTAAATGTTCCTTGTAGCGTAGGTTTCAGCGCAGTGGAATGTGTGGTTCTTGAGACCAAGACCGCAGACTCATGTCCAATACAGCGGACCAAAAAAAAAAAAAAAAAAACAATTGCTGGATCTTGGGAGGGTGTGTGGCATCACATTTCGGTTTAGTCGTATCTACGGGTGGAAATAATCCAAAAACTTTCCAGACTTTTGCCGTGTGTTATGCAACGCAGATGCAGACATCTGACTTCATGTGTCAAAGGCGTAGATGACGCAAAGAGAGTATGAGAGTTATCCAGTTTTTTTTTTTTTTACTTGAAACTATCACTTGACTGCTGACTGCCTGGGGAGAACAGCCCTCACTTGATGTTAACTGCAGTAGATTTTTTGGAGAGAGCCACTTATGAGATATCAGGGGATCCTTATATGCAATATTTTTTTTTTTTCTCCCTCGTTTCCCCTGGGCGCATTAGGTTTTTAAGTTACTGCTTCATTAGGTGCAGGGGAGATGATTTATCTGTCCGTGAGTGAATCGTAGCTGCAGTCCTCTTTCACTGATAGTTCCATCAGCACTGGAGGGCCATATGCGGTTATATAGCCTTTGTACACCACAGACTGCTACATGGCAGGAATTCATCATCTGAATTATTTAGCTCTGTCTGCAGATAGCGGCGTTTGTAGGATGTCAAGCTCGAATATCTTTTGAAACCCCCGTAGCATTGCATTGTTTTGTATTACAGCAATGTACTGCATCCATTTAATAAATAGAAAAAATGACACAAGAATTCCGTATTCCCATGATAATAATAATAATAATAATAATAAATACTTTTGTGTGTAAATACTTTCACGAAAGTGTCCTGACAGAACCATGTAATTCCACAACGCTAAATTATTCATAGTAATTCATATTTGTGTCATAACGTGCTCTACTGTATGACTGTCATTTTTAGCTTGTGGGCGTGAAATGTTACCTGGGCATGATGAAATGAAGTGCTCGCCCATTACATTACAGGCATTTAGCAGATGCTCTTAATCCAGAGCGACTGACACATCGTTTTCACGTAGCATTTACATTCCATCCATTTATACAGCTGGATATATACTGAAGCAATGCCGGTTAAGTACCTTGCTGAAGGGCACAATGGCAGTGTCCTATCCAGGATTTGAACCTGCAACCTTTAGGTTACAAGCTCAGTTCCTTAACAATTACACTACTCTGCTCACCCTAATGTGTCTCCCCCTCTCCCCCCTCTCTCCCCCCCCCTCAGTGCTTTGGTCTTTTGGGCGTGAACGGGGCCGGCAAGACCACCACCTTCAAAATGCTGACGGGAGACATCAGCCCCACGGACGGGGTGGCGCAGATCCGTGACTGGGACGGGTACGAGACCCCGCTCCCTCTCCTGAAATTAGCGCCCCTTCGTCCCCGTTACTGCGCTTGCAAACACCGCTCCGTCCCTCAGCCAATCAGCTGCCGCACGTTTAGCATCCAAAACACAACCCTGTGCTCTTATTGGCTCACAACCATCCCACGACATTCTTATTGTATTGCCCTATTCAAGGCCCTACAGTGCTCCCATTTTAACAGCATTTGCTCCTGAATGTTGATGTGTGCTACCTGGAAAAATAATTTAGGGAGCGCATCTGCTAATTGGGCTGCATTAGTGTGCTCCTAATTCATTCAGCTGACGAGCACATGTTAGTGCGGAGCCATGCACTATTCAGTATACTTAACAGTGTAGGCAAATCTGCTTTTCTAGTGCCTATTAACACTGCATGGCAATCTTATGGCGACAACGAGATCATGTTTCCGAGTGGCCAGCTGCTTCCTTTTATAGGTAGCTGTAAATAATAGTGTCCTATTTTGTACTGCATTGCTTTGACTGCCCATCTAAGAAACAATTATAAAGAGAAGGAATGCGGATGAGGGTGGAGCAGTGGAAACCACACTGGCATTGCCAACCACACTGGCATTGCCACCGTTGCTCCAACAATGTCTCAGCAACGTTGGCAGAACGTAATGATTAAAGCCCCCCTCTGCTTGTGCGTGAACCCCCCCCCACAGGAGGATGGTGGACCTCATTGACTGCCGAAACGAGGGCATCAACGTCGGGTACTGCCCCCAGGTGGACGCCCTGGATGACCTGCTGACTGGCGAGGAGCACCTGTACTTCTACTGCCGGATCCGCGGTGTGGCCAGGAAGGAGATCGATGGGGTGAGAGAGAGAGAAAGAGCGTGAGAGAGAGAGAGAAAGAGAGAGAGAGGCTACCTGGCCTGACGGGACGGGGTGGGTGGGGGTGTTTTGGGGTCACAAATTCGGATGGTTACGGTCCCACGTCCCAATTAAAAGAGACACCATGCCAGGAAATCATGTTCAAATCCATCCTGCTCAAGATTTGGCTTTTAATCGGCGTTTGATTTGACTGGCCGTTCATGTTTATCTGCTAAATGCACTGTAGGCATTCACCCACTGTTGACTGGAAATTAGATGAAAGGAAATTCATGATATTTTGTCACATTCATTTAAAAGTTGTATACATACTGTCGGTGGTGTGTGCTTTTAGTCACTCAATTTCAGTATGAGCTAGCTGGCAGAATGTCCATTTTAGCATCTAGCATGGTTAATCTCAGTTGCGCTTAATCGTTGTAAAAACAGGTCTTAAAATTTGTGATGACGCATGATGTTCTCCTGGGCCCATGCATTGCATACGGGCTCACGCTTATCTCAGAATGGCAGCTAAAGCTTTCCGCCTCGAGGGAAGCGCAGTGAAATCGACTCTGCAGAGTCGAGTCGAGACAGACGTGAGACCCGTTTTGAAAACAGCGAACGGCGTTTGAGGAAGCGGGCATGAGTACGTCTGCTGGGTAACGGCGCTGCTATTCCAGTTCCCATCGAACGCGCTGTAGCGCTATAGCCGCGATTAGCGTCGTTAGCCCGCCGCTATAGCGTCGTTAGCCCGCCGCGGTAGTCGTTAGCCCGCCGCGGAGCGCGCGGTAACGGGGAACGATGCGTCGGGCCAGTTTCGACAAAAAACCGCGGAGCAGATTTTTCGAGCCTTTTTGTCTGATTCGCCGCTCGCTCTTGCTTCCGGGGGAAAAACGCCGGAGGGCCGCGTTCATGCGATGAAGTCGGGCGGCGGAAGAAAAGCGCGAATCCTCAGGAAAAAAAATTTAAAAACACGTCCCCTTTTTACACGTCCAGGCCGTCGCGCAAAAAAAAAAAAAAAAACAAGGCCTCATCGAATCGCCGTTTGTGTCATCATCTTCGGTGCCCTTCCCAATTCATCTCTCCCCCAACCCCCCGCCCCCTCGCCCTTATAGCGCTTTTATAATGGGAAGCATTACCTCCGATTACCGTCGGTGGTGCTGACGACGCTGAGCGCCGACAGCTCCGAACCTGCGAAGATACGAATCCGACAGAAGAGATTACAGCGGGGCCGCTAATTGCCATCGTTACCGCCATTGTTGTGCGGGAAAAATGGAATAACTAGGGCGATGGCGATAATGGGGGTGACATCAGCACTGGTTAATTTGCCGGGACGGGTTTATATTTAGCCCGTCTGTTGGCTCCTGCGGATGTAATGGAGGGGATGGGGGTAATGCTCGTGCACTTCCTCTCACTTTTTTAATGAGGTGAGTCATTTCGGTGGGGTAGGGGGGTGAGAAACGGTCTGAAGATCCCGTTTGAGATGGCGGGCGGCCGCCGATAAGCATCTTTGCCGCTGGTAATGATGCGGCCCCCTGTAACGATGCAGTGGGATGGGCTAATGGTGGCCAGGTTCTGGCCCTTGCGGTTCTGTAGCGTTAGGGCCGAGGTCTTGCCCAGGGCCACTTTGTGTACAGTAGTGTGCACGTGACTGCTGGGTATGTGCTGGGATTTTTATGAAGGAGAGCAGGCTGCTTGCTTCCTGTATTTTTTAGGCGTATTACGCCGGGGGAAAGCAGAGAGAGTTACATGTAGAGATGGGACCACTGTGTACAAACTCGTGTGGGGGGATTTTTTGTGCGTGGTTGTAGACTCCTGACAGAATGCGCCGTACTCTCACCCTGTGGGTTGCCATTTCACTCTCAAAAAGGATGTGTTCATATCCAACACACTTTTTGTGTTACTTTTAACACATTTTGTGTCAAAACTATGACTAAGTCATGTGTTACAAAGGGAGACTTTTTTTTAACCACAGACTGTGTTGAAAGTAACACAAACACGTGTAAAAATGACACACTGTGTGTTGTTTTTAACACATCTATTTTGAGAGTCATCGGTAATCATGCGACATGGCCCCTCCACCTCTCCTCCCCCCTCCCTCCTCCCCTTACCTGTCGGCCTGACCCTGCGCCCACGGCTGAGTCATGTGACTCTTCTCGCCCCCCCCAGGTGGTGAACTACCTGCTGAGGAAGCTGGAGCTGGGCTCTCACCGCCACAACACCAGCCTGAGCTACAGCTGTGGAACCCGCAGGAAGCTCTCCACCGCCCTGGCTCTGATTGGCCACCCCCAGATCCTGCTGCTGGTGAGGAGACACCCCCCCTGCCCCCCCATCCCCCCCACTGCTCCCCTCAACCCCCCCATCACTCCCCTCAACCGCCCCCCCCACACCCACCACTCCTCCCCCAACCGCTCCTCCCAACCCCACCCCCCCATCACTCCCCTCAACCGCCCCCCCCACACCCACCACTCCTCCCCCAACCGCTCCTCCCAACCCCACCCCCCCACTGCTCCCCTCAACCCCCCCATCACTCCCCTCAACCGCCCCCCCCCCCATACCACACCACTCCTCCCCCAACCGCTCCTCCCAACGCCCCCACCACTGCTCCCCCATCCCCCCCATCACTCCCCTCAACCCCCCCCCCACACCACTCCTCAGGGCTCAATTTACTGAGTCTGATCCCCACGGGCATGTTTCATGTCGGCGTAAGAGCATTCATCTGTTCGTGAAATATGCTGTCCCACATGACATGCCTGGACCAATCAGGTGTGTGCAGTGTGTGTCATGTCTCTCCTGCGTGTTGGACAGTGTGTGCACTCCGGGCCCTCACACTTTTCCTAACCCCCCCCCAGGACGAGCCCAGCTCGGGGATGGATCCGCGCACCAAACGCCACCTGTGGAGGATCATCTCGGAGGAAGTGAAGGGGAAGTGCGCCGTGGTTCTGACCTCACACAGGTACGGCGTGTGTGCACGTGTGTGCGCGTATGTGTGCCTGCATGTGTGTGCATGCGTGTGGCTGCAGTATGAGTTATGTGACTGAACCTTTGCCGTGGTGTGTGTGTGTGTGTGCGCGTGGATTGACTGGGTCTTTGCCGTGCTGTGTGTGTGCGTGCGTGTGTCTGAAGCATGAGCAGTGTGACTCAGTTTTTGCTGTGTGTGTGTGTGTGTGTGTGTGTGTGCATGCGTGTTGCTGACCGAGCCTTGTCATTTGTGTGTGTGTGTGTTGCAGCATGGAGGAGTGTGAAGCTCTGTGCACACGCCTGGCCATCATGGTGAAGGGCCAGTTCCGCTGCCTGGGCTCTCTACAGCACATCAAGAACAGGTCAGTCCCCTCTGGGTCCGCTCTAAACTACACTTTCCATTTCCCGTGTGTCTGCTCTAAACCACACCATTTTCTGTCTGTTCTAGACCACACTTACCGTTTCCTGTATGTCTGCTCTAAAGCAAACTTACCGTTTCCTGTCTGTTCTAAACGACACTTTCTTGGGCTGCCACGAGGATCAGTACTTTAGCCAGATACATCATGTTGTTTTATTTACTTCCCGGGACCGTGAATAGCTTCTGCGTCCCCTACTGTACCGATACCTGCGGTCTTTTTAGGGCAGTAAACTACCTTACTGAGAGAAATAAAAAAAGATTATTGAATGACTGCGCTCATTTGCTTCGACCCCCCAGATTTGGCAGCGGGTTCACGGTGAAGATGTACATGGCGGGGGCCTCCAGCAACGTGGACACCATCACCGACTTCATGCAGCTGCACTTCCCCAGCACTTACCTGAAGGTGAGCCGTGGTGGGCCCTGGAGCAGGGGAGGGGAGCCACAGCAGTGTGAATGTCAGCCTCGAACAGGAAGTGACACGCCTTCGCCGGGCACCGTCAGGTTTCACAGCACGCGGCGTTCCTTTTCGGCTCATTCCGCGTTTAGAAAAGCCGTCCTCACCCTTCACGGTGACGCCTTCTCCGATTTCTCACTGCCGCCCTCATCCAGCGCCGTCCTGAAAGCCGAGAAATGAGAACCTGGAGGGCACCTAGGCCCATTATGTGACACATTATGAGGAATTTAGGGCACCTCTGACAGTTCAATTAAAATGGATGTGTTACCGCACTTGCAGGGACAGGAAATACATAATTTACTTTTTCATAACATTAAATGAAACAAGTAGTAGGAACTAGGAATTGCTTTCGGTTACCTGTGAAAAATTTATATTATTTTTATGTAATAATAACAGCAACAATAATAATAATAATAACAACAATAATAATCAAATAAGTATTATTATTATTATTATTATTATTATTATTATTATTATCATCATCATCATCATAAACATCAGTGTTTTTTAAAGAAAGGATACTAGGACATGTACAGAATGTAGTTTTAGAAAGTGGACAAGCAGGCCATTAATAGCATTTCCATAACTGCACCAGTGCCGATACAGTTTTTCTGGCCTGTCTCTTGTGATATATCTGCATACTAATGGACACTGTTGGACTGGCCTTTTTTTCTGCACTTAAAAAGCCGTAACATGTTTGAAAACATGGACAGAGTGACAGTAAAATGACAGCAAAAAATGTGCTTTTTGGCTTTAGTTAATTAAATTTTCTTAAGAGCTGTGGTTTGAAAGCTGTGGCGTGAGCTGTTTCTGATGGGGGTTCACCTCTGAAAAACTGTGAGAAATAGAACGAGTTCCAATCAAGTGTTTCTACCCAGGCAGCACTGGGCCAATGAAGCAATGCCTCAGATGTTCATTTGAAGGCAAAAAATTGTAGACAAGCTTACAAATGCTATAAATGTTCAGTAATACTTGACTGCTTTCAAATAGGTGGTAAATTGTATAGTGTGGTTATCTATACATTACAGACTTTGATTGGGGGTGCCGTTGACCCCTGTGCCATCCATCCCATGACTGCAGTGCGGTTGTCCAAAAACTAGCAGTGGGGAATATTGTGGGTCTGGGTGGGTGATACATGATACGTGTCCCAGCTTGCTCAGTGCCTGTCTACTCTTCAACCCCCCCCCCTTCCCCAACACTCCCCCCTCCATCCTCAACACTCCCCCCCCGCCCCCCCCCCCCTCCCCAAAACAGGACCAGCACTCATCCATGGTGGAGTACCACGTGCCTGTTGCCCCCGGAGGCGTTGCAGACATCTTCCACCAGCTGGAGTCCCACAAAACTGCACTGCAGATCAAACACTTCTCTGTCAGCCAGACCACGCTGGACGAGGTACGTGAGAAGATTGCCCCCCTGCTCACTGGACAATACTGCTTCTCAGAATATCACATTAATACATTCCCTTGTGGATTTTTTTTATTTATTTTTAAACCAGCGGTCATTCTGGCTCAGTTAGCTGAACAGCTACGTACACCATCACGGGTTCGCTTGCAGATAAGATCACACTGAAAGGTTTTTCGTAGGTACACAAGAACAGTCGTTAGCTGCCATCTTTGTGCTGATCATGATGAAATGTGGCTAAAATGTAAGGCCAGACAAATGACTGAGATGATTAAATAATTTTAATGAAGTAAGCATGCTATTACAGTACATTAGTGACTGAGAATTTCACCCCCACACTAAAGTAATGTTAAAGGATAGACACTTTCACACAGTGCCTTGAGGTCAGATTTTATGGTAAATGGGAGAGCTCTCCCTGCTCCACCAGTAGCACATGAAGATAGGGACAATCACCCATGAAAACGATTGCTTACCGATATGTGACAGACAGTGCATGCAGAAGAGGAGCATCCAAAAATAATACTCTAAATTACATATGATTACATAGATGCTTCTGTGTGTATTAGTCACCGGCCCCATCGTTTGTTGTGGCATGGACTTAATTAGTGTCCTGACTCTTGACCGTCTTTGGCCCACACAGGTCTTCATCAACTTCGCCATGGGGAAGGTTGGCATGGAAACGATCCCCATCCACAGCGACGGCTCTGACTCGGACAGCTTAGACTCCATAGAAGCCATCGACACATAGGAGGAGAGGAAAGACGGAAGGCCCAACCTTGCCCACAATGCACTACTCCCTATATCTTGACATGCCCACAGATACTGTAAAATAAGAGTGCCTTTCCACTGTTCTTCAGGAATACCGATTCTAATATAATGAAATGTAATGCCTTATTTGTAATGTAACAAATCTACAACAAGCACCTTCCGTTAGATTTATTTGATGCTTTTTTTTTTTTTGTAAGCACATTAAGCTTGGCCCTGTGAAAAAGGCAGCTCACGTGTAGCATTCTCTGTTCATTGCTGTTCTGTAGGCTAGGGGCACTGTTACTTTGTGCTACCGCAAGGTCACGATTATGTCAAAGTGCTGGGAATGTGTTGTTCACCCCTCCATAATCCAATTAGTCATGCACCACTTTTTTCACCCATGGGGCCAAGCAGTGAAGAAATGTGCAATCAATTGTTTACTATAAGCGTGCATTAAACAAATGTATACCGTTATTTTTACAAATAGCACTTTGAAGTACTTTGAAATGTAGGAAATTGGAAAATATTTGGGTTATACGTTTCAGGAAGGCAAAATCAATTATTGAGAACTTTTTTTTTTTCCTCTTTGTTTTATATTTCCAGGTGATTTATTGAAGGTGTTATTTATAGGATGAATCCAGACCTTGTGATATGCCACTGATGCCAATCAAAGTTTCTGTAACATGAAAGAAAAATTTTTCACTGTTGTTTTTCTGTGGGATTTGTGATATTACTATAGAACAATTTCCCTTTATTAGTTATTAACCATTACATTATGTGATTAACTAATCAATTTCTCTGAATTCAGTGATGTAAAATGGTAAATGGACTGCATTTATATAGCGCTTTTATCCAAAGCACTTTACAATTGATGCCTCACATTCACCAGAGCAATTAGAGGGTTGGGTGTCTTGCTCAGGGACACTTCGACATGCCCAGGGCAGGGGATCGACCCGGCAACCCTCCGACTTCCAGACAACCGCTCTTACCTCCTGAGCTATGTCGCCCCATGTGCTCACATAAGGTTCAAGGAATGTATCTCATGTAAAAAGAATAACAGAATATTTAATTAAATATTTCTTTTTAAGCAAATCGCTCAAGAATATTTATCATAAATTGATGTACTAGTTTTTAAAATGTACTGAACAGAGGCCTACATTAAATATATATTTCAAATGCTGACTAGCTGATTTTTCCTCAACAGTATCAAAGTATTTTATGTGTTTTTTGTCCAATATAACACCTTTTCTGTGGAGAGAAATACATTACAGGTAAGAAATCAAAGACCTCGTACAATATATCAAGGAATGGAATAAGTCTGAAGCAGTGGAATGAAAGCCAGATTAAGGGAAGATAGGTGCCAACACTCAAGAGTTTTAATGAAGTCCCTGAAACAACTCGAATTTTACCATTGAAACTTTAATCCCCACAAATCAAGAGGAAACGAATTACTTAATTGATAAAAGTGAAAACTAAATAAAGAACTGTCCCTCTAAATCTAATCCTTTTTGACTGGGCAAGAGGGGGACCTTTTAAAGAAGTTGTGCTCGAAGATGTGTAGCACCTACACACAAAAATACACTTCGATATTGTTTCACCACAAAAGACAAAAGGGGGGTCCCAAACAAACAAGCCAAACACACTGCCGATTTAAACTCCTATGTGGAACTCTTGGGAATGAGACAAACGAGTTAACGAATCTCAATGGTGGTGTTTTAGCAAGGTGCCTAAAGGTACTGAGCCACAGCTACGTTACGTGTGTCTTTCTTTGACACAATACATGTCAGATTGATTACAATTATATTTAACTACCGTCCGCATGTAATGCAAAAGCAAAAAAAGTATCTTGGATAACAAAATGTTAGCTAACATAATACAAAAGTGAACACACAGGGGTGAGAAGGGGACCGGTGTTTCAACACCGGAATACTGAACGGAATCCCTAGGACCCAGTTTGAAAGACTCCTTTAAGATACACACGGGGTGTACTCATACCAATAGATAGCTATAATATACATCGCGAACAAAATATGTTTAAAAAGCTAAGGATAAATATATTATCCCACCACGACCATGAAAAAGATTATAAGAAGCCGAGAAACGAGCTGGCTACTGTACGCTCACTTTTCAGGCAGACAGCGATAATTAACTCCTCCCTTTCCTCCACTGCTGGCGGGAGATGCAAAAAAACAAGTGGACATAATTCGCCAGCTAAGTACGCGGATTTTTGCTAGCTGCTCTCACCAGAACCTGGAAGAAACATCAGCCGCTAGTTAATAATGGATCACGGTTCTGATGTTGATGAAAAAATGTGTGCCTGGACCAAAACTCGACAGGCAGTCGCCCAGTTCCGAGACCTTTTGCTCTGCGCGAAATGGTAACTTTTATTTGCTAGCTAGCTACTTCCTTGTTAGTAAGCCAAGACAGCACGGCTGAGCTAATGACAGCAAGTTGCAGTTTGCTAAGGCCCTCCACGATCTGTGCACGCAGTTTATTTAATGTATAAAAGTTTACATGACATAGCTAGCTATACTTGTTGACATGTGAATAATTTTTGTGTGTTGTCCTCGCAGTTCGAAACTCATGAGCGAACCTGTCTGCATTGGAGCTTGTGAACATATGTTTTGCAGGTAACTATCGATAAGTTAATGTTAAAATAATGTTAACTGTAATGTTTCTTAAATAATGTGCAGTGTGTTGTACCTAATTTTACGTAGATTAGCGAGCTAAATAGCATGGCTTTAACAGAAACAACTAGTTGGCGATTGTCTGCTTATTATTTTCCCCGCGCACAACACGGAAAACTATCTAGCTTATAGCATCTTATTTGTAGTGATTAGAGGGGCACACGATGAACTAACAGTGATCGCACAGAAAAAATGTGTGGATTGAGCGCTTTGTTTACAAGCTAACTTGCAAACGCTATACGATTGGTCACTTTCCTGGGATATGAGGCCAGCGCATATCCACGAACTGAAATGTTTTCTGTAAGACGTTTGATTGGTCGGGAATCACTGCGACAGTTCTTGCTCCCAATGCCAGGACTTTCTGACGTGACGTTATAATCACGCTCTGAACAGAATGACACTATTGAAGGAACGTTTCCCCTTAGGGATCAGCAGAGGTTATCATCTTAAAAGGTTTTAGTCTGCCCATCTCCGAGCTAGGAATGAAACGTCCAGCCTTACAGGGTTTGGGGTAGAGACTGCCTTAAGGGAAAATTCTGTATTTTTGTTATTACAAGTAAAGGTAATTTGTGTTGAAATTGGAGCATTCCTATTCTTCAATAAAAATTGCGCAGACAAAATTTTTGTGGTCCTTTGTAATGAGTTTCAATAGCGTGTTAACAAAGGCTAACATTTTCCAGTCTCACAAGTGTACAGTTATTCAGCTGCAGCATTGACTGGATGTGTTATGTAATGTTGTGTACTTTGTGTTTACACTTGTGATTTTTGTCCCCATAGGACCTGTGCAGGGTTGCACATAGGAAATGGCTGCTGTGTGTGCCATAGTCCAGCCTGGGTGAAAGACATTCAGGTCAACAGGCAGCTGAACAATATCACGCAGCTCTTCTGTGATCTGGACTCTCTCCTGAACCCTAAAGAGCTCTCAGGTACCCCTGTGCTGATGTGGGGGGGGGGGGGGGGGGGGGGGCATAAGGGCATAAGGGAATGGGGCAGGGGGGGGCGGACAACTTTGGGAAGACATCAAATGCTCCCCCCAATATTATCATCTTGCATTGGGTGTTAATGCCACCCCTTACAATAAAATAGTGAAAATGAATGTTCAAAATGTAGCTGTGGCATTATGATTTAAGTTGATGCTAATGGATTTTGAAAGGTCGACCTGCACTTTTAAATACCTGCTGTCATAATTGTACCATGTACAGTTGCAGCCCCCAGGCACACCTGAATAAAATATCTTGGGTGGCAGGTGTACGGTAGTGGAAAATCATGGTTATTATGGTAAAACTCGAAGAAAATGCTTTGTGTGAGTGGCAAAGGTCCAGTGTGTGGGAACGATGTCCAATGTTATGCATGAAATACGGGTTTGACTAGCAGCCCTGCAGATTCTGCTCGCCACTGCACCGATGGCTGCTCCCTGTGCCGTGCAATTAGGGGATCCAGGGGCTGGAATTAAAATCGCCCCGCAGAGCTATTTTCTCGCCGCTGAACTCGGGGTCAGGGGTGGGGGAGGGCGGGGGTGGGGGGGGGGGGGCTGATGGCTGCCGTTATTCCATGCAATTAACCGCGGAGTTGTTTGGCGCTGCGTGACTTGTCGGAGACAAAAGCGGGGTGATCATGTCGCCGTGCCCCCTGCCTATGCTAATCAGGAGAAATGAGGAATCCAGGTATTACATGCTGTATATAAATGGCCTCTGATTCTTTTGCTTTCAGATATTTTCTGTGTGAATCTGTGATTCTGAGGTTGTTTGATGTTGTCTGTTCCAGCCACGCCCCCCGCTGGCTCCTCCCCCCAGCCCGCTGACCGCGCTCTCCTGAAGAACCGGAAGAACGTGAAGATCTGGTTCAGCCCCCGTAGCCGTAAGGTCCGCTGCCGGATCGAGAGGGCCGGTGAGGGGGCGGCCCCGGGGGCCCGGGGGCCGAAGGAGGTCCCGCAGGAGCCGCCGCCGCGGAGGGACGAGAGAGACCTGTCCGTCTACAACTTTAACTCCTCCTCCCAGGACTCGGGCTCCTCCCCCCAGCGCGGCGGCGGCGGCGGTGATGGCGGTGGCGGCGGCGGGGGGAAGAAACGGGCAGCGAGGAGGAAGAGGAAACGCCCTCAAAACGGCACGAGCCCCACCACGCGCAGGCAGTCCAAGATGGCCGACAAGCAGGAGAAGCTGGCCGCCATCAACAAGGAGTGGGGGATCGGCCAGGAGCGGGCCGTCCCAGGGGAGGGGGGGCCGGAGGGGGGAGTCGAGGGTCACAGCACAGACCCGCCCAGCAGGAAGGTGTCCT
Source organism: Anguilla pacifica (assembly GCA_039654925.1). Lineage (NCBI taxonomy): Eukaryota > Metazoa > Chordata > Actinopteri > Anguilliformes > Anguillidae > Anguilla > Anguilla pacifica. The sequence goes on along the minus strand of CM077286.1, from coordinate 74,120,364 downwards.
TCCAAATTGTGGGGGCTGTCCCTGATGCTCTGGATGCCCCCCCGCAGCATCCTCCACAGGGCGACGATCTCCCGCAGACCCCCAATGGGAGCGTTTCAGAGGCGTGTCCCGCTAGTGAGGGGGGGCCTGCCGCAGAAGAGGCTGCGCCCGTCCCGAACCAGAACGTTAGCCCCGCCCGGCTAAGGAAGCCAAGCGCAAAGACCGCCCCCCCGGCCGAGTCCTCCCCGAAGCGGGCGGAGTCGTCCTCAGCCCGTCGGTCCTCCAAGAGAGCCTTGCCACCAGAGGGCGCCCAACCCGAGAGCACCCCGAAGAGGCGCAGGGCTTCCCCGGGCCGAGGGAGCCGTTCGGGGGCCGTGGGACCGGCGTGGCCCACCCCCCCCTCAGCCCGTCCCAGCCCTGATGTGGGGAGCCCCGCCCGGAGGTCTCCGAAAAACCAGGGGAACCCGTCAGGCTCGCCCCGCACGCCAGGGAGGGGGTCCCCGGGTGGCCCCGCCCTGCTCAGGGGCCGGCTGTCTCAGGGGAGCCCCGCCTACCTGAGGAGGAACCATAAAGGGGAAACACCTTTACACCTGGCGGCCATAAAGGTACAGCAGGCCGGAAATGAGCCCTTCGTCAGACCTTTACCTGAGGGCCTGCTCTGCAGCTGCTCTGCGTTCTCACACCAGCGTGTGCTCTCAGTTAATTTATATAATTATATATGTGCTCCCTGCTGCCGTCCTGCAGGCCTCTGCCTGTAGTCATAAATCACAACCATTGGTCTGTAATGAGAAGCTGTATAGGCTTAATAGATGAGAAGAGGTTATTGCAGTGTTGCAGAGCATTGGCTGTGTCATAGATGGAGCTCATAGCTGAAAATAACGTCCTCTGGGTTTTGTCGTTTTGAAGAAGACCTGAGAATGTGATGGTAAATTTGTGGTGACACAGAAGCAGATCAGAATGTATGCTGTGCTGTCTGTGGTTGTGCTCAGACTGTGATTGTTTTAAATGGCTGGCGTTACGTTACTGGCATTCAGCAAACGCACTTGTCCAGAGCACAACTTTTTTTGTTGTTGACATTTACATTGCATCCATTATATACTGAATCAATTGAGGTTCAGCACCTTGCGCAAGGGTACAACAGCAGGGTGCTACCTGGGAATTGAACCTGCAACCTGTAGGTTACCGGTTACCTGTTCCTTACACATTATACTACACACTGCCACCCTGACGTCTGTGTAATTGCTCATTCATCCCCAGCAGTGATGCCTGTGATGGAAACAGGCTTAAAACAAGGCCTACAGACACGAGCATAATCCCTCCCCCCCCCGCCTTTGAAATTCAATAACTCACTGTGACGGGAGCTAAGGAATGGGGCTGTCAATCAAATCCGCCTGTAGATTTTTGGCCTGTCAGGGTCTAGTGTGCTCTGTCTGTGTGGTGCTGTGTCTGTGCCCGTGCTGTGTCTGTCGTGTGCTATGTCTGTGTAAGTAGCGTGCTCTATCTGCGTCAGTAGTGTGCTGGTGGTGCGCTGTGTCTGTGTTTGTGCTGGTGGTGTGCTGTGTCTGTGCTGGTGGCTTGCTGTGTCTGTGCTGGTGGTGTGCTGTGTCCATGCTGGTGGTGTGCTGTGTCTGTGCTGGTGGTGTGTCTGTGTCTGTGCTGGTGGCTTGCTGTGTCTGTGCTGGTGGTGTGCTGTGTCCGTGCTGGTGATGTGCTGTGTCTGTGCTGGTGGCTTGCTGTGTCTGTGCTGGTGGTGTGCTGTGTCCGTGCTGGTGGTGTGCTGTGTCTGTGCTGGTGGTGTGTCTGTGTCTGTGCTGGTGGCTTGCTGTGTCTGTGTCAGTAGTGTGCTGTGTCTGAGTTTTGATGGTGCTCCTTTCGCCGTTCTCTCTGCAGGGAGACGTGGCGGCAGTGAAGGAGCTTCTGGATCAAGGAGCCGACCCCAACCTTAAAGACCATGCCGGCTGGACCCCGCTGGTAAGTTGCGACTCCCACCCCCACCCGGCCCTCCATCACAGTCGCCAGTTAATCAGTCCCTTTATGTCTTGGCAGGACAGAAATGGATCGTCATTGCTTATCAGGCATCCTAGCATCCAGGTTGTCTTGCAGAGGTGCTTTTCTTACATGTTACCCTCTGACATGACTGGATGTTGACCGAAGCCATTCTGGTTGAATAAATCGTTTAGGTGGGGGGGGGGAAATTGCACCGGTCCCCCTGGTAATCAGTCATGCAATCTCCTGATCGCAAAGCCGTTTTCTCAACCGCTACATCACACGCTGCCAGTCCTGTCCCCCGTGGTGAACAGCAGCTTTGATCAATTACAGTATGTGCACGCGATTCGGCTCCATATGAGCGCGTGTGGGGGGGGGGCGTTCGGCGTCTTAAAAATGACGCCTGTCAGCGCTGTGCTTCGGTGAGCGTGTACCCTGGAGTGGCTGAGGTTCAGCTGGGACGGATAAAATCTTTAAATTCCTGGTCTCTTTCACCTATCACCCCCCCAGTACCCCCAGTACCCCCCATGCTTTGTAAGTTTGGTTGGTTAGCCTCCCTGGCGAGTTGCTCTGTTTCACACAGTCCTCTACCCTTCGGTGAGCGCGTTTGACCTCAGTGCCGGGGCGGAGCCATTACGGCTCTTTCGTCGGTCCTCGAAACACCGTTTGTGTTGATGTGAGATCACGCGACTCGCTCCCGTCCATTAGCCCGCCCCCGGGGTTACGAACCTGCGAAACTTCACGGGCGGATTAGCCGCCCTCCTTTCCTTTTCATCGGCGCCCGAAAATGCCAGCCGGCTACATACAGAAATACAGCAGGTCAAATTTGTGAGACATTTTTGATTGTCCTTTTGTGCCGTGTGCACTCCTTAAAAAGCGCAGGTTTCAGGGGAGAGGGGGCGGTGCAGAGGTGCGCTTCTCCAGGAGAAAAGACGCGTAGCTCGGTTAGGGAGGCGTTTTGAGAGCCCTTCAGACGTTGTGCTTTTACACAAAGCCGGAAAAGCACAGGTTTCAGGTAGAGGGGGCGGTGCAGAGGTACGCTTCCCCATTACATTACATTACATTACAGGCATTTGGCAGACGCTCCTATCCAGAGCGACGTACGAGAAAGTGTATAACCATAACCAGGAACAAGTGTGACGAAAACCCTAGAGAGAAGTACCGGTCCAAGTGCAGGGAACAACCGCATAGTTCAGCTTGGACCCTGAAGGTTAAACTGATTAACACTAACACAAACGAGAACAGCAACAACGCAGTCTATGCAAAAATACAAGCAGTAGTTAAGACGAGTGCATTAACTAAGTCACCTACGAAACAGCTACCTAGTTACAACCCTAAGCTTACAGTCAAACTTCTCCAGGTGAAAAGACGCATAACTGGGTTAGGAAGCCATTTTGAGAGCCCTTCAGACTGTGCGCTTTCACAGGCAGACGCTCAGAAAAGGCGCAGGCTTCCTCAGCAGCGCTGTGCTTGTCCTTGCAGCACGAGGCGTGCAACCTGGGACACCTGGGCGTGGTGGAGGCGCTGCTCCAGCAGGGGGCGCTGCTGAACACGCCGGGTTACCATAACGACTCCCCGCTGCACGACGCGGTGCGGAACGGGCACGCCGCCGTCGCCCGGCTGCTGCTGGAGCACGGCGCCTCACGGGACGTTCTGTGAGTACCGCCCCCCATCCCCCATCCCTCCCGCCCCCCCCCCCCAGAGTTACCCCAAAAATCCCTCCCTCTCTACCCTCACGACACCTGAAAAACAAAAGCTGTTATTTCACTTAAAATATATCATCAATATATCCATCCATCATTATCTACTGTATACCCACTTATCCTAGGCAGGGTCACGGGGGTGGGGCTGGGTGCTGGGTGCTGGAGCCTACCCCAGAATGCATTGGGCGAGAGGCAGGAATACACCCTGGACAGGTCGCCAGTCTATCGCAGGCCACACACACCATTCCCTCACCATTCACTCACACACACGCTCATACCTATGGGCAATTTGGAGTCTTCAGTTCACAAGCTGCGCTGCTGCATTTTAAAAAGGTTATGCCGTGGGGTTTCGGCCTGGTTTATTCCAAATTGGCGCAGTGTCCTGCCCAGCACGGCCCGCTCTGTACCCTCGAGCTCCTGGTCCAGACGACGCGGGCTGGCGTTCTCTTCGGCTTAATGCAGTACAGCGCAACGCAAACCCTTGGCTGATTAGCAAAAAGGCAGGAACAGGTGCATCTTGGGTAGAGTCTCTTGGTTCTGTCATCTCCCCTCGTGCCCTGCGTTGTCATGGCTACAGTGATGGCACCATCCCATTGTTGTCAAGATGGCAGAAACCCTGCCCATTTTCCAAACTGAAGGGCCCACCTCCTCCTGACCCTCTTTAGACATCCTGTTTCCTTCTGATTTTCCTTTTGTGATGTTATAGGTGTGTCTGTGCGAAGGCAGTTTGTTTGTGTGGTTATATTTGCCATCGTTTACAGAAGTAAATGCGCTTATTGATTATAAACGGGCCTTCTGTTTCGTCGAGGTGACCTCACAGTGTTGCATTCTTAACTCTGTTGTTTTCCTTGTCTGTGAGTGGCTCTCGATAAGAGTGTCTGCTAAGTGATTGTAATGTAATTAGATGGTGTTTCAGGTACTCTGTCTTATCACTGCATTGTGGAGACCAGTGTCCATCTGTAGTCTATTTAAAATTCACAAGCCTTTCAGAAAGCTGAGCATTTGATACAGCCTGCTTTAAAGAATGGTTCCCCTGGCCCTGGCTATCGGTGATGCTGAAGACCAGTCCCTTACAAATGTCACACGGAGAGGCCTGCATCATTATTGAAGTTACACTGCTGCATGTTTATTGGCTGATGGAGCATGATGTCACCGGTGCCGCCCCTTCTGTGACATCATTCTGTGGTACCGCCAGGCTGAAGTAAATGCACATCAGCTGTGCTGCCCGTGAAATCCAAACTGCAGGGAGGCCTGCTGGCACAGACAAGGCGATGCGTTTCAGCAGTCAGACCGAGCCGTCCCTTTCTGGGGGGACTGCAGCACTGAGCGCGTGCGGGGGGCGGATCGATCCGCGCTGGGGGGGGGTGTTACATGGTGAATCAGATGAACCGCAGCAGCGGGGGGCCTAGCCAGCGCTCAGAGCTTCATGCATGCGGGGTAGCTGGGCCAGACGGACGTGTGTTAACTCGAGCCGACAGGTGAGCGCTGAGGAAGAGCGGAGGAGTCTTCAGCCACAGCGCCAGGGCCTGGAGGCGGCTCGCCTTCTTTTACCGCCTCCTCCCCTCCTTCACCCTCCTCCCTCCTCCCTTCTCCACCCTACTCCTCCTCCTTCACCCTCCTACTCCTCCTCCTCACTTCTCCTCCTGCCTCCACCCTCCTCCTCCTGGCTCCTCCCTCCGCCTCCCTCCTACTCCTCCTCAACCCTCCTCCTCCCACCTCCCTTCTCCTCCCACCTTCTCCTTCTACTCCCCCCTCCCTCCTTCTCCTCTTGCCTCCTCCCTCTTTGTCCTACTCCTACTCCTCCTCCTTCACCCTCCTACTCCTCCTCCTCGCTTCTCCTCCACGTTTCAATTCCTAAGAAATTGATTCGTACGTGTGCATGAAATGCCCTGGAGATAGGTTTTATAAATGGCATGTGGTTCCACCCCCCCCCCCCCCCCACGGTGTCGATGTGCATTTGTTTCTCAGCTACAGGACTGGAAGGGCGAAAACGCAAAATGGTGGGCGGGAATTTTAGATTAGGTGAAAAGCACTTAAGTTGAATTCCAGAACAGCCATTCAATGCGTTTGAGCACTAAACACTAAGGCTGCATGTAATGGGACTGAAGCTGTCTGCGTGTTGGTAGAAAGGAAAGAACACTGATCTACAAACAGGGGCGACATAGCTCAGGAGGTAAGAGCGGTTGTCTGGCAGTCGGAGGGTTGCCGGTTCAAACCCCGCCCTCGGCATGTCGAAGTGACCCTGAGCAAGACACCTAACCCCTAACTGCTCTGGTGAATGAGAGGCATCAATTGCAAAGTGCTTTGGATAAAAGCGCTATATAAATGCAGCCCATTTACCATTTACCAACCGGGCTCCACGCTTCCTCTTACGTACACTTCTGTGGCTGAGCTTTAGCTGAGCAGGTGAGACCACTGCCGCTTGTCTCTAGTTTTAGAGTGTTTAGAGGTTCACAGAAGCGCTCGAGGTGATTGGAGTAAATCCCAAAGCGGGTTTGTTCACCTCTGAGAAGTTAAATAAAAATAAACACATGGACAACCTGTACGGAAGACGCGATGAACTCAGCCTTTCGGGTATTTGTATTCTTGAATATTTTGTGGTATAGATATACAAGTAAATTAATTTTAATCCTCAAATGAGGTCATTTATAGCTCCATACATATTTGTAATATGTATTTTGTTTCACATTTCTAACAGTATTAGGCTAAGTGATGTTATTCAGGCAGGGATCTGTGTAATCCTAGGTCTCTACTTTCGCTTTCACACCTGTGCACTTCTGGTGATTATTATTATTATTATGTACAGTTCCCGGAGAGGTCACCTGTTTTAGCATCCGTGTTGATAAATGAATGCATTTCCCCTCTATGTTCTATCTCTATTGAGCAGATAGCCTGATTGCTTAACTTCCCCAACCCCCATCTCCAACACGCATGCACGCATGCACACACACACACACACACACACACACACACACACACCACAATGTGACTGCTAGCACATCTCACTTACATTTTCCATCTGTTTTGCCTTTTTTCCGAGAGTGTTTTTATTTGTGTGTATGGGGGGGGTTGTCAGCTTTTGGTAAGGGTTGGGGGGCGGCGGCGGGAGGGGGACGGGGGGCTCATGAATTCAAATGAAATATTTTATGGCCCAGTGGACCTGTTAATTGTGCCCCAGGTGTTATCGCAGTGCCAGCTCTTAATCTCCACGCCCAAACTGCTCCGTTTCCTTTATTTATTTATTTATTTATTTATTTTTTAATAAAAAAAAATATTATTTTTAATTAACCGCTTGACGTGGCCCTGGCGTCGCTCACCGCTTCGCTCTGGAGCAGACGGCGGCCCGGAGGCAGGGACCCCTGCGGTTACCACGGCTACGGGCCCCTGCTCGGCCTGCGGGACGGACCTGGGCGCTTGCACGCCCGTCACGGCGAATCGGACTCGAAAGGCACGGTCGTTCAGACCGCGGAGCGAAACTCCCCCCCCCCCCCCCCTCCAAGGAGCCATCAGGTTGACGCACGTCCCCGAGAGTGAGCCGTTAAAAAGGCTCACGCTGCGTGCGGATTGGCCGATCCCGGAACGGGTGCAGCCGCACAGGTGCCCTGTTTTGTTTTTTTTATCGTTGTGGAAACGGTTCCCGCTCTTTTTCGGAATTGCGGATTCGCACGCCGGCGTTTGTGTGTTGCGTTATCACTAGCTGAAGCCCGCCTGTGCCCGGGAGCTCGGGGGGGCTTAGCGATTTAGCGTTTGCTCTCTTCTGATTGGCTCGAAACGTGCGGTTTTACTCAGCGCAAGGCACGCCGCATGCCACAGGTGAACCTGCGAGTGCTGCAGCTGGAGCGTATCTCCCACTGCGACAGCTGCCTGGAAGACTCGCAGCCCTGGAAAACTTAATCCCACCCTACGCTCACAGTGCAATCAGTTTGAACGCTTCCACTGTGGATTCTGCTACTTGTAGCTCAGCCTCAAAACTAGCAGTGTGTCAGATGTATTGTTCAGCCTATGCAGTGAGTGAGACTTAATAAATTAAGCCATGTATGGGGATCCACTGCAATGGACATGTGTGTGTATATATGGTAGGAAATGGCTGCCATGGCATCAAAGGTATACTGTTGGCTGTTAAATCGCTAGTGTTTTCCGTGGCATTGAGCTTGGAGTCTTTGTGCTCGGTGAGGTTTATGACTGAACACGCCGAGTGACTCTTCCTCAGATGGCCTGCGGTTTGAATGCCCTCCATATTCAAACAGCTGCTTATTTACTGGAGAAGCTCGTGCATTACCCTGCTCAACTTACCATAGCTACTCTCGGGATTCTCCTGTACGGCGTTCAGGTTGCATGTCCGTATTGTCCCTCATTTAAACCGCGCCTTGACTTGATTTTTTTTCATCGCAGAAACACGTTTGGACTGCGCCCGGTGGATTACGCGGAAACGGCGGAAATGCAGGCAATTCTTCGGGCGCCCTCTGAAGGACCCCGCCCCCTCAGGACCCCACTCAGCCCCACAGCCAGTCTGACCAAGGTACGCCACGTTCTCCCGAACCAGCTCATACCAAGGAACGGGTGCTTTAGATCACCTCTGGCTATGAACCCTTTTGATGTGTGAGATCACACGTTAGAATGATCAGAATGTTCTTAACTGAACATTCTAATGCTGATGTCACAGTCACTGCTGGTGACTGAAAGCAGCTGAGCTCTAGAACACTGGCTTGGAATTCTGAAGAAACAGTCCAGAAAACCTACTCTTCACAGGGTTAAGGAGATGCGTGTTTTAATGAGTAGAGTTTTTATTTTATTTTTATCAAAAGCTTGTGCAGTCCTCTGATGCCTTTGAGCTAGCGTCTCTTTTCCACACTACGGACCACAGACTGCTATAGCCCAGCTAGCACCGATTAGACCAATTAGCCTACGGGCACTTGGCATTTTTGCATCAGTAATCGAAGGAACCCTAATCAAATTAAACCCCCCTTACCCCTGGCAGCCACTGTGGACTCTGAGACTTAATCGGGGCGGGGACATAATCCAGCCTCAGTACTCTGACGTCTCTGCTATAGACCTGGTCCTTCACTTGTGGCGATAACCTTTTACTGAGTGAAAGGTTTACAGGTTTTTCCTGAAAAACCAATCTCGTGTAGTGTCGACTTTCAGTCTGACGTTGTGAAGGAGGCAGGTGATGGGATTACGACCTCGAGCGTGTGCTGTACCAGGGTGTCAGAAGCGGGGCCCGGTTTGGAGGCTGATGTATTGTGTGGATAATCCGTTTTTGTAAGCTGTCCGGGACGGGCCTCGTCAGAGAGAGAGCGGGGGGTGGGGGGGGTGATTTTCGGTTCGGCGCTGTGACATGTCCCCCTCCTGTCCCAGGTGCCGGGCGGCCCCCAGAGGGATGGGGCGGTGGCGTTCCTGGGCAGTAAGCTGACCGCACCCCAGAGAAACCAGCTGACCAAACTGGGGCGACTCCTTGGGGCGCAACGCGCGGACTCCTTCTCCTCCTCAGGTACTGGACCCCGTGGAGGAGCCCAGGAATGCGCTCCCCAGGGGAGCAGCCTGTGGATAGCACCTCCTCCTGCACCTCCTGTAGCACCTCCATCCAGATGGTTGGATTCCCCAGAGAAGCTCCCGCTGTACATTACCCATCACCCCACACACACACAAACACGCAATTTACTGACATCATCACGCTCTGGGAATGGCTGAGAGAGTGCAGACCTCTAACTTAATCACATGACTCAGAGAGAAGCCAAAGTTTAAAGGATGAGCCAGATTATTGTGATGAGGTATGCCATGCAAGCCTTTCTGTCCTTTACAATCTGGGAGCTGTGACATATTTTGTGTGTGTATCGTTAGATGGACTTTGCTGATGTGTTTCCAGTTGGGTTGCGATCTGATTGGCTCATGTTGTCTTCTGCATCAAACAAATTGTCCGTATTATTTTTTCTTCATTTCTTGCAGTGTGGGTGCATGTACAGCACATGTGGTCTGGTCAGAGGCCGCATTGCCTGTCATTTAAAGAATTGCAAAATCTTCCTTTAATAAAGAGGTTTGTTTTATTTGCTTCACATCCACCATTAAAATGACTGCAGAGCATGGCGGATGGTGGACTAGCAGAAATGGACGTTATTCGGCAGTATTGGTTGTTCCGCAGTGCTTGGGAATGATTGGAAGCAATCTCTCAAAACACGACTCGCGAATCCAATCCGATAGTGATAATAAAGGAAATTGGATTGCTTTGTATCCAGGAGGTTTTGTTCAACAGCTTTTTGTGGCGTTTCGCCTAACTCAACTTGTGGAGGGATGGGAAAACGCTTCCTCGAGTATGAAGCTAAAGAAATAACCTGCGTTCATCTCCGTTTGAAGGAAATCATTTTAATGAGCGACGGGTCTTTTTAAACGAAAGCCATTGTTCAGTAAACGTGTGCTTGTGGTCATAGGAAGAAGATGGCTTTTTTCCATCCGCAAGAACAAAAAAAAAAAAAAAGAAGTCTCCTGTTTAGGTTAAAACACAGAGCAGTAACCAGCTCAAATTCTGACATCTTTTAATTTAGATATATATATTTAAAAAAAAAAAAACAAGGATTGAACAATACCCAGGAGACCACAAAATGAATTGTGTGGTTTTAATGGTAAATGGTAAATGGACTGCATTTATATAGCGCTTTTATCCAAAGCGCTTTACAATTGATGCCTCTCATTCGCCAGAGCAGTTAGAGGTTAGGGGTTAGGTGTCTTGCTCAAGGACACTTCGACACGCCCAGGGCGGGGTTTGAACCGGCAACCCTCCGACTGCCAGACAATCGGTCTTACCTCCTGAGCTATGTCGCCCCATTTTACCCCTAGATCCATGCACAAAGCAGTGGTGAGTGTGACATATGCTGCTGGCCATTAGAGGCAGCTGTAACACACTCATTCACTCAGTGGCCAGACATATGTTCTGCTGCCCGGTGAGGTTCTGCCATCGACGGGGTCTGATTGGTTCAGGCAGTTTCCCATTTGATCCGGTGCGTTCGGGGACGCCGGTCAGAATGAGGAATGGAGGGCTTGCATCGGCTCTCCTCTCACGAGCTAAAAGGTTATTTTGATTGATTCGCCCGCTCATCGATTTAAACGTGTAGGGCGTCACATGTCAGATGAATCATATTGACGAAAATGAAGGTAATGGACCGAATACGACAGGTTTTATGCTTATTACTCTTAACGTTATAGGGTATGATAAGTAAGTGCGGCATTTAAAGTTATATATGTAACACTTACGGTCATGGAGACACTGAGAGCAGGGAAGTGTGTTGAATGTACGACAAAATTAGAAAGGAAAATGAAGTAGTACAATGAAAAAAAATTAAATTCTAAAACTAAATATATAATAATTTAAAATAGCAACTAAAAGACAGAATATAATTCATTTAATTAAAACTGGCAAAACATTTTAAAACATTAACTTAAAACACTCAAAATTCAGGCTATTACAAAAGTATTTATCATCATTCTGAATTTGTTTAGAGACACTAAAGTATTTAGTTTCAAGGTTGGCTGTAAGGAGTTCCCGGTATCTGGAGCACAGAATTTAAAAGGAGTCATTCCCACGTTTGATTTGACCCGAGGAAACTGAAGTGGCAACCAAACCTTGAGAGTGTGCCTTATGGATACCGATTTTCCAATTTGGAAGCTGTGAAAGATGGAGGCAGTATTTATTTGTAGAGGTGCTTTGTAGCTGAACAGACACCACTGAATATTTCTCCAAAGCAGTGGCCAGCCAGCTCTCTGGTAAAGAACACAGTGAAGGGCGCAATAAAAGCATCACGCGTAATAAACCTGAGGCCAAAATGGTAAACAGCACACAGTAACCTCGAGTGTGAGGTGGGTACATGCCTCTATATAACAGGCCCCCTATAGTCCAAGACAAGTAGTGTGTGTGTGTGTGTGTGTGTGATCATCTTTTGGAAGCTGTGTGTGCTACGTTTAAAAGTGGGGGGTCTCTTTTTAAATGCAGCTGTTTCCTCCCCCCTCCCAGTGACCCACGTCGTCGTTCCGGAGGGTGCGATGCCCACCACCCTGTCCTGTCTCCGAGGGGTCCTGAGCGGCTGCTGGGTCCTCCGGTTCTCCTGTAAGTCCCCCAAATTTTTTGTACTCCCACCGCTTCACAGCTTGCCTTGTGCCAGAGCTGGGACACATTCTCAATTAAAGCAAAGCCCCTCAGTAATTCTGCAGAAGCGCTGAAGTTTTAAGGGCCTGGTTTACTATGACCTTTAGCATGTGCAAATCCTTTTAGGATGCGCAAAAACCAATAACACGACCGTCGATTGGTCACGGTATTTGTTTTTGCACCAATCATTGGTTGTGTTATTAGTTTTGCGTATGAGGAAAGGTTTTTGCTTATGCTGAAGGTCTTAGTAAAACAGGCCCTAAGCGTTGCTCTAGAGGTGCGCTGATTCTGGTCAGGGTCGGCCATCTTTGTTCTGTGGCCAGAGCCCAATTAGCTATTGGAAACATCAGCTGAAGGCACAAACGAGTGCTCTTAAAGAGAGATGGGAGAGTTTCTCACGGAAAGAAGATTAAAGCAGGAATATTGGCTGGGGGAATATCTAGCTAATGCATTTGTGAGGGCCATTGATTTGTTCTTGGCACCTTAGACTTAAAAGTTTCCCTGACTTGTGAATTCTTATAAACTTTTTATCAGGAAACGTAATGGAGGTTCTTGGAACTCTTGTGCTAATTGAGTTGTTAAAAGTTGTTTTTTTCTTTTGAGAGACAAGCCCTAGGTGGCCTTAATGTCTGTTATTGCTTTTATTTTTCTCTGGTTTGTTGATTTCTTAAAAAAACAAAAGAATAACAGATGGGCTCTGCGTTTCTCTTTTATATGCTTGGCGTCGTCTACGTTTCTTGAAAGGATTTTGTGACAGGCAGGTCTAACACACATACACACAAACACACTCACACACACGCGTGCATGCACACGCTCACACACGCGCATGCATGCACACACTCACACATGCACGCACGCACACACATACACACCTCCTCACACCCACCCACACAACCACCCACACACACACACACACACACATGCACACACACACACACACACACACACACACATATGTACACACACACACTCACACACACCTCCTCACACCCACCCACCCACCCACATACACACACACACACACACACAAACACACACAGACTCACTTCATTGTCCCAGATTGGGAACCTCTCATTGGCTGTTCAGGACAGAGAAGATTGGGGCGAGGTAGCTTTTTGAATAGGCTTTGTGTCATATGTCCGCCAGAGAGCTGGTGCCATGCAGAAACAAATCAATAAGGAGAAACCGGAGAATTCTAAGCTCTCCAATTTCCCTGCAAATTGAGTGTGTCTCTATTATCAGGAGCAGGGCTTGCCTTGAACAGAGTCGACTGGTTGGTGATAAACAATGCGCTTTTACGGAGCTGTCTGGCTCGCCGTGTCTGGGTAATACGCTGGAAAGAACAGATCCGCGCTAGCCTTTGTGCATGTCTGGACAGGAGTGTGTTTAATTCTGCTCTCTCTTGTCTTCATGGTCTATAAGCACTCGACAAGGTTCCTCACACCCAGTCAGTCTTTCTCGCTCTCTCCCTGTCTGCGTCTCTCTCTCTCTCTCTATCTCTCTCCTCCCCTCTGTCACTCTCTCTCCCTCCCTGAATCTCTCTTGCTCTCCCATCTCTCTCTCTGTCTGTCTCTCTCTCTCTTTCCCCCCCCCATCTCTCTCTCTCCTTCCCTCCCTCTGTCTCTCTCTCCCTGTCTCTCTCTCTCCCCCCCCCTCCCTCCCTGTCTCTCTCTCTCTCCCCCTCCCTCCGTCCCCGTTTCTCTCCCCCCCCCCCCCCCCCCCCCGCCTCTATCACCGTGGACACATCACGCCCGCTTGGCAGCGCTGAGGCCGGCCCGCTCTGCTCAAATCTAATGAAGAGATATGCTAATGGGGGCCTGCCACTCCGCTGAGGAGCTGGCCCTATCATCCGCGGACAGGAGCCGGATTAGCCCCGGTACCCTGGGGGGGGGGGGGGGTGACGGGAGCCGGATTAGCCCTGATACCGCGGCCTGCTGGCGAGGGCTCTTCGGAGGCTTGACGCTGTCAAGGGGGACTGAGGGGGGGGGAGGGGGGAGGGGAGGGGTGAGGTAATTGCAGCTAATGACCACCACCGAGGCAAATTAGGAATTTGCGACGGTACAGCTCTCGAGTGGGGGGGGGGGAATCCTCTCGTAACAGAGGGGGAACGCCGCGCGGATAATTCCTGTTTTAGTTCTGCTTCCGAGGAGCTGTGGCACCTGCGGAACGCTCACGTGGAGAGCGCGGTTTTGCTGCCGCGAACGTTAGCGGTGATCCCTCCGGGGGGAGGGGGGGCGTTTAGTAGCCAGATCGCTTTGCCGAATTTGCGTCCGGATCGCGGTTCTCCCGCAAAGCGTTTCTACTTCCGTTTTCCGTGAACGACGGTGGGGGGCGGGCGTACGTGCAGTGACATTAATTTTAATTAGGCTCGGGTAATGCCTTGTGCTGAGCGCATGCATTAGCTACCGGTGATAAGTGATGTGAAGTACGCATCTGGCAGGAAGTGCGGGTTAAATATAGGAAAGCACTGGCCTTGTTATGCCTGTTTGTTTGTTTGTACCCACAAATAGCAGCTTTAGTTCTGCTCTGCACAGAGATGTTCCTTATATTGTATGCAGGTGTGGCCTTCATTTTACAGTGATTCATGTTTAAAGGAGACAGGGCGGTTTTGTCCCCAATCGTAAATGACCAGCGTTTAAGTCCGTTCTCCCCCCAATCACGTATCTAGTGTTGTCAGAGGCTGTTGTGCAAGATTCGAACCCACAACCTTTTTTGCTCTGAGGTGACAGTGCTACCCACTGCGCCGCCATTCCGCCCTGTGGTCTCAGTTTGCTGCTGGTTCTCTCTCCTCAGGGGTGGAGGCGTGTCTGAAGGCGGAGGGCTGGGTGGAGGAGAGCGGGTTCGAGGCCGGGGAGGGACCACAGCGCAGCCGCATCAACCGAGACAACCTGGTGAGTGCGGGGGGTGGGGGGGCGGTGACCAGCAGGGGGCAGCGGTGACCAGCAGGGGGCAGCGGAGAGACCGCCGAGATTCGATCTCTGCGTACGAACCTGCGACTCACTCCCTGTGGCTGGCTGCCAAAACTCAGAGCCATTCCACAGGCTGGCTCGTTTTTAGCAAACCTCCTCAGTCCCAGGAGACTTAAAAAAATAAAATAAAAAAAAAAAATAAAATAAAAAAAAAAAAATAAAATAAAAAAAAAAAAATTTCCGCTAATACTCTTCTCCTCAAACGCTTCCCATCGTATCATCCCGTACAGCTCCATCCCTCTGGCGAAGGAGGTTTTTATTACTTCTTCGGGTCCTGGCCGGGGCTCGCTTACAGACTCCCACACACTCCTGAGGGCAAGGATCCCGCATTAAAGCAATGAACCTCTAACTCGCTAACTCTGGAGAGTACCCATTTACAGAGGAAGGGGAGAGAGAGAGAGAGAGAGAGAGGAAGAAAAAAAAACAATTTTCTAAATTGGTGTACTCAATGAAAAGCTCCTCTCAACTTAATAAATTGCCGGCGTTAATGTACTTCCTGCCTCGCGAAGCTCGTGTTCAGGTTTCCCAGGTGACTTGAAAAGACAGCGGTGATGTGGAATGGTAGCTTATGGGGGGGCCTAGGCCAGGGGCATCTGCGGAATGGGATTCCCAGGGGGCCACATTGTCTGCGGGTTTGTCTGGTTTCCTTTCAGTCAGCTGCCAATTAAGGCCCTGAGAAGGAGGAGTGTGGATTACGTAGCCAATCAGGGGCTTAGAATGACCCACCGGCGCTGAGAACACCCTGAATGCCAGCACACACTGCCGCCCTCCTGGACTGGGGTTTGACAGCTAAGGATCGGGCCTTTAAGCTGAAAGATTGAAGGATCAGACCTTATAAGGGCGTTGCTGGCGTCCCCTTCCCTAAGCCGAAGTGCTTCAGTAAATATTCAGCAGCATGTATGTAGGAGAGTTGCTATGGCGAAAAAAAAAAAAACTCACGGAAATTTGGACGAGAACGTCGACTGTGTTTGTTGACTTAAAAGCGCCCAGTTGGTGCAGATTGCTGAGCGTGACGGCCCATGTAGACACACTGAACGTACGGTGATGATGATGATGATGATGGTGAAGCTGCTGGGGGGGCTCGTTCGGGTAAGACGCCACGCTGTCTGTGTTTAAGAGGGAGGACCGCAGATGTTTACTCTCTCACACGCAGCAGCAGTGGGGTTTGTGCCTGAATGCACGCTGCGGTTGCTGGTAATTGGACCGTCCAAATTAGGCAGGGAATTGGATATGTACAGCCCCACACTGGGAGCCAAATATCTACAAAAATAATAATTAAAAAATGTAAAAAAAGTAAAAAAAAAAAAAAAAAAAAAAAAAAAGTAAGATGAGTCATTACAATATTCTCTCAAGTTGTACCTGGAATTTTCCAGATGCCCAAAAGAGTTATTTCTACTGTACTGGCAAAAAAATGTGTTGTGAAAATTGTGAAATCAAGAGAAATATTACAAAAATGAAAAGCTTTCCCTCGTCCAGTCGAGAGTTGCGCCTTATTTGACGGACAGTGCACTGTCTTGCCTTGAACCTCCCCCGGTCAGTACCTGGACCGGCATTGAAGGGGTTAACATTATTCACGGTCGCCAAAGGGGAGCCGTCAGGCAAGCCTGGCCAAGCCCCAGGGCACCCTGGGTAATCTGCGCGGCAGATCCACGAGCCTGCATGCGCCACCGCCCTTAACCTGGCTTAGCGCTCTGGTTCCAGGCTGATGCCCTGGGCCCATTACCGCTGGATGAGGCCGCCCTGGCTCTCCTGTAAGCCTGCAGTAATGAACACGTCTAATCCCAAGCAGCTTCCCCCCCCTCCACAACCCGCACCCCCCCCAGAACCAGCTCCTCCACAACCTGCTCCTCCACAAACCACCCCTCCACAACCTGCTCCTTCACAAACCACCCATCCACAACCTGCTCCTCCACAACCTGCTCCTTCACAAACCACCCATCCACAACCTGCTCCTCCACAACCTGCTCCTTCACAAACCACCCATCCACAACCTGCTCCTCCACAACCTGCTCCTTCACAAACCACCCATCCACAACCTGCTCCTCCACAACCTGCTCCTTCACAAACCACCCATCCACAACCTGCTCCTCCACAAACCACCCCTCCACAACCCCCACCCCCTCCAGAACTTGCTCTTCCAGAACCTGCTCCTCCAGAACCTGCTCTTCCAGAACCCGCACCCCCTCCAGACCCTATCCCTCCACTGGCTTAGCCCCCCCGTCACCTTTTTTTAAAGCTCTTTATGAGTTCCGTATGCTTGTTCTGGGGGTCTGGTCACCTAGTCTCCTGGGTTTTGAAGTGGGTGGGCAATAGCAGAGTGTTGGGTCAGGGTGGGGGGGATTCAGGAAGTGTTTTAATTTTCTTGTTTTTCTCGGTTTTGCCGTTTTTGTGTTTCTTGGGGTTCTTGTCAGGGTGTCTCTGAGGAATTAAGACGGAGGCCGGGCGTACTGACCCCTGGTCCTCAGACTGATGCTGATGAATTTATTTACACAACTAATAAGAGCAGAGTGAAAATCACGTGTTGGTGGTGATTCTGCTGTTAGTGTAACACGGTGTTCTCTGTCTGTTCCCATCTCTCTCTTCCCTTCACTGCCCTCCTCCACCATTTCTTTTCAATATCCCTCTTTCACTCTCTTATTTTTTTGTTACCTCCATCACTTTTTTCTCTTTTTTTCCCCTATTCTCCCTCCTGTCCTCATCCTCATTCACTGGCCTGTTTTTGCTCTCTTCCTGCCTCCCCACTCATCTTATCCCCTCCTCCTCCTCTCTCTCTTTCCATATCCCTCTCTCTCTCTCTCTCTCTCTCTCTCTTTCCCTCTCTCACTCCCTCACTTTCTTGCTGTCTCACACTCACACACTCACACACACTCTCTCACTCGCGCACACACTCTCTCACACACGCACGCACACACACAGCTCCCCCGGCTCTTCGACGGCTGCTTCTTCTTCTTCCTCGGGTCCTTCCGGAGCCCCTCCAGGGAGGAGCTGCTGCAGCTGGCCAAGGAGGGCGGGGGGCAGGTGTTGGCGCGGCAACCCAAACCCGACAGCGACGTGACGCAGACCCTCGCCGCCGCCGCCTACCACGCCCCCCCGGGCTCCGACCAATCGCTGTGCACCCAGTACATCCTCTATGACGCCCGGGGCCCCTACCGGCCCCCCAGGGTCCGCCTGGGCAAGGTGTGGTCGGCCCCCGCCTCCTGGCTGCTGGACTGCGTCGCCGGCTTCCAGCTCCTCCCCGTACCTGAGCTCTAGCTCTCCGTGTTCCGTGCCCCGCCCACAGCGCTCACCTGGTTACCGCGGGATACGGGAACACATCCCACCACTGGGTGGATGGGACTCCGGGTCACACTGCACCTCTGGTTTCCATGGGCAACCAACGCCCGGCTTCTTTTCAGTTTGTGTGTGGTCTTTTTTTTTTCCTGCATAGTATTGAGTGGCTTTTGGAAGGACTGAAAGTATTTTAGTGTGGCAGGAAATAAATTTAAAAAAATAAATAAATAAAAGCGGTTGTGTAAGAATGCTGGCACTCGGTGTGGATTCTTTAATTGCTGGGAGTAAATCTTAGGGACAGTTTAGTGTTTGAGTGGGTACCTGAGACCACAATCAAAGGAGCTTTTCAAAAGGTGTCCTTCCAGCACTTCAGGGAGGAGTGTGAGAGAGAGAAGGGCCGGGAGCTTCCGCTTTGTGTTTGATGTTTCAGACGTGTTTGCAATTTCGGTCCACTTTTGAAGCGCTGCCGTGGACCGGTTCAAATACACCGTTTGAAAATTTAAAAAACGGAAAAGCTTTGAACGTCGCTCTCTTTTGCACAGGTGTTGAATGTGACACTGGCTCACATCCAATTAATTTACAGTCGGTAAGACCAGTGAAACGTGCATGTTTGTGCCGGTTCATATGCAGTAAGTACAGTAGCTGTTTATTGTTGTTTAGTTGTGTGCTGTCTGGCACTGTTATCCTCAGAAAGATTGACTCTGCTTGCGATGACCTTTAGTTTATAACCACTTGAGAGTCTATTTCCTGAGCTGACAAACAGATGAGCGTGTAGTTTGTTTTTGAATATAAACTGCCATTCAGTCCCCATTGTCATATATCCGAGGGAAGGGTTTCATCCTTTTCTTGAGCAGTAATATCGGTAGTTGTCATCTTGCATCTTTCACACTTGGCAATAAAAACCCATATTTTCCTCTAGACGAAGAGGTGGCCCGAGTCCTGAACTGATTTACTCAGAAAAATTGACTCGATCATGTTGATGAACTCACACCCTGAGCTGGGCAGTGGAGGATGGGCACCACCGATTGGTTCTGGAAGTTTCTATATGCCACGTAGGACGCTTTGCCTTGTGTCTGTTGCTCTAGGCTTTCCTTTGTAGGGGGTTTTAGGCTGTGGTGTGCAGTGAACATTGTGGTAAGAAATGTTTCTGTATTTAAAAAAAAAAAAAAATTGTTGTGGTCTTTTCAAGAAATACCCTTGTTTTTCTAATGCTCACCTGATCCAGGTAATACATGGTTTTAAGGAACTGTATCACGAAGCAGGATTACTGAGTTAGCTGGATAACTGCGCTGAGTAAAACCCAGAGCAGCTGTTTTTACTTCAGTCCATGTTCCAGACTTGGGAGGGTTCTGGGTTTTACTCAGAGCAGTTATCCAGCTCATTAATCCTGCTTTGTGATACAGGCCCATGGTCTATAGGCATTTAAATTCTGAATCACTTCATTGGTTGATCACCTCCCTTCATACCCTTTCCTTCCGCTATTCTAGTTGTGCTACTGCTATGCCACGTGGCCCTGCAGGGGGCGCCCTACAGTCAGAGCCTATATTTATACAGCTGTAACTGGAGGACCCCTGGCACGCCTCAGCCAACTCTTACTCCAGGAAAAACGATGACAGTTGTCGCTGTGCCCCCCCCCCCCCCCCCACCCTTTTTAAAAGTTGAGCAGTGACGTAGCTGTTAGCGCCTGTCTAGGCTAGCGCACCCGGTCTGTGTTCATTGAGAGAGCGTCCTTACAAACCGGTCCACTCGGGAACCAAAGGTCACTTCGCTTTTGAGAGCTTTGCTTCGCAGGCACCTGCTCTGCATTTGGAGAAGTTAGCGCTTTAGCTTGTAGGCGGGTGCGCTGCACACTCAGGTGCCTGAAGCAGGCAGTCGCCTCCTCTCTCTCTCTCTCTCTCTCTCTCTCTCGGACAGAGGGGGGCGACGCTCGGTCCTGCGCCAAGACTAAAAACTGAAACGTAATCTAATCAGGTCAGGACAAAAGGATTGGTGCGATCAGCAGGGGAGCGCGGGCCGCTGAAAATGACCCCGGCCGATGCGGCGCTCGGCCCCGGGTTCAATACAACAGATAAGACAAACAAAACCGAAAACAAGCCAAAGCAATTAATCTTACGGCCTGCTGCCTGACATGCATTTACAAAAGACAATTTTGGGTTTTTCTCTTTTGTTTGGGGGGGGGGGGATATTTGTAGATATTTGGCTGCGCGTCCTGTAGATTTTTCTCTGGCCCCGTCCCAGGACCCTGCTTTCAGGGGGATTAGTCAGGGACGCTCCTAATTGCTATTGATTGCTGCGCGTTGCATTAAATTGCTTCCCCAGTCCGCAGTGGTTGGGGGCAGGGGGGTTGCTATAGGGAGCTGGGGGGGGGATGAGGGATGGCAATTAGTGGTACAGACAAGATTCCAGTGGCGTGATTAATTGGAGTTTAAAAGGAAGTGTTTTGCAGAAGAGAAAAAGGATGCTCTGCTTTTTTTTTTTTTTTCACCGGAGGGGTGTGGGGTCTTTCCTGTGTCGGTGGTCCAGGGTAAACTCCGGAACTCCAGTTACGTTAGTGTAAGTTTTGGGGGCTTGCCACGGACCGTTCCAAAAAGGCGCCCATCGTTGGCACTTTGTGCTCACTGCACCCCTGCTGTTCAGAAGCCAGGAGAGGGGGGAGAGGGGGGAGGGGAGGGGGGTTAACTGCGTTCCTAAATGCAGAACGCCCAAGTTGTCTGGCGTGATGAATTGCTTTAGATGTTTTTCGTATCTAAGATCGGTCTGCTTACGGGCAGGAACCGTGTAAGAGCCCCTCTGTACCTCGCGGGGTGGGGGTTCAGGGGGTGCGGGGTGGCACTGCAGGGGTGCCACGTGTGCCAGCTCGACCCAGCTAATGACGGAAGGAACACCCAAATAAATCACAACGCTGGCTTTTGCTGAATAACACTTTTTCTGTCTATTTAACAAAATAGTTTTGTCTTCATAAATAATACATTTTTCCCCCACTTTAGATTTCATAATACACATAAGTTTGCAGATATTTACAGGATCTTTTTTACACATAAATTTGTCTGTTAAGGGCACCTAGAGCTGATCTCTGGGAAAGAAACCAAGAGGGAGAGTGGTAGGCCATGCCAAGCCTCCTGCCCACTGTGCGCTTGGTAAATCCAGCCAACATTTTGTCTGGTGTTCATTTTTAAATTAATTCGTTTTTAATCACCTGTTCAAGAAAACAAAATAGATTTCTAACTCCAATATGACAGATGAATTTTAATGGAGAATTATTAGGTAAATTATAACTATTTTTTTTTTTTTTTCTGTGACAGACCCTTGGTGCCCTTGAATCATAACAGTTGATTGTTTTAACAGTATTTATTATTTTCATATTTGATACAGTTGTCTCAGTTCATTGTCAGGCACACCGTTAACTGTTGACAGTTTTGTTTTTTTTTGTTTTTAATAAAAAAAGGAACAATCTTTCACAGCTTCCTGCTACAGCAAGTCCGTGTCTCGTAACGAGCCACGGTTCACTTCACGAAAGGACGGTGAGTGTGTGTGTGTGTGTGTGTGTGCGTGTGTGGGAGTGTGAGTGTGTGTGAGAGGGAGGGACAGAGACAGCAGGGTGGCGAGAGTCGCAGAAGGCCGGACGCGCCAAAGACGACTGCTTCTGGGGAGACGAAAATAAAAGATGCAGACTGTGCTGGAGGGGTTGACTGTTCCCTGCACCGTTCCGGAAAAAAAAGGTCACTTGGAGTAGCGTCACACAGGCGAGCAAACGCAGTGAAGCCGTAGCTGACATGCGTGTGATTGTGGGCAGACCTGTGTGAGCATTTCCGCTTACATGGGCATTGAGCTCCAGGTGAAACGATGTAAGACTGCGCGGGAACAGGACTAGATGTACTCCCAGTCCCGAGCAGATTAAAGTGCCAGGAGAATTTTATACATTTTTGTGTGTCTTTACTGAACCGATGATGGTGACTGGTGGTGCAAACATGGCTTCCATAAAGGGACAATACCGCCCCCCTTAAGTGCAGTGAGTGGGTATCAGAACAGCACTGTGGTGCGGGATAATGATCTTAACCGTTTATTCATTTTGGTCGTATACTCAAATTTCCACTGCCTCTAGTTTTCTTAATTATTACTCTAATTGTGATTAGTGGGGTCAGGGGACAAACGGGATGAATATTTATATTGGCGCTACTGGAGAGAATGCCTAAAGATGCGCGGTGTGCCGTACCTGCGAATGGGGGGAGGAGTTACTAAGCCGGATCTTGAATCCTTTTCTTTCCCCCCGATTCTCCAGACAGGGAGGGTAATTTTCCTCGCATTGTGTGCGTTCCAGGGCTGCTTTTCTCCCTGATTAAAGAAGTCTGGGCTCTCAGCCCCCGGCGGGACGCCGGAATCAGCGGAACCGAACTGATTGCTCTTAATTGGGAGTGATTTTTGGGACTCGCCAGATGTTAATTAGTTAATTATTCAAATGGGCCAGTGGCGCAGATCCCTGCAGGGACTCGGGGGGGCTGTGGAGTGTGCAGCCGGCGTCTGATTGGGTGGAGGCTCCGTCTCCGTTTGAAGCCTCGTGGGGAAGCCCGTTGTTTCCGCGCCGTTTGTGAACACCGCCCCCTGGTGGACGGGGGTGTGTTTAACGGGCCGTGGGGACACTACAGGCTCTGGGGAATGGCGAGTGAACGAGCGGAAAGACTGGCTGTGATAAATGCGCAAGTGATGGCGTCTTGGCTGGGCTCTTCTCCGCAGCCGGCGGCCGTGGTTTATCTGCCGCGCTTCGCTGTGACCAGAAACCGAACCGAAAAAGAGATAAAAACGATGACTTTTGGGCCTGGAGTGTAGAGTGCACGCTGTTCCCTTCACCTGTTCGCATACCTGACTGCAAAGCCCCGAGGAGTGGAGTATCAGGAAACAGACATTAAGACTTTAAGCATACTGCGATGGTCTGAAGTTACACTGAAGCGTTCCTTCCTCAGGATAAAAAAAAAGTAAAAAATGTTCATAAATCAAAAACTGGGTTATTACTTCATTGCCTGTATCAAGCGGTCTACCATGAGGTACCTGCTGTGGAAATGGAACAAGGTATGTGTTGAAATGGTACAGCTGATTATAATTTTTTTTTTCTTCACAATGGAAAATTGATTAAACCAGGACAGCCAAAAAAAAAAAAGTCTTCTCTTTGATGACATCCCTCAGAATGAGAACAACGCCTCCGGCACAAAAAAGGGGTTATGGTTTCCCTGGAGACCGTCTCCAGGTAATTGCAGGAAGGGGTGGAGGGATTGGGGGGGGGGTGAGGTGGGGGGGGTTATACAAATGGAATATCCTCCTACCTCCTTAGGGGTCGGGCACTAGAATTAATTTCCGTCTTGTTCCCAAAGACTTGGCTCTGTTGTTGTTAAGCGATTCATCCATCACCCGCCAGGGTACGGGGTCCAAAAAGGTTAACAGTTGCTGATTCTCTCCGGGAGAAAATTGGCCGTGATGTATCACGGGGGCCTAACGGAATTTAGCCCTGAATTAATGGCCTATATTTATCATACAAAAAAAGGGGGGGTGGGGGGGGAATGGGGGGGGAAGGTGTTAGATTGTGGGCAAGTTTCCTGTCGGCTTGCTTGAGTTCAGCCCGTGAATCTATATGCAAATGCGCGCATTGCAGTGGGTGTGGGGTGGGTGTGCGGCTAGCTGACACGGCTGGCCGGGCTGAGAATGCAAACTGTAAAATCAGTGAAACGAGGACGAGGGTCCGCTCTCAAAGGCTACCGGTTTTATGGTCCTGTGGGAAGGCGCGTGATGAATTAAATTTTTTTGAACTTTTGAACGAAGTTGCATAGGATGAACAAAGGAAATAACGGTAAAGCGGGACACTTGTTGCCGCGGTTTCCGTGGTTGCCGCGGTGCGAATGCTCTTGTGCTGATTTCCTCTTTTGCCGAAAAAGTTCTTATCCTCTTCCTCCTCGCCTGTTGATCCGCCGAGAGTCGACTTGGGCAACTTATCAAAAAATTGCTCGATGAAAGGAAATGAGAGCGGGCCGTTTTTCACTCTCTAATTACTTAGATAACGAGTTCAAGCTATTAGCCTATTGTAATAATTTAATTTCGGGGGGGGGGGGGGATTGGTATTAAAAAAAAAAAAAAAAACTCAAGGCAATTAAAAATAAATGGGAAAACTCAGCATATTGCTGCTGTGGCATTGTTGGGGTGAGGCGGGGGGGGGGGGGGGTGTGGGAGATTTGGGGGTAGGGGGGGTGGGGGTGTTGGAGTTTGGCCTTTGGCTGCGTACGTGCTGGAGGTTGAAACCTTTTAATGTTGGAATTAGCGTCTTGCGCTGTGCTCCTGAAGAGATGCCTGCCTCTGCTTGCGAGTAAGAGGTGCGCACGCCGCAGTGAATATAATACAGGCTAATTAGTCTTAACCCCCCAAAAGCAGGTAATTAGTGGGATCAGTGTAATTAGTCTCGAACCTTTAACTTTCCCCGCAGTCCCTCCGTTCTCTGCCTCCACCACCTACCCTCCTTATTTGCTTTCTATTTTTTTCTGTCCATTTCTTCCACCCGTACTCTCCCCTTGATGCTATCTGCCCCCCCCCCCCACCCCCCCACCCCCCCACCCCCCCACCCCCTTTCCCCAAAGCTTTTCTCTGAGTCATGGAGAAATCCAGCTTTGTGGGCCACCCTGTTCCATCAGAGTTTTGCGGTCTGAAGTTTTAAGCCCCTGCTGTTAAGTGCTGCCCTCTGGTGGAGAGTACAGTATCCGCAGCCCGCGGGACCGACGCAGAGGGCGTGGCGTGATGAGGTCGGTTGTTTACTCTCCGCGCGGTGCGCATCTTTGTGGAATCTCCACGGCGCACGGTTGCCAGGTGACGACCCGGCATCCGTCCACAGTCACCAGATCCGGGATGTGACTCCGCAGCTTCCTGTGTTCATTACCCAGAGGAAGCGAGCGGTGGACACAAGAAAAGAGTCTTTCAAAAATCAACCGTTTTCCCCAATCCCACGAGCTTCCAGACGAACTTTCCGGAAGCGTCCCGGCGTTTTTTTAAGACCGGGTCGTTTTTTTTTTTTTTTTAACGTTCCCAAACTCGTGCGTGTGCTGCTCCGTGCGCGAGCGTTCCTTTCCCAAATTCCGTTCAGCCCCGCCCAGCCCCGCCCCTTTTTAAATCCGCACGGTAAACAGTGACAGTCCGACCAGACGACCTGAAAAGAGAGAGAGACTGTCTGTAACAGCGCCGAGCATCGGGGTGGGGCAAGATATAGCCTGTCAAGGGTAAGCAGCGTAAGCACGTAAAAAAAAGTTACAATAGGAAAGAAGCCCAGCTACTGCTGTGGGAGGTTGTCGGGCTGATTTCCCCGTTGGTTACGTAGGGGGGGGGGCGGGGGGTTCGGGAGGGGTCTGTACGTGGATGGTTTAGGCCGAACCGAAACATTTCGTCCTCGGCCCGCCCAAAAGGTTTGTGCTCCATTCGCAGCCGGTGGGCGGTCCCTGAGTGGGCTCCGCCCCTGCCTCCTGCGTCCACGCCCCCCTCTCTCTCGGAGGGGGGGGGGTTAAGGGTGAGGGGGTGGGGGGGGGGGTCCCTACGACGTGGTCTGGCCGTTCAGGCACTCCCTGCGTAGGCACTGCGCCGGCTTCCACCAGTCCCCCGTGTGGCAGCGGCAGATGGTGCAGTCGTCCACCTTCACCTCGATGCCCGCCGGGATGATCGTGGTGCCCGCGGCAAAACAGTTGGGCCCTGAGAGAGGGGGAGGAAGGGAGAGAGAGAGAGAGAGGGGGGGGGAGGGAGAGAGAGAGTGAGAGAGGGGGGGAGGGAGAGAGGGGGGGAGAGAGGGGGGGAGGGAGAGAGAGATAGAGAGAGGGGGAGGGGGGGCAAGAGGGGGGATAGAGGGAGATAGGAAGTGAAGGAGTGGGGAGAGAGAGAGGGAGAGAGGGAGTAAAGGAGTGGGAGAGAGAGGGAGATAGGGAGTGAAGGAGTGGGGTAGAGAGATGGGGAGAGAGGGAAATTGGGAGTGAAGGAATGGGGGGAGATGGAGGGAGAGAGGGAGATTGGTAGTGAAGGAGTAGGGGAGGGAGATGGAGGGACAGAGGGAGATTGGGAGTGAAGGAATATGGGAGAGAGATGGCGGGAGAGAGGAAGGTTGGGAGTGGGGAGAGAGACGGAGGGAGAGAGAGGGGGAGTGGAAGAGAGGAAGTGAGATGAGGTGGAGATTGAGAACGATGGGTGTGAGCAGACAGGAGGAAATGAGGAAGAGAAAGAAGAGAGCGAAATGCAGTAGAGGGGAAAGGAGAGATAAACAGTGGAGAGGGAGAGAGAGAGAAGAAGAAAGAGAACACTATCAGAACAAGTTCTAATGTGGTCATTTTGGGGGTTCATTGTGACTCTGAGGGAGACCTGGGGAATTTCAGGACAGAACAAGCTTTCATTTCAGCTCTCCAACACAGGCAGGGAACGTCATGAGGCGCTTTGAGGACAAGAAGAGAGGTAATTTTCCTGGGGACAGAGGGAGGGTAATTCATTGTGTTGTATTGCCAAGGGAAATGATGATGCCCGTTTCCTCCTGAGAAGCAGGAATTACACTGTCTGCTGAGCAGCTGTGCTTGTCCTCAGGTACTCCGCCTTGCCGTCTTCAAGAAGAGCCACCTGAGCCATCCGAGCTCCGATCTAACCTGAGGTCCTCCTCACGCCGCGTGTAGCATTATCACCGATCCCGCTACAGGAACCCGGCACTGACACAGTGCCAGTCACTGGGCCACTGAGACCAGCGGCGCACAACTCCGGTCCTGGAGGGAGCGGTCCGCGTGCTGGTTTTTGTTCCAACCGAGCACCTTAAGTTTTAGTTTTCTAACAGCTGTCTGCGTGAACTTGGCCGGTTCATTCCTGTACTTGAGCAAGGTAAAAAAATCTGTAGGAGCCTCTTGGTTGGTCTGCGGTTGTAGCTGGTGCCTATACGCATGTCAGATCAAGACATGACTGAGATCATTAAGAGCAGAATTTGGCACAAAAATCCTGAAATGGAGCAGCCCGTGTTGTGCACCCCTTCATAAATATATTACAGATGATTTTAATATAAAATCACAATCGCAGTTGCACCACAGCTATATGGTATATGGCTTCAGTGTCAGTGCTACATGAATACATTATTGGATTGTCAAAAATATATAAATAACTTAATTGTGCCCACCAATGACCCCCCCTTCAAGACGGAGCACTGGCAACAGGTCCGATTTCTATTGTTATGAAATGGTGGCAGTTAGTGGATAGGATCTCTGTCTTAGAAAACGAGCATTAAACTTTCACTGTTTCTCTTAAAACACCTCATAAAACCCTCTCTCTGAAAGACGTGCTACCTGGAAGGGCACAGCACTTCCTGTTCTTGAGGGAAAGCCGAAAGAACTTTCTAGTGATGGAATCAAATAACTCGGTCACAGCGGTCGACGGCATACATTTGCCTTGGTCTCATGGAAAAAAATCTAAGAAAACCCGATTTTCTTCGCACACTTGTAGCTGATCTGGCTGTGGACCTACTGTGTGAACAAAAGCACAGTTTGTCAGTATTCCGCTGGCAATTTATTTACAGGCCGAAATGCCTTTGATTGCATTAATTTTATTCAGAGTGTAGCGCATGGTTATAAGATTTCCACTGGCTGCATCTGTTTGCTTACCGTGCGTCGATATTGAAATGGGGGAAAACATCACTTACTGTCACAAACCATATAAAGTAATCTGCGTCGCTGAATGCTGAGAAGGCTTATTGTCATTAATACCCGTTCGAGCTCTGCACACTGAAAGCAAATTGGCTGGGTGCCGAGGAGGTCTGGGTGGCCAAACGAATGGGAGTCTGAATGTGCGTTTGGTTTCAGACGTGAATGCGCAGTAGGCACTGGTAGGGATGGGAACTGAGACCCGGTACCTCTCGCACCGGTTGCCAGGTGACCTGTACCCACCCGCCCGAATCGCAATGCCGATTCTGAAACCCGTCCCCTAGGCGTGGGTCCGATTCTGAACCACCGGGCCTTTTTTTACGGGTACGTCCAGCGTCCAGAGTTTCCGCTGCTAGTTTCTCAGATAAAGCTCTCCACCAGCCTTGTGATTCCCCGTCTTTGTAGAGATCTCCCCCGGGCCCGCCCCGCCCCTGCACCGCCCCCGCCCCCTCGCGCCTGCCTCCGCCCCCCCCCCCCCCCGGGCTCACTGCCCGCCTTCTCCAGACTCCCGGAACGGAACGAGCTCTCCCCCAGAGAGCCGTCACGAGGCCGGCGGGGTGTGACAGCGCCCCCTCCAGGGCACCGCGGGAACAGGGCGTACCACCTCTGGAGCAGAAGGAGCCCTGGTGATGATTTCCTCTTTAGCCGCCTCGCCCTCGCTCCTCTCCGCTTCCCGTCCGGGAACGTCCTCGGGGGGGGGGGAGAGAAGGCACGGGTCGACCGCCGCGCCCCTCGTCCCGCCCGCCCGCCCGGTCGGCCGGCCGCTGTCACGGCAACGAAAGCAGGGCATCCGCGGCGAGCTTGCCCCTCGGAACCCGACGCGATTAAAAGCCCATTGATTGGACCCCCGTGAGAGACGCTGCGAGGAGGAGTCGCCGGGCCCTGGTTCCCATCGATCCACGGGACGCTCGGAAAAGGTTATAAATAAACCCCAGGGAGAGGTGGGGGGGTGGGGGGGGGGTTAAAGTCAGTGCCGCTGCCAAGTGCATTTGCTTGCTTATGGCCCCTTTGCATAAAGACACCTTGTGCCAGAGACGGGGGGGGGGGGATGCCGGGGGGGGGGGGGATGAATGATAAGCCCGTCGCATGCAGAATAAAGAAGGTTTTTCACCGTGCGGAGAATGTAAGCTCAGTGGTGTGTTCCTGTGCGTGTCCATGCGCATGCTTGCATGTCTGTGCGTCTGCGCCCTTTCCTGTTTCGGCAGTGGTAAATCCCTCTTAAAGCTCGGAGTTCCTGTCCTAAGCTGCTCTCTGCAGGGGTAGATAAATTTTACTTGTCAACACCTTCGATTTTATACGGAAGCACATCTTCGAAAGCTCCCCTACCCCGAAACAATCAATGATGGTGTAGCTCCTGTGCAGCTAATGGGTGATATTTATGCTTCCACATATTTACATGAAACAGTCTGAAACGGAGAATAGTTTGTCAGACTGCACCTGAGCATTCTGACAATCCTAACACTGACTTCATCGTTAAGGAGCTGTTGGTGAAATATCAACTGTAATAACTGCATTGTTTCTCTGTAACAATTTAAATATGTTTCGGCGGGAAAGTAGACGGTTGCTTGCTGAAAACGATGTGACGGCAGTGGAAGCAAGAACGTACAGTACAGTAGGCCTGTACGTGAGGTAGGCCTGCTGGGTATCGTGACCTTCAAGGGGAGAGACAAGGTCAAATGCCCGTGTCTGAACCACACTGAAGGTATGTGTCTTCTGTCATTCATAAAAGTATCCCAGTTTACAACCAGCATGGACAGGAGTATGTAGGCTACAGCAGTTCAGGGAAACGGATCTGTTCTCATCAGAAATCCATCATTTTTTTTTATTATTATGGACGAAAACGCCGTAGCTTTGAGCGTGACCCTGGGGAAACGTGTTGTTTTAGGACATTACCATTGCTGCTTTGCTTGCTATTTTTGTTTAAGGAGGCTGGGGTGTTGTATTACTGGACAAAAGCGAATTTAAATAACTTTTTCCCTTTTTCAATGTGTCTTAAGGGGGTTGCATTTCCAGCAGCCTTAGAGCTACAGTGTTTTTGTTTTCTTGTTGCTAAACTCACAGTTTTTTTTCCTGATTCGGCAAACGGAATGACAAATTACTAAGCAGCACAACTATTAAATTATTGGCTCCACTGAAAGAATCTCTGAGAATGTTCCATGCCGGAACATTCCGTGAATAGCAGCAATGGCATGACAACTTCACTATACACTGTGGCACACATAACTGGTGATTGGCTGGTAAATATAGTAGCATTTACTTTAGCAAATGCCAAATACTTTCATTCTGTTAATGGATTTCCTAAAGTAGACCGGCCTGCAGATTTGCACCTACTGTACACCAACACAGCCGCTTTTCCTACCGTAAATATTTTGCGTTGGCTGCTTTTTAGGAATTTTAATTACTGCCCAAGCCCAATACTCATACTTTAAAGCATTTATTTCAAGTTAATGGACCTCGCTGCTGTCCGTAACTGGTGGAAGAAAAACTGCAGTGAAACTGTACAAGCACTATACGTATGAGCATTACAGTAGTGTGAAATTACTTAAGCATAAGTTGTCTGTGTGGAGGACTGACCCGAGTACTGTATGTTTAAGCCACACGGCCATCGTTAGACCAAAATGCTTGTGCTGTTTGAGGGAAAATCCAGAAAACAGAGCTGGCCCTGTTCACTTCCAGCCCTGGCCAGAGGCCACTGGCAAGCAGGCCTCACAGCTGCGTGAGTCTGAACACCAGAAGGACGGTGGACATGAGAGAAGAAACTGCCCAACTCCTGAAGCTCTCACAACGTACGTCTCGTGGCCGTCGCGTTTTCAACAGTGAACCCGTATGTCAAATCAAATCAATATTTATTTCTATAGCGCATTTCACAAACAGTGACAAAAGTCACAATACGCTTCAGAGATAACCCGGGCCTCTAAACCCCCACAGGAGCAAGCTTAAAGCCACAGTGGTGAAGAGACCTCGGAAGGAGCCAGGCTCAAGGGGGAGAAACCCATCCTCCTCTGGTCGGCTCAGGGTGTAGATTGGTGACCAACATGGACAGTCAGTCAATGTTCACGATCAAATCAGTGGCAATCAAATATGTAACCACAAAAATATAACCACACGTGAACATATAATCACGCAGTTTAGAATAGAAGAATTATTATTCCAAGACATCGCCTGGAGTGCAGATCTGCCCTGCCGATGTTTAAACATCCTAGCCCTTTGTGTCCAGAGGGCCACGCCCGCAGCGGGGCGGGGTGTAGGCTACGCTCCTGATCGCGATAATTTTCCGGCTCGAGAGCGGAATTCAGCCGCCTCCTCCGGCAGATTGTGCCGTTGGGAGGGGGGGGGGCGGGGGCGGGGGGCACGATGTTCCGAAAACACCCCCGTGGTCGTGACGCGTCTGTCACCGCGTCCCGTCTGACCAGGTTAGCGGTTTCCTCAGAGTCCGCAGATGAGGGCAGTGCTTTTCGGGCGGGGGGGCGGGGGTGGGTAGCAGTGGAGGGGGGGGAGGTGGGGTTCACGAGATGCCCTAACGGCCTCCACTCCCACTGTTCTGGCCTCTTAAAATAGGGCGGCTGACGCTACGGGGCGGTTGGGCGGGCGGGCGAGCGGGGTGAAGAGAGAAAAAGAAATGAGAATCTTGATCGGAGAAGTGGGAAAATGATAGTTGTGTTTTTCTTTTCATTTCTCGGTGGCTGTCATCGGGCTTGGCGCCGTGGGACTCGCTGGTGCCGAAATGAGTTTCTCGGAGAATGAAATGAAAAGAACAAGCGGGGATCGCTCGCTATTAAACATCGACTCTTTCTCTCTCTTCTTCTTTTTTTCGGCTTTCAGCTTACCCGGCTCTTGGGCAGGCATTGTATTTTTCAACAGGCCTAGGAGGTGCAGTAACGGTCGCTATTCTGTTGTTACAGAAGGTTTGAATGGACCGCAGAAGCAGCCTTCATAACTTGCAGTTTGTGTTCACTCTAAAGGAAGTGTCACTGCATTCAGAATTAGAGCATTATGATGCACCTGACTTCACACACTAAGCTTCGAAGCCTGAAAGCAATGGCCCTAGCAAGAAAGCACTGTGCGAACTGGGACTTAATGTGTTCATGGCTATGAATAACTGCTGCACAATGAGTACTGTACCTTATCGGACCTGTGTTTTGTAGTAGTTTCCAATGACCTTCGGTACTCACTTATCGTACAGTACGTCGCTTTTTGGATAAAAGCGTCTGCCAAATAAATGCAGTGTAATGTAATCTAACCTGCAATAGCAGCTACTGTACCTTTGAATACTGTGGCAATTACCCGCTTTCATTGGACAAAGCTGAAATGTTGTCATGCCAGTACTAGACTGGCTTTGGCTTCCCAACATGGTGGCTCGTTGCCTGTTGGGGTTTGGCAGTCTCCAGCACCCTGGAGACAGTCTCAGGACTAACATTGGCAAGCTGATTTATTTATTTACCTTTATTTCACCGGGAGGGTCGAGTGAGAAATGAGAATGCATTATAATTTATGATGATAACCGGCTTTAAAAAGCAGAGAGGGATATGAATACAAATACAAATACCATCCCTTGTATTTATACAAGTACCAGTACTTGTACCCAAGTACCCATAAAGGGGTGTGTTCATGGGGATTACGAAAAGCTCATTTGGGAACCGGACCAGGACACAAGGGTTTAAGCTTCTTCTTTTCAAGAGGTGCCATGGGATCACCGAATTTAAATTTAGGCAGTTAGTAAGAGCTCTTATTCTGAATAAGTGCTCTCATACTGGTTCAGGCAACCAAGAGAGCTGGTGCTAGGTTATCAGGGTCACAACTGATGGTAGTAGCCAATGCTTAATCTTACGAGATAAGATTAAGTAGGTGTAATAAGGAGGAAGGGGGAATGTAGTGTCGTTAAGAAGCAGAGATTAGAGGGTATAGTTTTAGATTTAGCAAAGTTGGGGCTATTACTTCCATTCAGAATGCTCAAGAGTTCAGCATTAGGTCATAACGATCGATAAATAGGCTTGTGTTCAGTCCGTAGCAAAAGACAAACAGCGACTCCGTCATCCCGATTGCAGCAGGGAACTCACTACGTGGCCAATAGTATGTGGACACCTGACATCCAATATCTCATCCAAAATTATGGGCATTAATGTGGAGTTGGTCCACCCTTTGCTGCTATAATATCCTCTACTCTTCTGGGAAGGCTTTATACTAGATTTTGGAGCATTGCTGCAGGGATTTGCCATTCGGCCAGAAGAGCATTAGTGAGGTCGGGCACTGATTGTTCAATTAGGCCCAGCTCGCTGTTGGCTTTCCAGTTGATCCCAAAGGTGTTGGATTGGCTCTGTGCGGGCCAGTTAAGTTCTTCCACACCGATCTCAACAAAACCATTTCTACATGTACCTCTCTGTATGCCTGGTGTCATTGTCATGCTTAACCAGGAATGGGCCTTCCCCCTAATGTTGCCACAAAGCTGGAAGCACAGAATCGTCCAGAATGTCATTGCATTAAGGTTTGCCTTCACTGTAACTAAGGGGCCTAGCCCAAACCATGAAAAACAGCCCCAGACCAAGGGGTGTCCAGATACTTTTGGTCACATAGTGTACCTCTGGGGCAGCAGAGAAGAGAGAGGTCTAGATCAGGAATAAATAAAAAAACGTCTATGGATAAAAAGCATCTGCTAAGAGGCACGAGGAAGAGGAAGAGACTGTATTGCGAGTAAGAGGCTGCCATCGCCGCTGTTCCATCGGCCAGGACTAGAGGTCTGTGTTTCATTCGAGCCGCGATGTACAGTCAGGGGAGGGAGAGGAGGAGAGGAGCAGCGCGTATTCCGTCTGGCCGTAGACGAGGCGAGCAGCAGCGTCTCTGCGAGAGGTGGCGAGGCCGCGGTGCCTGATGGGTAATGACCATTTTTTTCGCCGTTTTTTTCGCCGGCTACCTGCCCATGGCAACCGTCGCCGAGTCGGACTTCCTTGTCATAGTGTAGCCATAAGCTCAACATGCAGGAAAAAGGGACTTTTTCCCACAGTAACTGATAAATCGCGTGTCAAGAGCCAAGATAATCAATGTGTATTTCATTATTTTCAAGTCATATCGGGCCGGTTTTGGTTCATGTTATACAATGATTTAGCTTTTTATATCCAAAGATCAAGGAAAACCAGGTGTACACTAATATGTAAAGCGCCTGACAGGTTGTCAAAATCAACTACGGTTAACATCAGATTATTTTAGCAACCCTTGACCCTAACTGTCCTTCTCCAGCGAGATTTTAAAAAAAGGCGCAGTTGTCTACGGCTGCTCGGCCATTCGAATCCCCCCTTCAGCACGTCCACCGGAGTCGCAGAACCACCGAAGCGCGCGCTAGGCTAGGCTTGGCCCGGCCTGCGTGCTGACCCTGCACTGTTCCGTTTCCCCAAATCTGTCCAATGGGCATTGGAATTCTATAATTCTAATCGCGCGATTGGCTCACGCTGCCAAGGCCATCGGGAGCGATGGGAGGCCGCGGTCTCCCAGGAGTCCAATTTAGCATTCCGAATGACCTCAATCAATTAGTTCTGTTTATTCTGCGGCCGCTCCAGTCATAAATAAGGACACCGATCGTCATTATGGTAAATGGACAAACCCAGCACCCCCAGGCAGTGCCTAAATAAACCTGGGGGAGTGGTGGTTTCAATCCTCCGTGTGTCCGGGTCTGAGGGAAGTATTGATGTACCCTGAATGACGGAGTGATGTAGCGTATCCTCATGTGTGTAGTTTCGAGAGAATCACAGTGCAGTCCATATTCTCCATAACAGTATTTGGAGCGTGACACCGTTTTTGTTGTTGTTGTTTTGTCCCTGTCCTCCAGGGGATGATGTATAAAAAGGGTTGCAATTTCCTATGCGGTTCACCCGATACAGATGCAAATGCCATAAACATAAAAATGGCATTCTGCTCATCAACCCTAATTTCAAATGTGCCAGTGTACAGAGCCAATATAACAACACTGTGTCACTATCCAAATACCTAAGAATAGAGATCTTTGAAACAACTATTATGATATTAGACCCATCTTATTCGGGTCAGATTTTAAATCGGCTCTTTATTCTGAAAGCAAGTTCTTATACTGTCTGTTACAGGAGGATTAGGTAGTGATTTGGAGGCCGTGTATCCTGTATAATGAATGTAATTTACCTTTATCCAGTCAGTACTGCAACTGTGGGCTGGGCTGCCAGACAAAAACTGAACTTGAAATGAATATCCACCCAAAAACAGACATGCTGTGCAAGACTTCCAGCGCTTGAATTTAGAAATGACATGCTTCACATCAAAAGGAAATTCATTATTTTCCTCTTTATTCGAAAAAAAGAATTCATCTGGATCTTGTGGCTTAGCAAACACTTTAATACAGGAGAATGATTGCACAGGGTCTTCAGTGTACTCGACACATTAATATTCGAGAAAATACTTGCCTACTATTCAAACTGATTTCATTACCCTACTGCCTTGCATGTTATTTTCCTATCCTTCCCCCCTTTCAGTATGGTAATCGGTGACATTTAATGACTTTTTAAACCGTATATCCTTAAATTTTTATGTTATATGGTGTAGTTTATCCTCTTGGGTGCTCAGGTGGTTGTGAGAAGCACGCTAGCTTTGGCTTCTGACAGGAGCTTGCCAGCTGAGGCATACATTGAGCGACTTACACAACTTTTACACAGCATTTAGCATTGCATCCATTTATACAGCTGGATATGTACTGAAGCAATTCAGGTTAAGTATCTTGCTCAAGGGTACAACGACAGAAATCGAACCTATGACCTTTTGGTTACAAGCCCAGTTTCTTACCCATAGTGCTACACGGCCGCTATACATTAGCATAGCGATGCTCCCTCTAGTCCTGACCGTGCCTGTGCTGATTGTGAGCTTGCGAGCAGGAAGTCCTCTGTGCTGCTGCATAATTGTGAACGCTGCATTGCCCAGAGAAGGGAAACGTTTTCGGGGTTCTGGTCGACGGGGACGGCAGTGCCAGTCGTGCAGCCCCCCCCCCCCCGGCACCTTAGCTGCTTAGCACAGCGTTTGGACCCCAGAGGGAAAAGGTTGTGGCAGTTGGCTGCTCACACGCGTTTGCTATTAAGCACACACATGGCTTAAACATGGCTGTGCCTGATCGAAAATGGCGAGCATTGTTGGGCAGAATGGCCTTTTCTTGTCGTTATGTTATGTTATGCTATGCTATGCTATATTAGTAACATGGCTGCATGTGGTAGTGTGCACCTCTTGTTGATGAAGGGCAGTTCCGGATTTTAGGAGAAAGGAAAACGGGGAATGCCAGTATATGAATTTAGCATATTGATTCTTATCTAATAAACACTAATCCCAGGTCAATTACTCCACTGTTTTTTCATTTTACTACATAATGATTAGTATTGAGTATATGCTCATCCTGGACTGCTTAGAGGGTAGAGGCCCATGATGATATTTATAGACAGGAAATTATTTGAATTCACAAAAAAAAAAAAAAAAGCAAGCACGGAACCGTCCAGACCCACAGCGCAACTCACTTCCGCAGACACCTTTTAGCTGTGATGCGTCCTACTAAACGAAGCACCACCTGCGCATGCGTCCCACTAAACGAAGCACCACCTGCGCATACGTCCTTCTAAACAAAGCACCACCTGCGCATGCGTCCTACTAAGCGTCCCTCAAAGGTCATCTGTGAGTGAGTGAGTGACCACAATTTGCCATGCATAGCCCACGGCGCCAGTTCCTGCGCGCCGTGGGGGGGGGGGGGGGGGGGGAAGAACCTCTCGCGCGGTTTTTTTAGGACAGGAAGTGGCCTTACCGTTCTTGCAGATGGGGCAGCACTGCTCGGGCTCGTAGACGGGGTTGACGCACTCCGGGACGGCGCAGTCCGCCACCACGCAGTGCACCTCGTTGTTCGGCTCGCAGCGACACCATTCGCAGGGGGAGGGCTGGAGAAGGGAGAAGGGAGGGGGGAGGGGGGAGAGGCGGAGAGAGAGAGAGGGAGAGAGAATGTGTGATCGGAGTCGAGCGAGCGAGCGAACCGTCGCCTTGCCCGCCGGGCGGTAAGCTCGGCCGTCCCGCCTGTCTGACGAGCGCGCTCGGCGGTGACATAATGCGCTCGTAACCGGGGGTAACGGAGGAGCTGCTCGATCCCGCGGCGCGGTCGCCATTTTCTCATCACAGCACAGTCGAGCGAGTAAACAGGCGGGAGCTGTTAGCGCCGGCCTGAGCCTTTTCCTGTGTCACTTAAGGGCACGGCTGTCGTCACCGGCTCTGGGCGACCGTGGCTTTAATGAGGTTCACCTGACACGGGGCTGGTGCAGTAAGTCAGTAACTGCACTCATAATAAAAAAATAAAAAAATAAAACGAAACAAATGGAATTTTTGAAGAGTACAGTGGCGCTATGTCGAATGTCACCTGCGGCTACTTCCCCCCGAACTACCAGTGCACACTGCTGCTCAGCATTAACTCCACTGGAGTACTTCAGCTGGAAGCCTCACGTTGTTATTCTGTCCAAACTTAAAGACTGGCCACTTAAAAAAACTAAAAAGTTCAGCTGTTTGGATTCTTATTTATTTACCACGTAACTACAAGGTCCAATATGATTGAAGCGAGTGTGCATGTCTTTTATTTCAATTATTTAACGTGTTTCTGTGACCCAGCACTTTGTGCAAGAGCTGTTTTTTTGGTTTGCGTATGTTTGCTCTGATACCAGCACGATTTCCCAGCATTCTCTGGGAAAAAGCAACAAACTGCAAAACTACGGAATCTCTCGACACTCTGCCGGCATCCAGCGTGTCATGTGACAGGACGTGCCTTTTATTCCCCCCTGCCCCCTGTAGTTACAGCCCATAATTTACCGTGTCCCTCACCTCCAGCGGCTGCTGCCATTGGCCTCCGCAGCAGCGAATCACAGAAGCATCGCCGCTGGCCGCAGGCGGTTTCCCGGGCTTCCCGGCGCGTTTAAGCGAAGCTGATTCCCTGTGTGAACATTTATTTATATTTATAGCTTGTTCGCTATGTTACGCAAAAACGGCTGCGGGAGAAACGACGGAGCGCGCTGAGCGCGTTGAGAACGGGCGATCGTGTTACGCGGCTTCGTCCGTTTGCGCGTATCAAAACCGATTTGCTGTATTGAAATGCGGGGGTAAAGTGCGTTCGGAAGACGGGACCCACGGCAATCAATCGCAGTGCATCATGAAGACATCTCAATTATGAATGAACATGAAGGAAGTGTCGCCGCGTGTAGGCCTGTAGAGTGCTATCCTTGGCACAGACTCAGGGAATCGATTATGAATGAAACACAAGGTAAATATAAGGATGTGGAGATGACAAAAGAAAGCCATTATCTTGCTCATCGCCAAGACAAAGCCATAGGCAAAGAAAGAGATGCATGGCCTGAAAAAATGGTATGGATTTATTCTGAGTCCCATCAGAGAGAACAGGAAGCACTGTAATCGCCTTTGTTATATGGTTCTGATGATTTGTGTGTGTGTGTGTGTGTGTGTGTGTGTGTGTGTGTGTGTTTCTAAAAAAAATAGAGGCCTTTGATAACGTCAGTTAAAGGACCAGAGACATTGTTGCATTGTTGCTCATAAACAAATCAGGCAGTTCTTTAGTTTAAAACGCTACCACAGCTTAATTTGCATAAAATAAAATGTAAAATAAAAAAAAGCAATGCCTGGAGTCAGCATCGCTGTGAAAGAACTCACCCCACTAGGCACGACTCCAACGTTTTTATTTATTTATTTATTTATTTTTTATTACCGCGGCGCAATCCATTTCGTGAGCTCCGTCCGGCGCGGATGCTCGCCGCTGTTTGACACAGCAAATCCCCGAGCATAATGGCGTATTAAACCGGCTTTCAGCGGCCCGTCGCGAACCGCTCTTTTATGGCGCTCTCCTCCGCCGCTCTGTTGAGTCTGGCTGTTTTTATGCGCCCCGGGGACGGGTCCGTGGCCGCGGCGGACGCGCCTCGGCGGGAAGGCCGGTCAGGGAAGGACACGCGTGACAGTTCGGCGGCGCCGGCGCTTCGTCGGCGGACGGCGGGCCTCTGAAACGACATAGCTCAGGAGGTAAGACCGATTGTCTGGCAGTCGGAGGGTTGCCGGTTCAAACCCCGCCCTGGGCATGGCGAAGTGTCCTTGAGCAAGACACCTAACCCCTAACTGCTCTGGCGAATGAGAGGCATCAATTGTAAAGCGCTTTGGATAAAAGCGCTATATAAATGCAGTCCATTTACCATGAAGCGCTGCGGGTTAGACCCAGAGCGAACGCTCGGGCGGCCGTTCTCGTTTGTGCTGATGGATTTGTGGTACGTCGCCCAGTTGCATTAGCGGTCGCTGCTGTACGCTAAAATGTGGGGGACGTTTTTTGAGCGCGGTTATTATAATCGTCTGCGCTCTCGAAAAGGATGTGTAAATATCCAACACGTTTGTTTTTTGTGTTACGACTTCTGTGTTACTTTAAATACTTTTTTGTGTCAAAGACACTGCTTTTGTGTTGCAAATAGACTATTTATGTGTAACAAAGGGAGACCTTTTATCACCGACTGCATTGAAAGTAACACAAAATGCATTGTCCTTAACTGGACATGGAGATACGTGAAAAAAAATGACACTTCAGGTGTTTTTTTAAACACGTTTGTTCTGAGATTTTTGAGGAAACCTTATACACACCTGATCCTGATTCTATTAATCACGGTGCTTAGCAATGACTCCAGCGATTGATTAGTAGAATCAGGTGTGTGCACCCACACTGGCCCTTTCAGGAACCCCAGCTCTAAAACATAAAAAGCACCTAATTAAGAAAACTTAACAGCTTGTTAAAATTCTGGGATTGCTGTTGAGGTTGGAATATAAACCAACATACACAGGGGCTCCCCCAGGACCGAGTTTGCGAACCACTGCTCTAAAGGGAGAAGTTGACTCGTGAATATTTAGCATATTTTTTTTGGGTGCCTGGCAACCAGCGACGGAGGGATAAAGGCTACATCGGGGATGTGAAAGGAGAGAAGCCTCGCGGCCGAACTCGCCCTCCGAGCGGTTCCCGGGCTCCTCGGCTCGCTCTGTTCGCGGGTTAATCGGGGGCGTGAGTAGCCGGGGCGCTAACGGTCGCCCCTGTTCTCCGGCGATAAGAGTCGCTTTCCCGATGGCGCGGAGGCTTGTGAACGTACCCGTGGAAAACGCCTTTAGTTTGCGGCCGTCTCAGTGCACGGAAGATTCCGATTGTGAGGGCAAGCTGAGTCAGGGTGGGATAGAGGGACTCTGCCCCGCTGTTGGTTTTCCCGGGCCTTGTTCTGTTTGCCTCGTTTTAACTGACAAACATGAGCAAATAACTGATTTGACTCAATTTTGCAGTGCAGTCTCTCCAGCTAAAAAGCTCTAGATGTCCAGGAACAGGGTTGGGCAGCCCTGCTCTTGCTGTTGAATTAGGTGTGCTTTGTTTGGGTTGGAGTGAAAACCTTACCAGAGGGTAGATCTCTGGGAAAAGAGTTGGTTATGAATGAATGAATGCATGGGAGAAAGGCGACTCATTGCTGTCAAAAATCTAATTGCAGTCCATCTATTGGAAGTCGCACCTAATAAAGTTGGCTTGTTTAAGACAAGTGTTTGACCAACAGGGTGACACCAACTGGGTTCTCCTGCACAAGGTTGCCTACCCATTCACAAGAATAATATGACACACGCCTTGTATTAAATTGCATTTTCAACAGTGCATTGAAAGTTCTTTCCAGCAGCCAGAGTACCTGTCCAATCAGGTTTCCTCCTGAGAACACCGCTTATTGCCACTGCCTGGCTTCTATGGAGCAGCAACGGTTTTTCTGAGATTTTTTAGGCACAAAAAAGATAAAGAGGCAGAATTGCTAGGCTTTAAAATAATTTCTCATGCAATTTCTTCCTTTCTGGCAGTTCGGGCATCACATTTCTGAGAGGGAAGTTTCAGGTAGCTGTAGCTGTTTCATGCATAAAACCACAATTTAAAGGAATCGCACATTTAAATAAAATAAAAAAACTCTTCATGGACCTCACTTCATAAACTATTCAAATTGCCTGGATGATTCAGAATAATATAAAAAGTCCAAAATATAACTGAAGAGGTACTTTTTAATGCATGCTAAAATATGCAGCGCACTTGTATAAGTGTATCATTTGTTACAGCTGAATATGTAAACGGGGTACTGTTCATACATTTTCCCCGACGCGTTCCATATTCAGGTATGCATTAAATAAGTTTATAACGGCCTGATTGCCAGTGGCCGTGCTTGTGTAATTACAGGCTAATACGGTGCAGACCACTTTGTCTTTTTGCGATCGTCTGCTTCACACCGACGCAGGCCCAACTTTAGCGGGCGCTGGCAGTGATTATCACCGGCTCTGCGGAAGGTTCGAAAAGCAGGATTCCGAAAAGCGTTATTAGCGTGTAGACGGACACGCCGACCGGATATCGCTGACTCGGCCCGTTCGGCGATCTTGAGCTCGTGAGCGGGGTGAAGGTGAAGGTGGCGACTCCTGACGAGGGGTCCCGAGCTCGACGTGTCGACAGTCACGCTTCCCGCTCAAGCCGTGTAAGACGCCCTAATCTTTCTGAGACAGCTTTTTTTTTTTTAAATGGGTACGCTGCCAATGATCCTTCGAGCGGCGCATTTGCGGTGGATCAATGGAGGTGATTAGAAAGGTCCTATGCTTCTAAAATCCATAAAGTGCCACATTAGCTTAAATCGATCACACTGCATTTGATACCGCACGCTTTGCAAAGAATTAAAACAAGAGTGGGCCTCATCGAGGGACTCGAGCTGCAACTATGGGTTGAATTAGGAATGTGATTACAATAAAACGAAAGTCAATTCAGTTAGCTCCAAACGAAACTCATGTTATCATCATATATTGTTTTGGATAAAAAGAAATGTGTGACGAAATATGTGCCTCGTGTGAACCAAATTGCATAATGTTATTTCTATTTCTACATATTTTCTTCTGCAGTCACTTGAGTGGGGCTTCCAAACTCAAAAGCAACATTGACGGCTTTACTTCTGCTTTCAGCTTTACACTGACAGAAATACTTTTTTCCCCCCCAAACCTAACGGTTTCTGTATTAATAACACGTGAGTGTTTCAAGACTAAGGAGACACGCAGAAAATGCGCTATATAATTTGCAAAAGCATATAATAGCTACCCAATGGATGACCTCAAGTCCTAGCACTATGGACTTGACGAAAAGCGTCATTTGAAAGGTAACCAGTGGTGACTTTGCTGTGATTGTAGTTGTTGACGGACCTGTATTTTGTAGTTGTTCTATTGGTCTTACATATACACTTATCGTACGTCGCTTTGGATAAAATCATCTGCCAAATAAATGTAATGTAATGTGATCATTTTTTTTCTGGTCATAAGATAACATAACATTGATTTCACTCCCAGATCATATTTGTTGCATTTCGTTCCACTATCGGCAGTGGTTAGAAATCAAGAACAAACAGAATATAATCAAATATGGCGAATATAAAAGTACCTTGTTATTCCCGGTAACCAGACTAATTAAATTATGACACTGGAACTGATTCTGAAACAATCTTTTAAAAACAAATTTAAAAAAACAAAAAAACATTTCTCCCTCAGTTAAATAGTGATTTTTTTCTGCAGTATGTAAAGGAGTACTAACTTTGATAATTTGCAGTTTATCAGGGTAAGTATGCCATCATGTTGAATGTTTTTTACATTGTGCATTAGTCAGAAATTGATTTGAGTTAAACACACATCATGTGAGTCAGAAAATAATCAACCAAGATAAAATATAAAGAGAAGAATACATCAATTTGAGTACGACAAAAGTAATATTTCCCACTCAAACTCATCTGAAAATTTGAAATGGCATTATTTTGTATTTGTTCCCCAGGAGATTTAAAAAAAAAACTGACTTTGCTGTGAAATTATTGGACGCATGTGCTGGTGTATGATTGGCTGAGAGTGTTTTTCCCGCTGTTTTTGTTTTCCGGTGAAATCTGTCTTTTGGTTATTTGTCACGGTGTTGTCCTTGCGACCGTGAGAGATTGACTCCAGCAGTCAAGGACTACTTTAGATGTAGTCGGCAAGGCTCCAGAATTGTCTGTCGTTTAAAAGCGAGATGTTTTCCTTATTGCAATTTATTTCCTAAGTCTTTATCAGTAAGGTTTCTTGTTTTTTTAACTTATTTTTTTAATGGCTCTCCTGAAAAATCCTCGATGCAAGATTGCTTTTAATTGCAGTTCTGCTCTCCTTTTCAAAGAGAAACTATTAAAAAAAAAAAATGACATTTGCACTCACAGCTAGATATAATTTAGCTATTGGCAATAACAGAATTTATTTCTATTAGCGGCTTCAAAAGCCAGTGGAGACATCGGCCAAGTGCTTTCACCATTCACAATCAGTTTATCGTTGGGAACATGTGTTTATATAATGCGCTTGACAAATGCATCCTCTTTATGGTGATCACATAAGTATACGAATGCACTTACCAGAAAAAAAAAAAAACAGATCTTTGTTGATTAATACCTTCAGTGTATTTGCATATTCACTGGAAGCGTATTTTGCATAACCGGGTGATGAAATATACTTCATGCATCTATAATACATTGCAGTGCATCCATCAATGTATTGATGTGTACTTGGTGCCTTGCCTTGTATCTTGCCCACGAGGCACAAGATGAGA
Organism: Anguilla pacifica; assembly: GCA_039654925.1. Lineage (NCBI taxonomy): Eukaryota > Metazoa > Chordata > Actinopteri > Anguilliformes > Anguillidae > Anguilla > Anguilla pacifica. Next base: position 74,076,982 of record CM077286.1, on the reverse strand, counting down.
TGAACCCATGCCAGTTTACCATGGTGAGCAAAATGAGTCAAAAGCCACTCAAAACTGGGGGGGGGGGGTCGGGTCAGTGGTGCCCGTGGCAACCACATCTCGTTCCCCATTGGTGCTTCAGTCATAGTTTAACAAAGAGGAAGTTGAATAGAACCTTTGAGGAAGCCGTTGTTAAACTGCGGATACTGCCCTAACAGTACCGTAATGGGAGGGGGGGTGGGGGGTGGGGGGAGGGAGGGGTTTCAACTTGGATCTGGATAGGGGTGGGTCCCATGCAATGTGCCCGTAGGGGGAAAAGGGGGGGGGGGGGGGGAGGTTAGGGTTGGTGATGAAGAAAATGGGGGGTAGCCGAAAATACATGCCAAACCCGCCAACGTCAAAACAACACCTTACCAGCGTCAGGGGATGTGGAGCACAGAGACAGAGAGGATTCGGAGAAGAGAAACACAAGGTAACCTTTCCTTTTTGCACCAGTTATAAAACCAAAACTGGCTCGTAGCTTCGTACTTGTTAGAACGGACCGCTTCCTTTCAAATTCGCGAGACTTTAAAAAAAATCCTTTCAAATGTTCCAAAATGTGAAAGCTGAGTCATTATTTAATAGCACATGACTAATTATCGATGTGTTGTACTCAAATAATGAGTTACCCCATCTGCAAGTTCCTTTATGGGGCTGATGTCTTTCTTGATTACTTGTGTAGAGCAATTTTCAGGCTAAAATGATTTACATCTCTCAAACTTGCTTGTGTTGCTACAGAGTGAATTAAAATAATCTGTTAGGAAGATAACACTGCAGCGTCCTCCACGGGAACAGCTGATCTCCTATAATATATGCCGCATCTATTTTCTCCTGCAATTTTTGCTCACGTCTTGACTTCTACGGAAAGGGGTTAAGGTCTTTCAAAGCATAGAGCATGGATTCAGTGTGACTGCATCCAGAATTGACGCAAGTGGTTCTGAATATTGTAATATTAATTGTAATGGCAGATACCAATACACATTTCTCCAAATAAAAAAAGAAAGTACATTGCTAATTCTGGCCAGTACATTGTTTACGACAGTATTTATGGACCAGAACTCATTTAAGTTCCGTTGTGAATTCACCCTTTTGTGTCAATGAACTGTGAACCACAATAACGCCAGACCTAATGCCTGGTTTCGTGTGAGACCACACCTTCATTGACACTACATTTAGAGTTATAGCTTCAACGGATGCCTTTAGTTCCTGATAGAAACCTCCCTTGTGAGGAAGCCCAGATCCTGTGTTTAGCAAGTCTAGAGTGAAGTTGTAATATACTTTTTTTTAATTTTTTACTAATTACTGTATAATTTATAGGGCAAGGGAGCAGAGAACAGGGAATTGCTGCGACCCTCACTTAGAGGGGATTAATTAAACTTTTTAAGAGTCACAACTGTTTTTTTTTCTTCCATGCGGTTTTTTCATTAATTTTCTTCCAGCGGAGTCCAACTGTGGCTAAACTGTGGCATTATTTTTTTTTTGAACATTTTTTTCCCCTCTTTGTAAACATCAAGTGTTCATCATAAAAGCTAGCGGAGAATTGCACTCTGTGTGAAATTAACATGGCCTACTTCCTGCCTGTTCCCGCTTCACTGAGGGAGGGAGCGAAGATATAAAAGAGGCAATGATCCCGTTTTGAGTGGGGGGGGGGGGCTGTGGGGTTGCCTTGCGTGTCTCTCTCTCCGCGGCGGGACCGTCTCTCTCTCTTTTTGGCGACCCCCACCCCCCTCCTGAGGCCGTCCGTCCTTCCTCTGTCCCTGTGCTCAGCGCCCCCCTGACCCACCCTGGCGATCCCGAGAGCGCGGACCGGACCGGTCTGAGTTCACATCCCAGCTCTAGCCAGTCCGCCTGGGATCTGAACTCACCCTGTAGCTCCAGGGTCTTGATTGCAGCCGGGCGGCGGGGGCGGCGGGGGGGCGGGCGTCGTCCTCGGCCGACGGGGAGCCCTGTAGGTGAGACCCCTGCTGGGGGTGAGTGGCACATCGTAACGAGCGCAGGGCAACACAACAGCAGTACAGGCCCCCCCTTCCCCCGCCCCACACCCTGTCCCGTCCCGTCCCGGTCCTGTCCTGTCCCGTCCAGAACACAGGCCCCACCCGGCTCACCACCACAAGGCTGGCATGTACTTTCGACCGGCGTATCACCAGACCCCGCCCAGTTCTGTGTTGAAGCGTCTTTTGTGGTGGTGAATCTCTGGCATGGCTTGACAAGGCTTGGGATACTGCTTGGTTCGGCATACGTTGTGGGGTTATCAATCTGCCAATTCAATGAGTTATTAAGCCCTACTCACCCCCATGATTTAATCAATCCCCACAAACGGAATTTGGCTTACAATGTGCATAAAGTTCTACTTTTGCTAACTCTAAGCAAGTTTGCTACAATCCGTTAACTGGACACACATTACTAAAAATATGTATTCCTAAAGTCTTCATGGTGCATTAATAAATGTTATTGGCCACAGTATAATATAGATCATTGAGAAGCATGTTTTTTAGGAAGCTGGTCTGCACAATTACTGGTATTTTAGAGTACAGCAACCTGCAAATGAAGGACTGTTTCTCTTTTTATCATTGTGTTTAGTTATGCTAGGTAGCTGAAACTAGGGCTTGACTGGTAAAAGTGAAATGTTCTTCGTATGTAGTCTACTCGTTAGTGGCAGTTTTATTGTTTTTTAATCACTGTGCACTGCTTGGATACCTTTTTCTTTCTTTGACACAAAAAACGCTTTTGGACCGACTGCCACGTCTCTAGATTTACACCTTAACTGATCAATGCATTCGCTAATTGACCAATCCACTTCTAGCTCAGTGCCATTAAGAGAGTCAGTGACCATAAAGTATCCCGGGAATTTGCAACCACAGAGGGAGTTCGTCTGACTGAAACAGTCATTTCCGGTTTCTAGGCTTGCTCATTTTCTGCCTTTTTTTTTAACGGACATCACAACGGTTCTACCGTCCGGACGGGCCTTCTTGTCGACGGTCTCGTTTCGTTGCGACTCATCTGCCTTTCAAATGGCTGACCGGTTGCCGTGGAAATCAAACGCGGGGCTGAAGAAAATCACTCGGAAGGCCGTACAGGAAGTGTTAACCGCGGCGAATACTCATCAAAGCTCGCCCTCCTAATGAACAGAGCCACTTAGCACCTGGAAGACTCCTCATGTTTTTACATTAAACTCGCTCGCAGACAACCGTACTGTAGTCCGCGTTTAGCGAGTTGGAGGGTTTTCAAAGTCACGTGCAATCAATCGCCGCCTCGGCGTATCGAACGCGGACGACTTTTAATATCAGCTCACGCCACTGTCGATTACGAGTCCGAATCCTTCCCGCGTGTCACGGTTTACGTGACTAATTTCGGCGGAGTCACGTTTTCTCTCCGTTGCTCTCCTTCCGAATCCTCCCTGCCGCCTTCTGTTGGGAAATCTGTTCTGCGGCGGCCAAAAATTGATTTTGGTTATCACGTAGCTCTGAAATGTTCCTCTTTTTTTTTCTTCTGCAAAGCCTGCCCAAGGTGGCATAAGCTCTGGGGTTAGGAGAGCTATCGATGGACTTGATACCTCATCAAACCGGTGGCTTCTGCCATTCTTAAGAGTTTGTGTGCAGACATCAGAACTCGGGCTTAGCAGCCCGCTAACAGTAGCATCTAGCCTCTGATTAGAATGGATTAAATACATTGGATCACTGATCCAAGAGGTTGGTCACAGAAGCCTCTATAACCAATAATGTGCATCACTTACACACCCCTCCTAAAGCCCTGTTCACACACACACACACACACACACACACGCACAGTAGCCTTTTTGCTTAGAACTAATGTCCCAATATGTCTTAGGTTTTTATTCGTTATTTGTCTTCCCTTAATGATTTGACTCAGCCTTGCAGTGAAATCTGCAGCAAACAAGAAAAATTAAACATGAGTCACATAACTTAAACCGCCTCTGCCATAGCCGCTATTGCTATAGATTATATTACAAATTAGAAGAATAATCGCGCTGTAGAGGGGATGGTAACCTTGGTAATAAACAGCCTCTTTGGGATGATATATTTTAGTCTTTATGGACTTGAGGAGGGCAGTGCAGTGGTGCGGTGGATAGCACTGTCGCCTCACTGCAAGGAGGTCCTGGAAAATGCATCAAATCCTGGGGGCCTTTCTGTGTGGGGTTTGCATGTTCTCTGCTCAGGGTTCCTCCGAGTTACGCTTTGAGCACTGCATTCTGAAAACGGCTATATTAATAAGGTTGTTATTATTATTAGTGTTGCGATTATTATTATGACTATTGTCATTATTATTACTCCAGTCTCCTCCACAGTCCAAAGACATGCAGGCTAGGCTAATGGTTGAGTGTGAATTGCCCGTAGGTATGAGCGTGTGAGTGAATGGTGTGTGTGTCCTGCGATGGTTTGGCAACCTGTTCAGGGTGTACTCCTGCATCTTGCTCAGTGCATCCTGGGATAGGCCCCAGCCCCTCCAGGACCCTGACCAGTAACAAGTGGGTTAGATAATGGACGGATGGGTCCGGGTCCAGCCAGCCTCATTTAGCCAGTGTGGAAAACCTTCCCATGACTTCCTGCATCTAGTCCTGTGAAATAGTTTTTTTTTTCTTTTGTCTAGGAAAACACCCTGTGGGGAATGCAGATTGGTTTATTAGATTCTGAAGGATGGCTCAGTGATCACCTCTGAACAGTGACAGCTCATGGAACAGAGACCGAAAACCTCACCTTTGTACTAATCAGCATTCTAAACCTGTTATTGGTTGTTTTGCTTGATTAACGATCAGAAGTTAATTATCGGACTAATCGGCACCAGGCAGCAGCTAATTACCTTTCAATTAAGTGCATTTTGCTCTTTGTATTTATATCAGGAAATTACATGACATATTTTCTGATTACTTGACCATGGTCAGTGTGTGGTCAGTAAGTGTTTGGACAGTGAGACAATTTTTGTAGTGTACTCTCTGTTCTCCAGCACATTGGATTTGACACGAAACACTGGATATGAGGTTAAAGTGAAGACCGTCTGCTTTAATTTGCCGGTTTTTACATACATATGAGGTCAGCTATGTAGGAATTTCAGTCCTTATACATTATAGCATTATACATCGGGGGACCAAAAGTAATCGGATAATTAGCTACTCAGCTTGTTTCTTGGCTAGTTGTGTGTTGTTGGGTCATTATTTCATCACAAGAAAGCTAAGAAAAACTGTGGAGTTGATTCTAGGTGTGGAATTTGTGCTTTTGGAGTCTGTCTGTGGTCTCTCAACAAGGGGACCAAAGAAGTGTCAATGGCAAGTAAAGCAGGCATTTATAAGGTGAAAGAATCTGAATGAATTGATCAGAGACATAGCCACAACACTGACTGTGTCAAAAGCAACTCTTTGATACATTGTTGTGAAGCAAGAACGCATATTGTGGGCTCAGGCTCAGCAATAGCACTCAACCTGGTAGACCACAGAAGACCACTGTAGTGGATAACCAAAGAATACTTTCTTACATTTGTGAAGAAAACTAATTTTCAGCTGTCGAACACATCAAGCACAGTCTCTAGAAGGTAGGCGTAGATGTGTCCAAGTCTAAAATAAAGAACTCCTCACTTCAGGATTCACTACAAGATGCAAACCACCAGTAAGCCTCAAGAACAGAACGGCTAGGTGAAAGTACTTGGGGAAAAAATTTAAATAGAAATTCTGCAACTCTTATGGACAGATCTGATGAGTATTAACCTGTACCAAAGTGATGGGAAGAGAAAAGAGTGGAGAAAGACAGTAATTTAATGCAAAGGATTTGCAACCAAGCACTAAATATGATGACCTTGTTTAAAGGTCTATTATGCACCTTGAAAATATTACAGAACTACCATGCTCAGTCATTACGATGATGCAATTGCAATCTGTGTCTGTGTGCAGTTCTGCCCAGTCCTTGCTTGTCTGCCCGTTAATCTAAAAAAGTATCCGCTGACTAAATTCAGTTATGTTTGCCAAAGTTAGCTGGCTGGCCATGATGGCCTGAGAATTGAACAACTTATGTGTGCTTGTGTTACAGAATTTTGCCGTACTTGCAGGCAGGCTAGAACGGACTGAACCCTGCTGGTGCTGGGCTAGCAGTGGCTAGCATAGCATCTAGAATCTCAGATTCTGGATGACCTGAAGATGTTCATACAAATATAAATGTGTTTGTGCGGGTGCTCAACGAATTAGACGGTCCCAAAAATGCGCTGATTTGCACGATAGTATTTTCATTGGTCTTCACGTCAATATGTAATCATGGAGGATTTTCTTGTTCTGAAGTGTGTTTTGCATGATTACCTCGATCAAAACCGAACCCTGTCTTATCTGAATTCTCTAGATTCACGTGAAGAGAACTAATGCAACCATGAAACACTGTTTCAAAATGCGTTGTTCAGCTAATTGAAATTGGCATGCTTCTTAAGCCCACACAGAAAAGGCCTGGCTGGGATTGAAACCAACAACCTTCTTGCTGTGAAGCAACAGTGTTACCCACTGCAACACCACCATAATAATAACAATAGTAATAACAATTATAATAATAATCAATCCACCCATTGTCTATACCCGCCTACCCTGGACAGGGTCACGGGGGGGGGGGTGCTGGAGCCTATCCCAGCATGCATTGGGCGAGAGGCAGGAATACACCCTGGACAGGCCGCCAGTCTGTCGCAGGGCACACACACCATTATTAATAATAATAATAAGAAGAAGAAGAAGAAGAAGAAGAAGAAGAAGAAGAAGAAGAAGAAGAAGAAGAAGAAGAAGAAGAAGAAGAAGAAGAAGAAGAAGAAGAAGAAGAAGAAGAAGAAGAATGATCATTACAATAATGTTCATCTTTAATTAGCAAATCTACAGATTTATGTCTTCTGTTGGTGTTGTCTAATGTAATCTAGGAGTGACAGCGTGGGTGAAATATGTAGGTGACATTCAGGGTCTCGTAAAAAGGTTAGTAGTTTTCTGCTACAGTAAAAAAAATACAGTAATCCTCGAGTGATATAAAAGTCAATTACCTCAAGAAATATGTGTGTGATGCAGTAGCTGATAAAACTGACACAGTATAAAATATCATACCGGCATGTCATTACAGAAGCCTGTGTAAAAAACCTTGCTCATATAATTACAAAAACAAGGAATATTGATCGTTTTTAATAACACACTAAATTGCCCCAACAAGTTCTGGGGTCAATTTTGGATCTGATTACTGCAGTGGCAAGCCTTACCAGGCAAACGATGCAGGCCTGAATTTAATAAGCTAATATCCAGCAGTGAATGTAAATAACACCCTCAAGGTTGTTGAGCTGCAGATTCTGTAGATTCTGTAGCGGCATCGCGATAGCTTTAGCATTGGGTTTCATTCCTAGTTGATTTTGGTTTTACAACTTCAAGGCTCTCTGATACTCCTTTAGTCTCCAGGACTTATGGACAAACAGGTAATCCGGTGACCTGTTCTTCGTGCAGATGGCAGTATTTTGAAATGAAATTTTAAAATATAATGAACCCAGAATATGAGTTAGCCCATGGAAGGTCATCTTGCCATTGGAAAGGCAAGTGTTTCTTCTTGTGTGTGGGATACAACGTAGGAGAGCTGTTACACTTCCCCTGAAGCCGGCTTTGAATGCTACACTATGCTCTGTGCCGGACTGTCACCGGTGGTGTAATAGCTTTAGTTTGCTTCGTTTTGGCTTCTCACAGGATTTAAGTGCGGCAGTCAAACTGCACATTGACCTTCTCCGTTTCTGGCGGTAGTGGAAGTTGGCACTCAAAGTGAAGGGGGCCAGGTGAAGGGGGGGTTGGGGGGGCAGTGATTTCTGGGTGAATGGCCTGAACAAGCTTGCTAATTGCTAGATTCCGTCGAACAGTTTTTAATATTCAGTAAAAACACAGACGAGGAATGGCCCACCTGATAAAGCACGTTGGAACCACTCTAAACGAGTCACCTGTTTAAACAAAAACCTGAAGAAGGAACTGCCGTCTCCTCTCAGTAGCCATACCTTATAAGAACAAGATTCAGCTATACATTTGTATTGGGGAAAAAGGTGAGCAGTGAATAGAGTAAGAGAGCATTACAAATCCATCATACAACCACCAAGCAACCCTACTGCCACTATGGCACTTCAAAACGGGTTTAGGACAGTGTGGCATAATTTACGGGCGGGGTAGAGGATTACAGCCCCATCCACCCCCCATCCCACCCCCCCCACAAATAATACAAAATATTAGAATTCACTAGAAATGATCACTTCACAGCTGTTCTATCACAGGACAACACCAGGGAATGAAATATCAACCTCAACATGGCACTACCACACACTCCTGAAACAGCACGGCACCGATGCATTTCTCTGGTTGTCACAGCCAGCTCATTCCGCATTCACAAAAAGGCCGTTCCGAGCCGCTATATTGTGCCGCTTGATGTTTTCTCAGCTGCATTATGAGAACATCTGTCAGATCAGGTGTAATATTTGCCAGAGCTTTGAGACACAAAAGGGAGCTGCTGGCTCATAAAGCCAGAAGCTTTGTGCTGCTTTTTTAAATTTTTATTTACGCCGGGCTGTTCCTGCAGCCCGTTCTCTGTTTGCCCTCCTCACACAGTCACGGCCCTTTTTGTGCTGCGATTGTGAAAATTGTTTCAGTGCTACTCGCTACTGTCCCTTTACATTCTGACCCTTATATAGTAAGGTCCATTACTTCTATACTGCTGGGGTGGGGGGGAGGGGGGGGGGGGTCATATTAGGGTATGGTAATGACTTTCATTTTGTGTTGCTCCCAGCAGTATGTGGAGCTGAGGCTCAGGTTTCCCTAACAGTGACGCACGCGCACCTCCTGCCCCGGTTTGGTTATGCCATTACGCCCATTCCAGTGCCAACCGCGACCAGGGTTGGTCCAGAGCGCCAGCTCAGTCTGAAGGACACTCCCCGGGTCGCCCCTGCATTAGCCCCCTGCCATGGTGGATTGCTGCCTGTGCCAGCATGCAGAGGAAGTGGCACGATGGCTGCCTGACTCAGCAGGGCAGAGCTCAGCTGCTGAGCAGAAAACACGGACCGGATTCAGGATCCAGGATTCAGTGTAGTCTCCACTCTCCTGAATCTGTGTAGGAGTCTACAGTAGAGCTGCCAAGGTTTAGTTGTGGTTAGTTCTCTTTGCTGATAGGCTGAGAAGGTTTAGGTGATGGTAGTACTCTTTGCTGATAGGGTGAAAATGTTTAGGTGATGTTAGTGCTCTTTGCTGATAGGCTGAGAAGGTTTAGGTGATGGTAGTACTCTTTGCTGATAGGGTGAAAATGTTTAGGTGATGTTAGTACTCTTTGCTGATAGGCTAAGAAGGTTTACATGATGTTAGTACTCTTTGCTGATAGGCTGATAAGGTTTACGTGCTGTTAGTACTCTTTGCTGATAGGCTGAGAAAGTATAGGTGACGTCGCTACTCTGCTTCAATGTCAGTGTCACATCTTGGGGACGTGTGCACAACACAGAGCTGATCTTCCACATTTACCCAGGAGAGAAGCATTGGGAATGCACGTGGTTTCAATGAATTTGGCCTTTCCAAAGATGCAGCTACTGTGTGCTTCCTGGAACATGAAAGTACTCGGCTTATTGTACACTAATATCTGTTTTAGGGAATCTCAGAAACAAACTTGTTTCAGAGCATCCACTTTGATTATGAGGGGAGCACAATGCAGCTTGTCAAGTATGGTTCTGAAAATGCATCTCTGTGTAGCTCTGTTGTGACAGGCCCAATGACTGTAATACACCACAAGCCAGTGCAATGTGAAATGGGAAAATGCGTTTCAGAGATGGAATAATGACTTTCAGCCCCCCCCCCCCCCACCCACATCTACCCCAACCCACCAAAGACTGAATTACTGAGGAATCTCTGCCCGACAGACGTAGGTAATGTCCATGCGATATTTCCCTTTTGTGACAACAAAAATATAACAGCACCCCCAGATTTGAGTGGTCTTGCATGCTGAATGGATTTTTATGATTTTGTAATCAAAAATATTTGCCAGACTTTAAACTCAAATGCATGCCGATTCAACAGCAACATCAGCAAAAACAACAGCAGTAATAAAATAAAAACATAAAAAATAATCAAAATGGAATGCTTTGTTGGATTTATGTATTCTCACAACCCTTTGATCAAAGCACCAGTGACAAAAATAGCTGAAGAAGAAGAAATGAGAGTTAAGAAAGATAAGTATACGCAATCTAACTGTACTACTACTTCTGGCTTTCCTGTACTACTAATCCTGGTCCATTTTTTTGCAATGGTGACTTCCCCAAAGTAAAAACAGTATCTCTGTTTTACCACTAGGCATAGACGGCAAACTACTGCAACAACTATGGGGGTCTGCCAGTAGATCCAGGTGTTGCAGCTTAAGTGTCTATTCTTGTTTACTACCTCTAAAACAGTACTTGGCGAAGACTGTCAGTAGGACAACTGAACATGTTGTGGTTTTGATAATTTGACAGTGATAATCCTTTAAGACAGCGGCTGACTGTGTGTCAGAGATATTCAGTCAGTGTCTCTACCCATTCATGGGGCAGTGAAGTCTCCACTTTCCTGTAACTAAAAGATATGCATGTCAGGTTGAGTATACTCCTACCATTGCCCTTGGCCAAGGCACCGGGCCCAGGAACTGGAGTTGGCCTCCAGGCACTGCACTTTGGCTGCCCACTTCTCCTAAATAGCTTTAGATGGGTCCAATGCGGTGGAAAACGAAAATATAACTTAACTTAAAGAGGTGCTCCATTCGGTATGTATGTGTTACATTTCCACAAAGAACTTCGGGAACGAGCACTTTGGGCGGCCAAGGTCGTCCGCCACTCGGCACGCGGGAGAGCCCGCTTTTGCGAGTGCGGTTTAATAATCCGCCGGACCTAAGAGACCTCTTCAGAGTAAACAGCAGTGGCTTTCTCCTCCCATCGCAATTTCCGAGTTGCTCCCAACGGCTCGCAAAATACCCTTCTCTGCCCTTAGCGCGTTAGCACTTGCTCTCCCGCTCAACAACTTTGTTTTGATTTTTTTGCAGATGATGTTCCCACGTGCCAACGAAAGTGTGCAGTCACCGTGACATTTAATGACCCCGGGTATAACTTTTAGGTTGCCGGCTTCTGTTTAAGGACCGCAGTAATAACCGGCACAGCTACGATAAACAAGAACGCTGCTCCGCCATCCGTGAAATCGGCTTGTTTGATGTTGTATTGTAAACAGAAATGTAATATTTAATGGACAAATGCCATGCAATTACTCTTTCAGAAGCTTTTCAGTGCAGACAAGACTAACTAATGTGTCTGTGGTATAAGCTGAAATGATCCAGCAGGCATTGACATTTTACTACAGATTCTCTATAAAGGCCAACAAGCAAACGCCAAATCCCTCAGTATGCCAGCATATTTAATATGATGCAATAAAGCATGCATTCCCTTTTCTTGAAACCAGCAAACGTCTCCTAATGTCCTTGTATTTTCCCCACAGTAAAATTATATGTAATGGAAAATCTGCATCGGAACAATAAAAGAGTCCAAGAAACACAGACAGTAATGCGTTGTTTCATCCAACCTCAACGCCGAAGAATCACAAGTCATATGAACCCAGTGAAATTCCAGTTGATACAGCTTGCGTTAAATTTGCCCCGAGCGCCGTCGGTTGGCTTTTTTTTATTTTTTAAACTTGGGATGAAGCCAGGCATGATTTTTCCGAGTGTCGCCATTAATTAGACGAACAGTGTTAAATCAACTCTGATAGAGTACATTTACTCCGAGAGAGCATATTCAATCCATTTTCGGCTCATAAATTCTGTTGGAGTAGGACTGAGATGGAACATTTTACTGTGTATTCCAACGGTTTTCCGCCCATAATATTAAAATATGTGGTTCGATAATGGAGATCTCTCCACGTGAAATAAGGACGTGTTGCAGATTCCAGTCGCTGAGCTTTCAACGGTTACCAATGGTAATGGCTAGTAAGCGTGTGCGTACATAATATATTTCAATGAATCCAAGTCGGTGAAGGGGGGAGAACCTGCCCCTTTTGCCCCATGCCCGCCTCAATTCACTTATAATAAAAAATAATATTGGCGCTGTCATTCATTTTCATTACTTCGTGTTAGAAACACATACACTGCACCACAATAATTGGGTTATGTAAAAAACAACAAAAAAACAGTTTTTTTTTCTTGATAAGTGTTCCCCTTTCTCACTTTGCGCACCCGCCCCTGAGAAGCTCGCTGTGCAGCCCCGTGGCTTGCTGAATATTAACGTCACTATTTTCCCCACACCTGTAGGTTTACATGCCAAAAGTACAGCAGAAAGACAACTCTGTAAAACAGTCGGATATAATCCCTTGCTATCAACCAGGTTCGTTGCAGGCAAATGTAAAAAAAGAAAGAAAGAAAACAAAACAGATAAAACGTTTTAAATCGTATGACTTCGTAGTAGAGTGCGTCTTACCTTGTCCACCATTACAACTTTTCAACATGTAGCAGACTGTGAACAAATGTGACAACCCTGTAGGCCTACGTAGTGTGTGTGTTTTATAATCTTCGCCAATTACTTCAATAATAGCTTATAATTAACACACACAGTATGTTCGTTCTGAAGTGGATTGTGTCGCTGGGGTATCGTATTGCTATTAGCTATCCTTGTTATCGGCTATAATGCATCGTTGTCTTTACTGTTACATAAATGTGTTACAATAATGGAAATTATTTATGGAAATGATTTTCATTATTTGGATTGCTTTTTCCAGTGGATTTCAAGTGGACGTATGCCCTACCTTAAACTCTTCCAGGATTTTGTAAGTCTTTCCCCGATATTCACAAAAGTTTTTGACCTCCTTGCACTCCGGACAGCAACCGTTATGTTCCACTTTGGTGCACTTTGGGTGTATTTTGGGACACTCCGGCTGATCGCACACGGGACCGTCCTCCGTGCACTCGCAGGGGCAGTTCGAGTGGCCGGGAAAGAAGCGCTCTCCGAGTTTGTACACGAAGCCGCTGTCGTCGACGCAGCCCTTGCCTCTGTAGTCGTCGAAAATGACGTCATTGCTCCCCGTCCGGTCGGCCTCGTCCGCGGGGTAATCCTCGGGAGTGATGGACGCCGGGAAGACGGCGGCATTCAGAGCGAGAAGGACGACGCAGGTCGCTGGAGCAGGAGGGCCCATCTTTCCCCGCGGTATTCCTATGCATTGAATGAAAGGGGCTTATCTCTCTGTAGTTACAGCCTACATCCTCTGAACAGCATATGTTGTCGGCATATCTCTCATAATTCAGTAAATATATAATAGTTAAAACTTCTTTTCAAAATGCATGATTCATGGAGAGCATACAGCCCGTCTGGGTGCTATTACTTGTATTTCAAGCGTGGCCGACTATTAACAACGACTATTTCAATAGTGCTGCTTGAAAAGACATTAGTTTATTCATATAGGCTAATTCAGTATCAACTGGTTGTAAATATAATTTAACGAAAACCTAGGCCTGTGCACATTTAATCTCATCATTTGCTGAATCTGATAGATACAGAGTGAGCCCGCAAATGTTGTCACGTTGTAGTTCTGTTGAACTTTACATTGCGAAGTTAAACCACCCGAGAGTTAACACATCCACAAATTAGGCTACAGCAAGAGACAACAATCAATTTTTTAAAAATCCTGTACTTCATCTCATTCACCTGAAGCGTATGACTGAATGGCCTCGTGTGCTTCACAAGTGCAGCAACATTTACCTTGGGTTCCCTTTCCCTCCTTTCGTGAAACGGCCACGGACACAATTCTACAACTTCAGAAAGTCTGGTTGCTTTTTTTTTTTTTTTTTTTACTTTTTTTTTCGCCAACACCCAGTCCTCCCCACCCCTTTTCTTTTTCATGCAACCAGTGTTCTTGACAGTGTTATATACTTGTGATAACTAGCAAACTATATTGTCTTCTGTTTTAAAAATCTGTAACTAGGCTACATTTCAACCGTTGCCGGGTGATCACGTGTTGTGATCATCATTTTGGCCAGGTCTGGATTAGGGTCAATAGCCTACCTGTTGTGAGAAATACGCCAACTGCGGTTTTATTCTTCTAAAAAATTCCACCCTGCAAACGAAATGCATGGAAGAGCATGGCTATCGCAATATTTATCTACTCTCTGAGGTTTCAGACAAATATAATCGCTAAATCCTGCAGCGGACTAGTTCCAGGAAACGTTGTCAATAATTACGCGACCAATAAGTTGCTATATTCATAAATCAATGAACCTTTTTTTCCAGACCACTGAATCAGTAATCACAGTAAGATCACATATGTCCGTCTTTCTGCGGTTTACCAACTCCAGTTATTGCGTCAGGCTTTATACTGAATTCCACGTCGTTCATAACTAAGTCCAGAATGCGGACTTGATTTCAAATAATGCATTCTTCGTGACGGAAGAAATGAGCCATCAAATCGCACACGACTGGAATCTGGTTTCAGAATCCAGGGTGGTGTTTATCATCATCCTGCAACTGAAGGACAGCTCATTTATTGATTGATGAATAATAATTGGCTGTTGTATTCAAACATGCAGGCTATTTACTGTATAACCACATCTGACATTAAATAAACAACGGTGATAATAATTTCAGAGCGTCGGTGATCATCACAAGCGCATATGCAATGATATGAAATATCAGGAGCTGCCCTGATGTAAATGGGAACCAAGTAGATTTAAAATAAAATCGCATTGTGTTGCACTGGAACTGACGATCGATGGGCATGGGGTGGCATTGATACTGACTGACTCACCGCGTTTAAATGGTCTGGTTCCAATTTGTTGGATTAGGAATCGTGCGGATCCTGTCCCCCGTTGGACTGGTTAAGCGGAGAGCGCAAGTTCCTCTTGAACCATTTGGCAAAGAAATATTGTCAGAATCCCGCGGGGATAAGTAATCCGTATTTCACTTTGTCTCTTGAAGAAATGAATATATCACTGCCGCTGTCCATTCCAATGTTCTGTACATAGCACGAGTGAGGTGTTCTTTGCATATAACCTGATCGGGGGCATGATTACCGTTTTCCTCTAGTAAGTGTAAGCGACAAAAGCAGGAAAAAAAAACCCTTAATGATCTCTGTAATGGAAAAACAAGGGAACGCTAAAAGCAGTGTATACGGTTATAATTCCAGTTCATTCGAACATCCAGCATACTGAGCAGCATTTCCATTTCAACTTCCAAATTCTGCAGATGCGTCGCAAAAGGCAAAAAATAAATTAGTAAAAGGAAACAAAAAAACAGTCGGTTGTATTTTTCTTGTTGTATACCTCCAGTGCGCCAATAATATGCAAACAAGAAGATATTATTGAAATTTGCCAACTTTAAGAAGAACGCGAGCTAACTGTAAGAAAATAAGACATTCCATTTTCCACTGCGCATCCCAGCAAAGTTAAAGCTTCCACATAACAGGTCGTAAGACGAAATCTAATCCGTTTCCCGTCACAGCGAGGAATACAGCTGCTTCGCGTTCCTACAGCACCGATGCAGTGTACAGAGCCATGGGGGAAAAAAACGCTCTTACTCAAGTTCGACCAAAGCCAGCCGAGTGGAGAACAGAAGCACGATTCATCCCGACAAACCGCCTCCCTGAGCGTGCAAGAGCGCGCTCTGAGTTGTTTCAGCACCGCGGACAGAGTCCGCGTCAGCACTGGCGCTGTTCAGGCAAGCACCAGACTCCGCGAGACTGAACTGAACTGCGGATTAGTTTTCCTCTCCTCTGAACGGGAGAGCACGCGCGTGATAAAAGTGACAGAGCGTGGCTCCCTCGAATTGCTGAGTATTGAGGCAACCTTGTTTTAAAGCAGCTTTACTTGTACGTTCTGAATAAAGGTGCTAGACGGAAAGCAGCGGAATCATTTTCTTAATTCTATGTAAGAGATAGGGTTTTGGGGGATATTTTGCAAGGAAAACAGCTGTACCCATAGTATTTTCCAAAACGGAGAGAAAAAGACCAGAAAAGTTCTATAGTACCGCACGAATCGAGAGCGAACAGCCATTTTTCGTAATGTTACAAAATGTGAATATTTACGTAAAACGTGGGTTTTACTGAAGTCGATGCTGCGTTTGCATGTATAAAATTCTAGTAGCACCGTTATCCCCATAACAGATCACACAATCTTACTGGCAACTGCTTTACAGAAGTTTACCCATAGGGGACACTGGCTTCCCACATTAATAGCAATATAATGAAAACTGAAACAGAGCGTCATATATAATAAAATATCGATAGTGTAAAATTAAACGTATGCCGTCTTTTTATCGGCGGTATTCCAATCTTTAGTTTAGTGAAATTTGCAACGAGCAAGCATTTGAGTGAAAATCCCTATTATTTCATTTATTGGGATAAAACACTGAATCACTTTTAAACATTGCACGGTTTCGGTTTAGGATAAGAAATATCCTAAATTACAGATAAGTTTGTAGCAAGTACGTACTTCCCCTTTATTTGGTAGCATCTCGCGTTAGATTCAGAGACCGCACCCGATTGTAGGTGGATTATTGATGAAGCACGTGGACAGGTCATTTGACTTGACACAAAAGATGACGATAGTAAGACATTGTAGGGTCAGTGGACAGTGGACGATGTGTTAAATGGAAAAATGTTGTTGGGTCAGTGAGCGATACATTAATTGGATACAATCTGCAGGGGTGGCGAGTGTGTTTTCATCTGTAGATTCTGCCATCGGTATTTACTTTAATATAAAGTATATTAACTTTGAATTCACGTCATAAAAAGCATTCCCAATTGCTGCAGTTAATTGGCACGTGTCATCTACTCGACGCTAGGAACCAAATATATGTGCATATCCAATGGCTTTGTAATTACTCTAATGCTGACCTGCAGAAATCTGTTTTGTCAATGTCGAAGCGAGACTCGTTGCCGGGCCACTGCAGACAACTTCTCTCAATTCAGAGAGAGAGAGACGCCGCCTGTATTGCTACGCAAAGATGTTGACAAGCAGCAACGGGCTTTGGCGCGATAATACATCGCGCGCTATAGCCGTTGGCAGCCGTGCATTTTCAACACAGAAGCAGCTGATATATCCCTCCTCTCTCCCGCCTTACTTAAACGGAAGCAAGGGACGAGCGTGTGTAACGGTAATGTAATCGGCTATAGTGCTATCTACTGCAAGATTCAGTAGCAGCGGACAGAAAGAGAGAGAACCCAGATGATTAACTTGCATGATTTATTCTTGAACGGTTGTCCTGTATGGTTGACCGAACGAACAAATGACATTTATAAGGTGCCCTTAATCACTTCCAGGGATCTCTTACAGAAAAAAAGAAAATAATTCCATCATCAGAATCGTTTTCCTAAGCAATACCCCATCCAGACTATCCAAACCAGTTGCACTGCGCTTTATCCACTGAGTTGGAGAATAGTACACACATGATATATTCCATACTGGCTACTCTACCCAAATAACCCATTTAGTGTGCATCACTCTCCATCAGGCTTGGAGCTGTCAAGACTCTGCTTGATCTCATCTTCATTTTCATTTATTTTCTGTTGTAATTCAGATGATTTAATGATCAAGTACATGTACACAGCACCAAACACACTGCGCATGCATACGAGAAATGTAAAAATACCCAAGGTTTTTATACAAAAAAACCCAAAAAACATCCAGGTCCATTTCTCAGACAATTCCAAGCCATTGCACAGGATTTGCCATTTAGTTCACCAAATGAGACTAAATGGCAAAAAAAAAAAAAAAAAAAAGCAGGCGAAAGCCCTTGCGAATAAAACCGAGGTCTTCAGCCACAATTCTAAAGCAATTAACTAATGGAGCGGAAGCCTCCCCCCCACCCTTTCATTGGACAGTGCCTGTGTATCTGCACTGTGGATCCAAACAGCATTATAAAGGTCCAGGCCTTGGCCATTACATTAATGTCTCTGTCTCTCAGGGTCTCTGTGCTGTGTACGGTCATGGCTGCTCCTGCTGGCCTATTAAAACGAACACAGGAGCAAGCCCAGCTCAGCCCAACCCAGCCCAGCCCAGCGCCGCACAGCATAGCCCAGCACAGCCCCAGGCAAGGACCGGTCCCAGTGGAAGTGCATGATCTTCACTTCCCATTTGTGTGAATACGAGCATTCTTCTCCCGAGTGCTGGTTATGGCCGAGAAATAATGGCATGAGGTTCTGAGTTCTTGTTGTGAAGAGGGCTATTTACAGTATGCATTGCAGATGAAGTGCAGGCTGTGTGTGTGTGCATGTGCGCGTGC
This sequence comes from Anguilla pacifica, assembly GCA_039654925.1. Classification (NCBI taxonomy): domain Eukaryota; kingdom Metazoa; phylum Chordata; class Actinopteri; order Anguilliformes; family Anguillidae; genus Anguilla; species Anguilla pacifica. The sequence goes on along the minus strand of CM077286.1, from coordinate 74,058,721 downwards.
GTGTGCGCGTGAGTGCATGTGTGTTTGCATGCATGTGTCTGTGTGTGTGTGGGTGAATGTGCATGCGTGTGTGTATGTGCATGCATACATGCGTGCATGCCTGTGTGTGCACTTGTATGTGTTCTTTTCATCATTACTTATCCCTTCTGTTAATTCTGGACTATTACAATATAGTACATAAAATCCTGTCCTCAGGGGATTCCCGTGAATTTTAAAATGAATTAAAGTGCGCTCATTCTCAATTAGATGAACTGAGCATTTCAGAGTGATTCTCTGCAGCCCTCTTCAGCTGGAACATTCACTTACAGCGAATTAAACGGTAAAGGAGAACTCTCTCCCCGTTGCTAACACGAGACACCGCATTGTCCATCTTTTTACTGCAAAGTGCAATCATGCACGTTTTTTTTCTTCTTCAAGAACACTGTAGTGTAAAGTCAGGTGTCTGAGCATGCTCGGGGTTCTCCTGCAGCTGCGCAGCCTCTGTTCCTGTCTCCTTAACCAGGCTGGTGTGCGCAGCCCAGCTCTGTGTGGGTCATTGGAGGCCTGCTCCCCAATATAGTGGGGCGAGGCCAAGCACTCAGCCGGATGCCTGCTCTCCTATGGGGGCTGCCATTATAAGCCCTGCTCTCCTATAGGGACTGCCATTATGAGCCCTGCTCTCCTATAGGGGCTGTCATTATGAGCCCTGCTCTCCTATAGGGGCTGTCATTATGAGCCCTGCTCTCCTATAGGGGCTGTCAGGATGAGCCCTGCTCTCCTATAGGGGCTGTCATTATGAGCCCTGCTCTCCTATAGGGGCTGTCAGGATGAGCCCTGCTCTCCTATAGGGGCTGTCATTATGAGCCCTGCTCTCCTATAGGGACTGTCATTATGAGGCCTGCTCTCCTATAGGGGCTGTCATTATGAACCCTGCTCTCCTATAGAGGCTGTCATTATGAGCCCTGCTCTCCTATAGGGGCTGCCATTTTCCAGTGGGCTTGTTTGAGAGCTGCTCCTGATAGAGACAGAGAGAGAGAGAGACGTCCCTCTTCCTGCTTAGCCGAGGCGTGACTCGAGGCTGTGATCATATCCCAAAAGATCCATTCTTTAATGAACTTGATTGATAATCAACAATTGTTTGGGATATGTGTAATACTTAGGTTGACACCGTGGTGTCCATCCAACAGATCAGTGTGCAGTTGCCAATAAAACTCGTTAATCTGCAAGAATGTTTCCAATAACTTTTTTCATGTATGATTGTCATATTGAGTAAATGCTTGGGCAATAACACAGAACAGTATGTAACAAACCGATGACTGTCATGTTGTCATGTTTATGGTTCTAAAATTAATAGATTAGTTGTTTAATTACATGAAATATATGTTCAAAGTACGTCTCCTATTTTGAGCTTTTTATTTATTTATTTTTAATTGTAATATGCAGATTATTTACATGTGCATTTGCCATGTAATTATACTGTAATTATAAGGCTGTCAAATTATGAAAAATTAACTAGTTAATTGCAGGGTTTGTTGTGATTAATCATGATTACTCACATTTTGTTTTTGTTTATTTTGCTTTAATGAAACCCAAGTAACAGAGCTTTAAATGTGAAAGAACATTGAATAGAAAACACAAGGAACAAAAATCATTTCAAAGTAAGAGAATGTATGTAAGACTGATGGCGTAGCCTGAAAAATGTGAAGCATGGTCCCTTTCGTAAAGAGCCAGTAGTGAGTTTGCCCATTGCAAAGAATCTAATTCCAATTTCTGACTCCATCTAACCACAAATCCTGTTTTTACACCATTCTATTACAATACATAGAATCAATGCATCGTGCAAATGGGAATCAAGGGAAAAGTGTGTTAATTTCCATCAATACCCACTTAATCTGGTAAGGCTTATGGGGGGTGCTGGAGCCTATCCCAGCATGCATTGGGTGTGAGGCAGGAATGCACCCTGGACAGGTCGGCAATATATATCACAGGTCACATCAATATAATAAATCGTCATTTATAGTGTTCATCATTTTATATTAACATTTATATATAACATAACTGTGAAAGCTCAACATTTTTCACAATACACTAATCTCTGAAGTAAATTATCTGACAATTCTTATATGTTGCCTTCATGAAACATGGGATAATCTCATCATCGTGCTTTTACAGTCACAATGATCTCATATCCAGTATCAAGCCTCCAAGCCAAACCCACAGGATTTATTATGGAATTATGCTTATGCCTATACTACACACACAGGTACAGACTGGGCGGCAGTGTAGCACAGTGGGTAGGGAACTGGGCTTGTAACCGAAAGGTTACAGGTTTGATTCCTGGGTAGGACACTGCCGTTGTGCCCTTGAGCAAGATACTTAACCTGAATTGCTTCAGTATATATCAAGCTGTATAAATGGATGCAATGTAAAAGTTGTGTAAGTCCCTCTGGATAAGAGTGTCTGCTAAATGCATGTAATGAATAATGTAATGACTCAGTAATCACACAATGTTTGGATTTTGCGAAGTCCAGATTCACCATGTCCTCCTAATTTGTTTGACCCATGCAATAATTTCATGATAGTTTTTTTGTAATAAAGTTTTCTCACGGGTGAAATCCGCTTGTCAGAAGCGGGACAGTGAAGCGTGAAGTTAAATTTGAACAGCTGCATTTTGTTGTTGCACACACTGTGCAAGTGTTTGTTGCCCTGCAGATGTTGACCAATGAAAGTCCTGCATGCACATAGCATTGAGAATGAGCCCCAGTAAGGGGCTATTCAGCCTTCTGCTGTTTTAATAGTCATATTGCACTGTGGCAAGCCTGTACTTGACAGATTTTATGGATGCTATATTTTTTACTGGGTCTAAAGTACAAGGTTGTCAAACTCATATCCTGAAGGGCTGTGTTGTCTGTGGTTTCAATCAGCTTAGACCTTGGAAACAAGGACTCTTTAGCCAATCGGTGTTGAGTCAGCCAATCAGTTTTAAAAATGTTGAGATATAACCGATAGTTGCGGTAGCCGTCCAGGACTGTAATCTGACACCCCTCAGTTATAGGTTGTGTCTTGTATTTTGGCTTTTGTATTTTCTAATAGTTATAGTTATGGAAAAATCCCACATTTTTGTGTCATTATGGTAAGATGCACTCGGGCAATATGAGTCTTGTCTGATAGTATAGGCTACTGTGTTCATTAAATATCAGTGTAAACGTTTTGAATGTCATAAAAAAATCATTATCATTGCTGATTAAAAATAAAAACAACAACAACCAGCCGCTACTTTTGATTTGCAGTGGATGCTACATTGAATCATACTCAAGAAATACAGCTTGTTTCTGATTAGTTTGTGTAATGTAAATATTTCAATGTATATCTTTGACTGACATACATTGTTAGATTTCATGGCTGTCTGTTTTTGAGAAGAAGTCTGTATTTGTGTGTGGTTTAACGATATTGACGGACATTTAGGAGATGTATGACAATTCTCACAATATCACAGATTTATAGGCCTACGTGATTTTTCAGCTTGGTCTTCAACTGACGCGGGGAAGAAAATAACACAAAACAAACAGATAAAGACAAAGGAAAAAATTACCCACGCACATTACATCGTGCATTTTCTTAAAAAAAAAAAAAAAAAAAATTAATTAATAAATAAAAAACTATCAAATAAGTCCACGATTTGTATTCCGGCACCAGAAAATACGGAATTTACATTTGCTCGTGCTTTTTTATCGCGGAAAACGCTTGTGAGTCACCTGATCGGTGGGAGAATAATGTTTAGAGCCCGGAGATAATAAAAGGGACGGCCGCTGAATTCAGCGCTAAAGGGCATCCATTCAGGCGGTAATGTATTCATTGTGATCATGTCCAATCACGTCGCCCCCCAGGGGAGAAGATGGGCAGTTATTCCCCGCTCATGCCTCGGCAACAGGTCCCCGCTGTTGCCGCGGCAGCCAACGAGCTTTAACGAGGCGGGATTTACGTCAGGGCTGAAGCTCTCGGTCGTTTTCCACGAAATGAGCATCCGATGCATTTTTTTTTAAAAAAGGACGTTCTTTATTTACGCTTCCCAGCGCGAGCGGAGGCCGAGTTCAGGGATCTGAGTGCGGCAATCAAATCGTTTGACGTGTGCTTTCTAAATTGAATGGAGGTGAACGTGCAGTGAACTAAACCAAACAAATTGTAGCTGTAGTCTCTCTCTCTCATCATCTATCTGCGTGTCTCTCTTTCACTCTGAAATATATGTGTATTTATATGTTCTGTTTGGCTGTGGTTTTATCTTTAATTAATTGTTTTTTGTGTTGCACATGTAAACTGTGACTGGAACGATTGCTTTTTTGCTTAGTTAGGAGGGGCATGTTGTCACACCTGGATTTGACGGATTAACCGACAGATTAACTGCACATATGCCGCGGCTTCCCAGAATGCACCATTTGAAATTCCAAAAACATTGAAGCCTGGTCCTGGTGGCCAATAGGGGTGCGTCATGGGCGACATCATTAGACTGCATAATCACAGGTCACTGCTATGCTACAGACGAAGAACCACGAGTCAGTTCGCCTTTACTGTGTGCAAGACATTAACGTGGTTATTATTTTGAACATTTGCCATTTCTTTAAAATCCCTGCAGATGTACATGTATTTTAATGCTTGGCACATGCACACAAAACTAAATCCATTGTTAAAGCTTTTTTTTTCCCCCGAAAAAAGAAATTTTAACAGTTTTTATTTTATTTTATTTTTTTTTGGCAGGGCAGCTAAATTGATTTTGTCTGTCCCATATGCACTGGTTGAGAGGTACTCCTTAAAAATACAAAAAAGTGAGTGATTCAGAGGCTAATCAGCCTGGGACAAGATCACATATTTGATGATTTTAGTTTTTTTAATTTTTATTAGCTAATGGGGAATAAAATAAAGAGTAACCAGGCACGGTTTTATGCCTGAAGAGGCTGAGCTTCCCATTAAACTAATGTGTCTGAGTTTGAGTCGCTTTGCTGCTGTACCTGACTGCTTCTGTGTTGTACAACAATTACAAAAAAGTACTGTATGGGTAAATTAAAAAATGCATAATATTTTTATAAAATTGTATTTTCTTACCAATTTCCTTCTGAGATTTATAAAGTTCTTATCTTATCTTACCTTATCTTGTCTTATGTGAAATAGCACAGTGGTGTGTTGCTGTGTGCACATTTTGTTCAAATTCAGCTTATGGTGTTTTCATGGTTTTAGGTTATATCATAGGTTACATGAGCATGGAGGACTGGTTGTAACTGTCGTTTTCCTGTCTAAGGGCCCAGCGGATATCAGGCCCAAGCAAAAAATATGACAGAAGATCAGAGAATCTGCATGTGATGAAAATGAGGGTCTCTCCTTTATTCTGTGGGCTTGAAGCAGGCAATTTATGATGCTGGGTATGTTTGACCTGACGGGGGCCCAACCGAAAAGTGGAAGTGACATTTCTAGGAACAGCCATTTGTCTTTAGTTACCTGAGATTTCCTGCAGCATGGCCGCCTCTACCTCCATTGATGGCTCCCATTAATTTTGATACCGTCTGACAGCACTATCGCACTCAATCAATCAATATTGAAATGAAATATGCGGCTGATGCTTTTATTTAACAACATCAGCCGCTGTAAGAGGAGTGTTCATAACAAAACAAAAAAAAAGAGAAAAAATAAGAAAAAGAGAGTAAAAATAAGGTAAAACACATCTGAGGTGTTTTTCACCCCTGTAAACTATGAGGGTGTTTTCGGCAGGTAGCCTTACTGGCAGGACCACGATTTGTGATAAATGACCGGTTTCCCACGCTAATTTGTTATTTTCAAATTGTTCCTGACTGTGTAACCCCCCCCCCCCCTCCGATTCCCCATCTGCTGGGAGATTTGACACCAGCGGGAAGATGGAGCTTGATGCTCCTCTCTCCAGGAATCCCATGGTTTTACCCTTCTGCTAACTTTACCCTGTGGAAGGAGCGCTGCGGCTCACTCGCATAAGCCCCCGACACACATTTATCAGAGCTTAATTAATTAAGCTTAACCACTGGGAGAAAGAGATTCAATAGTAACCCGGCAACTCCTGGCCAAATGAGAACCTCCGCTACAACCAAGTCCCTCATCACTACTGCTGCTTTCAGGTCCATTTTTTGGAAAGCGCTTTTAGAATACAGAGTGCTGTTTTTTTTTTTTTAATTTCGTAATCAAGTTATGTAGTTGTGTGGACTCCTGGTCTATGTGCTGTAATCTTAGGGCTGGAGCTTGAACCTGTGATGTTCTCCTTTGGGCTGAATCTGTACTGGCGGTCAGGGGCGTAGCGAGGAACTCTGGGCCCCCTGAGAGACTATTGATCTGGGCCCCATCCTACTGGATTTTTTGTGAGCCCTCTCCAGCTGTCCCCCCACCCCTCAAAGTTCCTGGCCCTAAAAATCGTCACCATTTTTCACCCCACTAGCAATGCTCCTGGTTGTGGTGGTTCACTTAAGGACACTTGGTGCAGTGGGCATTACACCCTACACACTTCAAATTTAAAGCCCTAAAACAATTTCAGCATGCCATGCATGTGCTAAGTTTCCTAAAGAGTCACAGTATGCCAAAAAGAAAAATTAAAATTTGGCTAATATCCTGTAGGGTTTTAGTTCATGCCTGTCTACGCAGTGAGGATGATTTAAAACTGATTTGCTTGCGGGAAGAGTGAAGTTCCTGGAATTATAAATCTGTCAATCATTCAGTCCGAACCCCCCCGTCAACAGACATCTCCTTTCTCTGCTGGGGAACCAGCGGGGACCCCTCCCTGTTCTATTTACAAATCGCACCAGGCGGCCATTTTGTACCATCTCTTTGAGCGCAGATGAGTGACTGACAACACAGGGCTGTCATTATGAAAGTGATTGATTGGTACTTTGACCCAACTTTATAAAAAAAAAATACAGCTCTGCTTGTGTTTATTTATTTTTTTTCTTCTGGTAGAAAAGTAAATGTTAAAAAAATCCACATTCACAATTACACAAACACCCTCACACATACACACAAATGCATATGCACTTTTTAAAGCAAGTACTTACATATGAAAGCAAGTATTTATATGTGTGCAGACACTCACTCACACACACACACACACACACACACACACATGCAAGCAGGCCCTTCATCTGTGCAGACATACACATAAAAACATGTGTACAACAGATAAATTCATCCATACTACATATGTCCATATCCCTACTCTTTAAGTTCATCGCCTCACATTATAACACCTCACCCCCCCCCCCCCCCCCCGCCCCCCTCCTCATACTCCCATACACTCTCACTCACAAACAAACTCGCTGCACACAAACACACGCAAGCACGCAGGCGTAGCGAGGTCGCCCGCGCTACGGTTCTCTGCTCTCTGAATGGAAGCGGGGGGCAGCCGCGGGCTAGCTTTTCCGCGCGCTGGCGGACCGGTCTGGGAGCGACCTGCTGACCCCCCCCGGTCCCCCCGCCGTGGGTTTCGGCCTCTAATGGGGAGCCCCCCGGTAACGACCGGCGGTAGGTTCACAAACATCCACCCTGCCGGCTCATTAAAAGCCGTAAAAAAAAAAAAAAAAAAAAAAAAGAGCTTTTCATCCGCCGTGGACAATGGCTCTCCTTTGTGTGTGTGTGCGTGCGTGCGTGCGTGTGCCATCTGAATGCAAAGACCGGGCAGGCGTGATCCTGCCATCCCTTATTCCTGTGAGCCTTTCTCGCCTTTTATTTCAGCGCTGGGCTGGGCTGCCCTCGTGTTTGTTCAGAAGAGCAGAATTACTCGAGGAAATGTGCTCGTATGTGGGAAATCTGCACTCGCTGAACATGATGTTTCAATACACCGTGATAATGCATTTAAAAAAAAAATGTGCACAAACAGAAACTGATTGAATGAGAAAAACTGATAAAAATGACGCCAAGCCACCTTCTTTGCATGGTGATTTTTTATGACTGTGCAAGTGATACCTTAAAATGAAATATGTATGCTCAATTTAACTCCATATAACTCAGTTTAACTCCATACTAATCCCATATACATTAAAAAAATGAAATAACAAGAAGTTACCCATTCTGTTGATAATCCTTTTGGGATTTCATCTGATGTTATTTATCTGCTTCATGGAATGTTCTCCAGCAAGTCCTCTGTCCAGGTTTACTTCCTCTAATCCTTTGAATCTTTACCCATCAAAGGTTTTTACTCACCAGAAATGAATCTTCGGCACGTAATCTGTGGTAAATTCACTATGAGTTCATTACATTACATTGAGCAGATGCTCGAACCTTCAACCTTCAGGTTTCAAGACCAGTTCCTTACCCATTATACTACTCTGTCGCCCATAACTGTAGCAGCATATCACCTTGGTGTTTGGGAATATGTCAACATTAAGCAAAATTAGTATAACCAATTAAATCAGATGTTTTAAACAGTTAATTATGCTGTCAATCAAAAAAGGTCTTACAGATTCCCAAAACAGACAGAATCCATTAAAAATAGGCACACTGCATGTAATTATGTATAGTTACTTAAAATTGGAAGTGTAAAGCGGAAGATTTCTCGGTTCAAATTTGATGGAAGATTTAACTCGCATACAGGAAGTGAGTGCCACACAAAATGAATAGTTTTGGAGGTAAGAAGGATTAACAGTACAAGATCAAAAGTGGTAAAAAATATGCCAAGAGGGACAAAAAAAGTTCAAATTCCGCACAAGAACACAGTGAAATGTTCCGTGTTAAATCGGCTACGATGAGGGCACATTTGATTCCTCTTGGACTCGTATAAACCCAGTTAGAGTTGAATTAGCACTAAAAATTTTACTGTGAAAGCACTCCTTAGTCGGGTAACACCTCTGCGATAGCCAATGTCAGAGCACAGGGTGCATTTTGTTGCTGTTAGTGGGGATACACAATGGGAGTGGTTGGTGCAGAAACATCTGGATCCGTAATTTCAAACAATTTGCTTTTCAGTCATCTGGAAAAGTGAAACTATGCCCTCTGGTTCCATTAGTCGAACAAGTCTGTTTTGTGACAGTCGCAGTTTGCAATAGCCAAAGGAGTAACTTGCCATTTAATTAACTTCATTTAGGTAACCAAGTCCAACATTTGTGTTGAGTTAATTACAGCTTTTTCCTTTTCTTGTTTTTAATGTTAGTGCAGACATTTAGATTCAATTAGTTGTAAATTAGTTGGTGGACCATGGGGCCAGAGACAGGACCTTCAGCAACACAATATCAACCCCCCATCCCCTCCCACCCACCCATGCACACACATCCAAGCTTAACTATTATGGCATCTAAACATGCATGCTGGACCATGAGTAAGCTGGATAGATCTCAATATAAGGCTTATTCTCATGTCAGGCCAAAATACAGAGGTCATGCTAGCCCATGGAATGTTGTGCCTTTGAAATGCAGGACATTTCAAAATCTGCATTTTCCACTAATTCACTTGATTTCAGAAAAAAATAAACATTTTTTTTGCCCTAATTTGCCAACTCAAAATATTAACACAATAAATGTATGTCATTCGGGGGGGGCACATGACCACGAGGGGGGGCCACACGATTGAATGTTTATCAAAGGTAAATAACGTTATTTTCGCAATTACGTTGTTCGTCCCCTTTCGCGGATCTAGTGGTATAAATTTTAAATGGAATGGCAACCGAACATTTCATAACAAAATGCTTTTACTAAGCAAACCCCCCTGCTCGACCGAATCGAACACAACCCCCCACCCCCACCCCCCCGCTCGACAGAATCCAACAGCAACCCCCCCCACGCTCGGACAGATGTGCTTAGGGGCACAAAAACCCTAGGGCCGGTGCTGATGTCATTCAAAATTTCAGTTTCACTATTGTAACAACGGTCAGACTGTGGCTAGAATGGCAAGAATTGGTGCCTTGGACTCCAGAGTGGAAGTTCCTCGAGCCTTCTGAAATCACACAGCTCTGAACTAACAATGGCTCCATAACATGAAAAGGAACCCATTCGATTTTTCCTAATAAACTGGCTATTTATGAACTCAAAATTAAATAGTTATTTTATTAATAAACCGAATGAGATTTATATCATAAAAAATGACATTTCTTCCATTTTTGGTTTTGCTAGCAGAGAATACCCTGGTGGCCCCGACGATCTGCCAGTGTTTGGTTTCTCCTCCTTGTTTTTGAAACAAATCCACATGCATAAATGTCATATGCATTCACGGCAGAGGTGCTCTGTTCTACTATCAGCAGAAAGCCTTAATGGTAACTGGTCCATTGGGTACGTTTTGTGAAGCCAACATTACTCTTGTTAATTCTTTTGGGAATTTGTAAGTGGGCTTCTTCCCTCTTTGTGGTTTGTTTTCTTTCCCCCCATAAATATTTACCTTGGAGTCTTTCTTCAGCTTCCTGGTAGAGATGTCAGTTTTTTGATCCTCATCCAAACATTCAAAGACACAGCAAGCATGTGAATTTTATCCTCAAAGTTATTTCTTCACAAATCCTACCTTGTCACAGAACCCTCTATGAAAGAGTAGATGAATTGCCTATGATAAGAGAGGGTTGGGTAAGAACCGGTTTGTACTGTAACACAGCCCTTTGGCTGCGAGGCTGGTGGCTGTTTGCGTAAAACACAAAGCATGTCATGCTTTTTCACACCTTCTCTGTGAGATTTATGTCAAAACAAAAGCACTTAAACTATTAATCATCGTCAAACTTGTACGAAAACTCCATTTGTATTACATTTGCTCTCATAAAACAGGTGGAAGTAAGATATTATCTTAGCAGCTGGGAAATAATCAGCAAAGAATACATGGCAAAAGGAATAAGTATGATAACATTATCCCTGATAGATGCAAATAAAACCTGTCTGTAGTCATAAATCAAACCAACGAAAGTCATTTTTTTCAGCTCTCTCTATGAGAGGAAAATACAGTATAATACATTTTTAGGAAATATGACCGTATTCACAATGCACCACACTAAAATTATAATGAATTACCTATGAATTATGATTCATAATGAACAACGTTTTACCCTGATGTATAATTTTCACCACAAACACAATGCTTGGTAAGAAACAGTCATAATACACCACCCAAAGTCATGTAAGAACACTATTTGCAGATAGATAGCTGTTTGGGAAGGGATAAAGCCCTCTAATTGACTATAAATTTCAAGGACTTAAATTAAATACTAAATTATGTTTTGGATTATTTCATTTAAAAAAAAAAATGATTTTGATTTACAATATTTTTTTTTGTAACGTTAAATGTTCAGTTTTTTTTCATATTCTCCTGTTATGCATTTGTTTATTTTATGTTTATTTACCTTTTAGGTCAGATACTTCCCCCTTTAACAGCATGAAAAAGGGGCTTAAAAAGGAATGGCGCCCAGGAGCCATTCACGTGGATGACAAACCCTGAACGTAATGTAACGAGTGCATCATGGTGTGTGTGTGTGTGAATGGCCGCGTAATGAATCACTGTGCACATTACAGTCATCCGCGGGTTCCCTCGCAGAAAATGAAACATCTTTCTCACTTCCACTTCTCTCCCTGGTATTTGACGGATTGGCACGACGTCCATTACTGGACGCGGCCATTCGTCAAACAAAGCTTGCGCTGGAGCGCACGCCCGTGGAAGCCAACGTGAGAGATGAGGGGGACTGGGGGAGCAGCAATCAATGACTGGCCTTGTGACAAAGAAAAGAGAGCACTGGTTGGTATGCACTCTGGAAACAGAGGGAAAAAAATCACTTTGTACATATTAAATTAGCAGGGTTTACACCGAAATATAAATATATAGCTTACACACACAAACACACACACGCACGCACACACACATGCACACACACACACACACACATATACACACACCAAACATGCACTCGCATGTACAAACACACACACACGCACACTCACACACGCAGACACACACACACTACACATTCACTCGCATATACAAACACACACACACACACTACACATGCACTCGCATATACAAACACACACACACACGCACACACGCACACACACACACACATTGGGAAAGGTGAGGCAGTAGAGTGCTGCTCCTGTGATTGTGGCAGCACTGTCCATTCAGCACTTCTACTGTTTATGCTAGCTGGAAGGCCTGCAGCACCATGGACAGCGCCAGGCTCACTGATAGACTGGGTAGAGCCTGTAGCTAATAGCCAATAATGAACCTGATGTCCAGTTACCTAGTTAATGGCCTATATATTGGCTTGGTTCTTGGCCTTGAGAGAGAACTTTTACAACAGCGCAGCTGTGTGTGATTAGGCTATATCTTTATGGACTGCTTTCCCTTCTCCTTTTTTCTACAGCAATGTACTTGATCCTTTTTTCATATTCCTATTTGTTGGAATACTTCTCTTCTTTAGCTGAACAAAAGGTGCCAAGCGTTCTGTTCATCAGGCGATGGTGGCCACCCCCAATACTACGCCTCAATGCATTTTATGTTTGCTCCTAGCCAGATAAGTAATCAAGTAATGTCTTAGAAAACTATCAGGAATATCTTTGACTGTATAAAAAGGCCTGACTAGCTGGCAAACTAGTTAAGTGCTATCACTATATAATATTCATCATTCAGTTGCTTCAAGTTTGCGTGGTACCACATAAACAAAACAAATGGGTTTGTAAGAACTTGCTACCAAGATAGAACCAGAATCCAGTTCCAGTATTACAGTCATGTTATTTGTGTGAGGGAGTCCTGCTGCTCTTTTCAAAGCTCCTATACACCTGAAATATATTTTTTAAGCACCTTAAAGACATCCGTCCATCTGCTGTGCTTAAAAAAACTGACGTTTACCCTGTCTCAACTGGTCGGAAGTGCCATCGATTCTTGCCTACGGAGTTTGTCTGGGCGTTTTCGAAGCGTGAATAATTTTCCATTCCGGTATACATGATGCATGGCAGATTATGCAAGCTGATGTTTTACACTGGGGCAATGACCTCGTCTGGATGCCCCACGCCGGTCTGCTCCTTATTTCTGACTGAAAATCAATCGCAGCTCAAAGCCAACCGGACCCAGACGGCGGCGTGGGGCTGTGGAAGCGAGGGGCCAAATAACTCCAGTGACTGTTTGCCCCAAACTCCTCCGCGGGAGTCCTTTCATCCCTCCATCCCCCCATCTCACCCCTTCCACAGTATGAGATGGAGAGAGCGAGAAAGAGAGAGAGAGAGAAGGGAGCGAGGGGGAGAGAGAGAGGGAGAAGGAGCGAGGCAAGCCTGAGAATAAGAGAGAGTATACATTATGCAGCATAACCACTGTACAGATAAACAGATAACAGTGTGCTGTATTGACTTACAAATATTATAATTACAGTATTAAATGGTTAGATGTTTTCAATAGTTTTTTTTCCTTCCTCTTATTTGAAAATGTTTGTATATAATGCTTCAGCAAAATTTACTTTGCCTATTTAACGCTAATAGAGAATATTAAATTGAACTGTAAATTGAGAGAGAGGGACAGTCAAAGAGAGAAGGGAAGAGAGCATGTGGTTCCTTCTTAATAAAATTATTTTTTTGTTTTACCTGGCTGGCTGTAATCAGCACAGCATCAAAGGATACTCACACAGGCAGACTGGCACATGGACAGACAGACAGACAGACAAACAGATATCAAGGGCCTAGGGAGCAGCTTCTCACTCGGAAAAGGGAATTTGGTGGTAAATATTTCCTGCAGGTGAGCGGGGTCTGCTGCTTGTGAACAACGTGACATTTATTTATTCATTTTTTGTTGTTGTTGATGATTTCATATGGAAGCACGTGGACTGGCACACTGAGAAATTAAAGTGAACATATGGAAATATCACCTTTTGAAATATCACCTGTCAATGTTTACATAGATGTAGCTTTTTTGGGGGGGAAGTCACTGGTATAAAATGGCCTCAATCCAAAGGGGACGCTGTGTACAGCTGACTCAATAATTAGTGGAGCGTTTACCTCTGAGTCGGTTTAATTACGCAGCATCTGTGAGCTAACTCTGTATTTACTTAATCCTGAGACCAAAGTAAATGCCCTCCAGATATACTGTCACAAAATGATTTAATTGGCCAAAAATGATTCACTCCCTCTCCGCCATTAGCTGAGCGTTCGCTGGCGCAAAATGGCCGCTGCGCATTGCCTCCGTGTAGGTGGGTGCAACGCATTGGTGGCGGCGGGTGAGGTGAGCTTCCTCCTCAGCACTGCAAAGCGCTTTGAGCATCTGGAAACGTGCTATATAAATGTAATGATTCATTCATTCATTTAAAATTGTTGAACAAACAAGTAGGTATGTTCAGGGATTTGCTCTCACGCTCCATACTGATTCTACTCTGATGATCAAAGGAGATCATATTTTGAGGGTAAGGCAGAAGAAAAAGAAATAAAAAAAACTTTCATCTTTCATCAAGAATTGAAAATAAAATAATTTAAAATGGCAAAGCCTGCAATAAAACATTGCACATTACTGGCAGTGAAATATCACTAATAATATGTTATATTTAACCATATATCAGCATGTAACAAGCCTATGACATTAAAATTACTAACAATGGCAGTTCCATAAACATTTTTACACATTTTTATACATATACAAATCAAATAGAATGGGTATCATTCTAGAGGGGGAAACACAAACTTTTAAAACAGGTAGATACACAGTCATGGTCAACCATGTAAAATAAATGAAATTGTTTGACTTTTTGCAAAATACAAGCCGGAACATACTTTAATACGCAGTGCCTAAGACACGCACACAAATTCAAGTCATGATAAGATACCGTCCTCTTTACTGAACCCCATGGGGTAATTTGGCCCATCCTAGATACTTAGGAGCAGTGGGCAGCCATAGTGCAGCGCCTGGGGACCAACTCCAGGTCTGAGGCAAGTGGCTCGGTCAAGCGAGTCGAATGCGGAACGCCTCTCTCTCTCTCTCTCTCTCTCTCTCTCTCTCTCTCTCTCTATCACTCCTTTTTTCTGTGTATATGGGCTGGATTAAAGGCCTCTCTCTGTGTGCATCACAAGTTGCCGATGGTGGACATGGTTTAAAAAAAAAAAAAAACGTCTTTTTTTTTCAGATGCAGGCAGTCTGGAACGTGCTTAAAAGGCAGGACCTCTGCTTACGCCTCAGCACGATGTCACCTCCAGCTATCGCTCTTGAACTCACACGGCCTCTGCTTCCAGACACGGTTTCATCCGCAGCAAAATATGCAACTTGAAATATCTGTGCTCCTTCGTGTGTTGTTGTTGCTCCTTATTTTTCTTTCAAAGGGGTTTTTTTTCTTTTTTCTTTTTTTTTGTGTGGAGCCATAGCATTGTCCCAAGAGACAGGTTATTTCCACTGCAATTCAGCCTTGGGAATTTATTTGCTCAGAGTGAAGATTGTGTGCTCTCTTTCTCTCTCTCTCTCTCTCTCTCTCTCTCTCCATTATTTAAGGCTGCTTTACAGTCCATGAGGCGAATTCGACCACCCGAGATTGCTTCTGCTTCTTTTCTTTTCTTTTCTTTTCTTTTCTTTTCTTTTCTTGTGTGGATATGTGCGGTTGCATGAGCGGGACCTGGTTTTCTGTATTGAAAATGACTGCGCTCACTTCTTCCATAGAGTGCTGAGAGAGAGAGAGGGAGAGGGAGAGGGAGTGGGATATGAACAGGGAGAGAGAGAGAGAGAGCGGGAGAAGGACAGAGAGAGAGAGAGAGAGAGATACTACTTCATAATTAACTCATGCCTGCAGTGCGGTTGTCATGCATGTGTTTCCGTCACCTGAGGCTTTGTCTTGAAATGTGCTGGAAACTGCAGAGCCAGATTATGTTTGATAATGAGAGCACAACCTCGGATTGCTTAATGTCAGACACGTGCATAATTTAGCATAATGTCAGAGAACCGAACGGCACTCTTCCAGCGTAATGCTAGCATTTTCCCTCAGCCCTGTCCAATTATTATAATTTGAGTAAAGCTGTCAGTTCTTCCTTCCTTGGAGTATTGCTAAACTGTACGTGATGCTGCAGTAAGTATAACCAGTCGAAATGTACCGGTTCTTACCATCACTTTCAAGGTTGGAATTTGTGTTATGGCCAACAGGACAGCATTCTGCAAAAGGCTTTCATCTTTCCATGAATGTACATGAATTCACCCCCCCCCCCCACCCCAAAAAAAAGAGAGAGAAATGTCAAAACTATTCATTCCTCCCCTGTATGGTCCTGGCAGGTTGTTTTCGTAGTTCATAGTATTTTGTTCTTCCTTACCAACGTCTACACACTATCTTGTCTGTCAGGGTATTTTAAAAAAATGCTACAGCCTCTCGGTAAAAAAAATAAAAATAAAAATAAAAAAACCTCACAGGACAGTAGTGAGTCAGACCTTAACTCAGACCTTAAGGGGTGGAAAACATTTATAAAAAATAAAAAAGTGTCAGAAGCTGGCCGGATTTCTGAATTTAGTTTTTAATAAAGATGCTGGGAGCAGTCTCTCCTCTGGAACGATCTCCTTCCTCATTTCGGTTCCTCACAAGGGGCCCTGTCTGGGCTTCCTGGAATTATTGCGGAGGTAAAGGACAGCCAAATGTTGCGTTGCCAGATTAAACAGGGCACGCTTCAAAGCAGAACAATGATGAGAGAAATGAAAATAACAGTTCCACGGTGTTTCTGCAGACACGAGCATTTTTTAAAATTGCTAATATGCATTTTTGTAAATATGAAGGCGCAGAGATGTATCTGACTGTCTCCATCCACTGGCTCTTCTGGCAGTCCAAACAGCTATTTCTTCAATACTTACATGAATTAACACTACAAGGTGTAAGATCACACATACATGATTAGAATGTTCTTACCTGAACATTCTAATGCTGATGTAAGAATCGCTACAATCACCGATAGTTTAAAGCAATAGAGTTCTAGAACACTGACTTAGAATTTTGAAGAAGAAGGAGTAAAAAGAACTTTCCATAAAGCCTACTCTTCAAAGGGGTAATGCATACAATATTTCATATAAGTCAATAGTGAAGATTAAGAAAAATGAGGAAGAAAACAATGCAATGCAGATTGCCCATTATTTTTGAAGTACTTTACCAGATGAGTCATGCAGTTTGCATTGCGGCTGTGCATTTACCGCATTATGCAATTATACAGCAAAGCAAAGCATTAAAGACAGCCTAATGCTGTAGCATCTGTGTTTGTTTATCCGCAGAATAACTGAAGAAGTCATAATGCTTAGTACTGGGATGTGACTCGCTTCTTCACTGAAGAGCTACTTGTTGTTCCTTTGAAGAACTGGAGCATCTCACACTGCTAAGAAGAAAAAGATTGCACAAGATACTTCTGCTCACCTTTCACATGTCAGCAATGGTTGTTTTTCTTCATGAATTGCCTTTTGAGTACCAGGAAATATAACATGGATGGCTATGGACGGCAGTTGGTTGTCGCTGTCAATCCCACCTTGTAGCACCCAACTGATTGGTTTGAAGTGTGCTGTTTCTCTTAGTGCTGACAAATGGCTCTATCCATTTGTTGGGGGGTGATAAGTGTTTGGATTTGAAATTTGACACCAAAGTAGACTGACCAAATCCACCAGAATCACTTGACTTGATTCTCCTACAGCTTTGCGATTAGGAAAAACACACCATATTAGACATGCAGTGCACTTCATACAATAAAATCTGAAACCCTCTGGGAAACATTTTGTTAAATTTAGGGTAAACTGATTTTTCAATGCCTTGGTGGTGGAATGGAATGAGAGCATGTAGGATTTGATGAGGGAAATCTCACTCACACCTTTGCATTCCCTACTTCCATATCTAGAAAAATTATAGAATTTTAATAGCCTTTTCAGTAGTACAGCACTCAGAGGTGTATTAATAATTATACTGTTCCTCGGCTGAACATTACTTGAGCATTGCAGTGACTATAAATATTTTGTAAATGTCATTACAACATTATTTATTTATTTATTTATTTATTTATTTATTTATTCATTCATTCATTCACTTATTTATTTTACCACTACCAAATGTACTTTGTAAATAGGTCCACATCAGGCATAAAAATAGTTTTTCAATGTTCTGTTATGACTCTATGTTTAAGTCTTATGCATGGCCTGGATATAAAGGTGAGATGTGGCTGCAGTGTGAAATAAAGTTTGTAATGACGTTGTCACATCCGACTTATTCACCATTGTCATTTAGTAGAGGTCAATTTAATTTTTCTAAACGTTTTTACTTCTACTACTGAATCAAAGCATTCCAGTTGCAATATTAGAACGGAGCTGCTGCTTCATTCTTGTTCATTCGCGAGTATCACTTGGGTCCGGTACTGTGCTGGATCATTTCAGTGACAGACAGCGGCTGAGGAATACAGAGTCTGGGCTACGCTAGAATGGGCTGGCACAGGGGACTCCTGGGAAAGCTGGAGGCCCGCGCTCTACTGTCCTCTCATTAACTGCATGGCAATCTTCTCTCTGGAACAGCACTCTGCTCTTAAGGGACATTCAGTGGAGTGGCCAGGAGAGAGTGTTTACCAGACTGCGGGAGAGTGAAACATGGAGCAGTCAATCGGCCAGTACCATCCAATTTTCCGTAGTCCATTTATTCCCTTGAGAAATCCCCTCTGCTTGTAAAGGCTTTGTGTGGTTTTATAAAGTGCCCCGTAGTCCTAACGGTCCAACAAAAACAGATGTGCCTCTCTTATGTTCCCCGCCTCCTTGTCTTCTTCCCGAAGGCCAAATCTAAGACGAACGTAAAATAAAAAAAGCAAATGACAGGTCATGCTACTCGATGTTAGAGGACCTCCAGGTTGACTTTATTGAAGCCCCCCAATAGACAATTTCTCCCAGCATTGGAATGAGCATGAGCCTCATTGCAGCATTAAAACACAGATATTTTGTGAGGATTCCATGGCTTGAGTTTCAAACATAGTTTGTCTTGTCAACAATCAAACGTGTATTTATGTTTTTCTGTCATTTTCTCCGTGTGTAGTTTGTTGAGGCCGTGCTGGCAGTCAGTGGACTCCTGCTCGTCAAAGGAAACGGACGATCGCACGCGTTTGATCGCGCGTCGATGTCGTGGGCTTGTGTTGCTTGAATCCCCAGGCGGCGTGTTTTGTAGCTGTTAATCTGTCGCGATACAGATCGGAGGCAACGCAGACGCAGTATATCCGAACGAGATGAAGCTCTGTCACAACTTGAACACCGCACAGGAAACACATAATGAACATTTACCCAGATTCTTTTGTGTCTGTGCCAGAGCTCTGTCTGAAACCATTTAATTCCCCAAACACAGGCTGAGCCAGATCCATCCCTTCTTTGTTGTTGTTTTTTTTTTGAGAACAGAAATGAGAGATGGTGCCCAGGCTGATGTTTGTTTTCTGGGGTATCCTCCACCCCCCTGTTCTTCCAGACAGGAGCTGGAGTTCTTTTAACCCCCTCAGGAGCCATTTCTTTACTTAGAGGAGCTGCCTCTCTCTCTCTCCTCCCGTAATTACTCATTCACTAGATAAATAGATAGTTTCATTATCACGGTTATTACTGCCTGTACAATATGGAGGCCACGGGCAATTTCATGCCCCTGATGTTCAGCGGCTTGGCTCTCTTTTAACAAGAATTTTAAAGTTCAAATGGTGCTCTATATAGTCTTATTTGTAATGTATAGTCTTAGTAATATGGCTTCTATGGAGAGTGCTCTAAGAATAATAATAATAATAATAATAATAATAAACATCATCATCATCATCATTATCATCATCATAATAATCATAATCAATGTCATCATCATCATTATTATTATTATTTTTATTATTATCCATCCATTATGTATAACTGCTTATCCTGAGCAGGGTCATGGGGGTGCTTGATCCTATCCCAGTTAATTATTATTATTATTATTATTATTATTATTATTATTATTATTATTATTATTATTATTATTATTATTGTTCTTGTTCTTCTATCCATAGAAGCCAGATTCCAGATTCCATAAACTCTCTTAAAGTGCTAGTGCAATGGCTGTCTCAGTTTCCATCATTATTTTCCATCTAATTACATATTACATATTTAATCTCCATCAGTTGAAACGCTGTTTTAATTCCCGAAATCAGCATGAAACCTTTTGATACAAGAACAATGTCTGAGAGGGACAGAGAATCCTCTCATTGCGATAAATGATAAAAGGGCAGTCCCTGTCCTAACTCAATACTGTCTCCCTTTACAAGGACAATTTGATTATAGCCTTTTAATTAGCGTAAAAACGACCAAGGCTAGCGCCTTAATGACTTGTGGCTCGGTTGTGGGCTAAGAAAATATGCTTATCAAGCGATGTATTTATTATTACTCAACTGCTCAAAGTGCTTTACAGTGAAGGGGAGCTCACCTCACCCACCACCAATGTGTAGCACCCACCTGGGTGATGCACGGCAGCCATTTTGCGCCAGAACGCTCACCACACATTAGCGAAGATGGAGAGGGAGAGAACATTTATTAAGCTAATTAAATCGGGGGATGATTTTTAATGGCAAGTTTAACGAACTCCCTCTACTTCCTCGGGTTAATTTATGGAAATAGCAGCGCTAAAATGGTACTGACCACTTCAGGGACATTCTACCGTAACGCACAGTACATTCTGCGTCTATGTTCCTCAGGGCGACCCAGTATAAAATGCTGAAAGTAGCAGGATATGTACCACAGTCCAACAAAATTGGGTTTGACGCCCAACTAGCTGTTTTAAATAACACTTTGTTCTCCTGAACAATAGTAAATGAGTTGCAGTACAGAATGTAACAAAAGGTGGAAACAGAACTATAATCTAACAACAGATTTTTTTTAAAACTCTATTTATACTTTGATCATTGGATAACATTTCATTTTACAGATTTAAATCATGCATTATTTTAACTTACTCCTTTTATTTTAACTGAGTTGCTTGAAGGAGACACTTAATTATAACTGGACAATTTTTCTCACGTACGCAGCTATTAATTATTTTTTTCCAATGCAAATCGCAAGAAGCTTGGAGGGCTGTGAGATGAAAGGGTGACTCTGGTTGAGGCAACAAGTCGAGTTTAACAGCGAATTGCCATTTCTAAAAAAAAAACACGATGAGGTCATTTTCAAACTTCGTTCATAAAGGGCACAGCGGGGTGGGGGGGTGGGGTGGGGGGGGGGGAATCCTGTCAGCTTAAATCTGAAGGCGGAGCCGAAATCCCCTCTTGAACTGAGATAAAAGGCTACGCCGGAACATTCACTGGAAGTCCGCTAACTGTGTTCGACAAATGAGCCTGTCCTTGCATACCAGCGTTGTCCCTGCAGGTTATTATCCCTTGTTCCTCAAGACAGAGGAAAGTGAGGGTCTGCGGACTTCCAATCAGAGCAGCAAGGGTCTCAAGGGATGTGGGCATGGCTGGGGGGTGGGGGGTGGGGAGATTGGAGGTGTGAGGCATACAAACGAAGACATCCCTCTTTGATCAGTTGTCTATCCTGTGCACACAACCCTGGTCTCTCCTTTTTCCTTTAGGAAGCTTCCTGCCTTTGTCAATCTCTTCGTTTTCTTAAAAAAAGCTTCTCCTTGGAAGCGAGCATTAAAGAGAGAGAGAGAGAGAGACTGAGAGAGAGAGAGAGCGAGAGAGAGAGAAGGAAAGGGAAGGAGAGACAGAGAGAGAGAGAGAGAGAGAGAGAGGGACAGAGAGAGAGGTAGAGAAAGGAAGTGAGAGAGAGAGATAGATAGAGAGGCAGAGACAGAGAGAGACACACACACAGAGAGTCAGAGAGAGAGAGAGGGAGAAGGAAAGGGAAGGAGAGACAGAGAGAGAGAGAGGGACAGAGAGAGAGAGAGAGATAGATATAGAGAGAGGTAGAGAGGTAGAACTTATTCTTCTGCCTAGTTGGCTTTGCAGAGGTTAGGTCAGAATAGTGTTCACTGTGTGAACTGTGTTCTTGGCTAGAAATATCTGTACAAAATAAGTATTGTACCTTACTGAACCTCTGTTTAGCAGTTGTCTATGACCATGAAATGCACTTTTTGTACGTCGCTTTGGATAAAAGCGTCTGCGAAATAAATGTAATGTAGAGACAGAGAGAGAGAGAGAGAGAGACAGAGAGAGCGAGAGAGAGAGAGAGAGAGAGAGAGAGAAGGAGTAGGAAAGGGAAGGAGAGAGAGAGAGAGAGAGAGAGAGAAGGAGTAGGAAAGGGAAGGAGAGAGAGAGAGAGAGAGAGAGAGAGAGAGAGAGAGAGAAGGAGTAGGAAAGGGAAGGAGAGAGAGAGAGAGAGAGAGAGAGAGAGAAGGAGTAGGAAAGGGAAGGAGAGAGAGAGAGAGAGAGAGCCACGTCTCGTCCCAGCCTTAGGTGCCGGCGTCAGTTACATCACTACCACTCTGTCAGCGGTAATCGTGTTTGGCTTCGCTCGGCCGCGGCGCAACCCGACGAAGACTGATGGACAGGTGACCCGCTTCTGCTGTCGATTAGCCTCTGGACGGCCGCCACGCGCCCGCGTGAAAGGCGTTGGTGACGCACTCGCGGGTGTTTAAGCTGTTGACACCTGAGGAAGGGAGGAGGAGGATAACCCAGCATCTGATCACTCAGGCTGCCGATGGCTAAATGGAGAGCACTGGACCTCGGCTTCCGGAAGAATCCATGCCCATCGTCTGCCACTTCAGGGAGCGGTTTATAAGTGACTCTCGGTTCATATTTATCACGTCTTACACCGTGACACGGTTCGTCCTGCTCATTCGTGCTTTCCTCAGTGATGAAGAGGTCAACATGATCTCACACAGAGCAACACTAATTCAAGTTCAAGTCTGAGTTTATCTATACAGCACATTTCGTACACTTGCATACACACACACACACACACACAAAACTCATGAAATATACATAGAAAATTAGCCCAATTACAACCACCTGTCCCCAAAAAACTCGTTGAGCAAACGCCAATGCTGAAAAACAAAGTTTTGAACACACTCTTAAAAACATCAAGAGTTGGAGCCAATTTTATATAATCTTGAAGGCTATTCCAGCAACTGGGGGCATACAGTATTAGCAAAAAAAAAAAAACAGATCTAGATTTGAAGACATTTCAAAACATATTCACCAGACCCAGATTTTACCCTTGGGACTACTAAAAGTCGAGCGCCAGATGACCTCCAGGACCTGGTCGGCTCATAACCCATAAGCAGGTCTTAAATATACAGCGGTGCCAGACCACTCAATGCTTTATAGACGAGGAGTAAATTTTAAAAATTAAAATTCCCGAGGATACAGGAAGCCAGAGCGGTGACCTCAGGACTGGTGTAATGTGATCTATTTTCATAGTCCCTGTCAGAATTCTGGCTGCGGCATTCTGACTGAATGCCTATTGCTGAACGAATGCCACATTTCACATCTCCTGTTGTGACATAGTTACTTCCTTCAAAGGAACCTTTGTGGAAAGTTGAAACATAGCGACCATTTTGGCTCTTGGTAGCCATTTTGGCTCTTAAATCCCGGGGTTTTGAAAGTCGCCGGTCGCGCTTTCAAGTGTCCGTCATAATATCCGCGTGAGCCGGGGGAACGGGAGCGTGAACGCGTAGCTCCGTTAGTGACACATCCAGCTGTGCTGGGACGCTGCCTGGGACGGTTGCTCAACTCATTTCACCACATCAAAGGGCGCTGTGCTGTTGGGGTGGGTCGCAAAGCCTAGCCCAATTACCGCTATGTTTTCTAAATCGCGCGCTGACTAATAGAGGTTATAATAAATAACTGCTTCCACAATTATATGACGAGAATGTATTTTCAGTCGTTCTTAAATCTGTAGTTTTATTATTTCAGTGTGGAAAAAAACAGTAAAAATTGATGAGTTAGCACAGGGAAGGTTCCTATCTTGTCCACTTCCAGTTCATTTATAAGGCTCACTGCTGTAGACCAAGGAGACAGCATGGATGATTTCAAGGTAAGGCCTAATGGCCTCATCAAGGTAATATTACCCAGGTGCTACAGACTGACCAAATAGCCATTCCCCCCCCACCGACCCTCGCCCCCTCCCCGTGATTTTAACTGACGTTTCCTTTTTCTTTTTCGTGTTTATGTCCAGTTTTGTTGAGGTTAATTTGCATTAAAATTGAATTGGCTGCAAATAAATTAAGGGCGGGGGGGTCAGGGGGAGGGGGATTAATCTGTTTGCAAAACCCCCTCTCTCCCAGTCTGCAGTGGAGATCCATTATTCTTCCTGGTTGCTCTGAAATATAAAAGGTCCTTCAGGACGGTGCAAATGGCTTTGGGCTGCACACAGGCCCATACTTTATGCTTCAGAATGGACTGGAATTACTCCCCAGTTAGGAATATCAAGACTGTGCATTTAATTATTTCCAGCATTTAGAAAAGCACACACGCGCATGCACGCCTGCATGCACGCACGCGCACAATTGCACACGCACGCACACACATGCATGCATGCGTATGCACATGCACACAGATGTACATGTGTGCACATGCACACACATGAACGCACATGAACACACACACAGGCACACACACGCACACATGCATGCATGCGCACACATGCACATGCAGACACACATGAACACGCACACACAATCACACACACAAATACATGCATACAGGCACATGCACAGTATGCTTCTATAAAGTATTCAGTGAACTGGAGGAGAATTTCAATGAACTGTTGACCATTGTTGTAAACAGTATCTAGGCAACCTATTAGTAACACCTGCCAGCCAGACTTACTTTGATTCAATGCAATTATTAAGTCCTGATTATAACTGGTTAAAAGAACCCTACAGTGGTAGAATGGTGTCAGAATAGATGATTTCACTGAGGGTCAACCACACAGCATCTGTGAAAGAGCCTGCTGGTCTATGTATATCTACAACATGTGAGTGTGTTTGTGTGTGTGTGTGTGTGTGTGTGTGTGTGTGTGTGTGTACGTGCGTTTGTCCATGTGTCTGCATGTGCATGTGAGTGTGTTTGTGTGTGTGTGTGTGTATATATGTGTTTGTCCATGTGTCTGCATGTGCATGTGAGTGTGTTTGTGTGTGTGTGTGTGTGTATGTATGTGCGTTTGTCCGTGTGTCTTCATGTGCATGTGAGTGTGTTTGTGTGTGTGTGTGTGTGTGTGTATGTACGTGCGTTTGTCCATGTGTCTGCATGTGCATGTGAGTGTGTTTGTGTGCGCACGTGTGTGCTTGAGTGAGTGTGTGTGCATGTGTGTGTGTGTGTGTGTGTGTGGCTCTCTGAACATGTTCTCTCTCTCTCTCTCTCTCCCTTTCATAATGGGATTAATGAGCCCCTCGCTGGTGGACACCGTGTCCAGAAGCTTCTGTTTGAATGGGAGTAAACAGAGATTTATAAAAAGGCGGGACCAGCTGTTGCTCTCAGCGTGAAAGGAAGAGGCTCCTGGCTGGGCCGCAGGTATCTGTCTCAGTGAGTGCCGACCAATCAAAAGAACACGTTCGAATGGAACATTACTCTCCGCCCCGCGGCTAGCCTGGAACATTACAGACTTCAAACAGAAAATGTGTAGCCACGCTAGGCTAGGCCTTCCTTATCTGGATCAGGTGGTGTCCAATCATCTCAAAGCAACTGTTTCTGAACGTCCAATCATTGGTGGTGACCTTGAGGGGTTACACTTTTCAAGCTTGAAATATATCCTTACATTGTGTGTGTGCGTGTACTCATCGTGAGTTGTCCCCCATTTATAAAGTAAACCCTTATTCATTCTCTTGCACGTACTGTCAGTCCAAAGCCACATTGCAGTGTCATCACTGTAGCTGGCTAACTGTTTGTGGAGTCCCCCTGTGGAGTGCTCTAAAACAGCAAGGTTGTCTGTTTCTGAGCGTCACAAATTTTTTGAGCAAATCCTTCAAGCACACAGGTAGACAGCCGCATCAAAGCAGCCTGCCATTTCAGAAGATGGAATTGATGGCCCACAGATCACACGGTGCTCAACAATTTATGCAGCGTTGTGAGGCGGAGGGCTACTGACAACAGGCTATTCCCCATTGTGGAGAATTCAAAGAGAGAAACTGCCTGGCGAATAGCTTGTACTGTTGTACTATTGGGGTATACTCAAGAAAGAAAAACATACTGTGTTTGAAAGTTGAGCTAGTCGAGAGCATGTCAGAAACTCGTTTAATGGCAGGAATTTGGACCGCTTGATATACAGGCTCTAGCGCTGTTGGTATTTGTTTCATGAGTGCAGTCAGAAGTATTGAGCTTACCAACCCCCCCCCCCCCCCCATTTTCCATTATAATGATGGTTTTCAGATAGGGCATTGGAAGTGAGTACATTCATTTAATGCTTGAGTGACTTTTTAAACTGAACATATAAAACTCATTTTAAAATGTCTTCTTTTAGGGGCCCCAGTTGTTTCGTTGAATAGCGGCACAGAAAACCCGCTTCTTGATTTCCTGCGAGTGTAAGTGGACGGAATCTCTGCTGGCCTTCCGAAAATTTTGACCTTGGCCAAATTTTGACCTTCAGTCAAGTCTTATGACCAGACTGAATCGACTAATTAAACTCGGTGAATTAAACTCTTTTGAGGCAAAAAAATAATAAAAAATGAATAAAATAAAAAATAAAAAACTCTAACGTATGACTCTGCTGAATTCCACTGCAGCCTTTGATACACCCGCCTACCCACCTACCTCATTGTCCCTTTGGCTTTTCTGATCTGGGCGTCCTGAAGCACTAAACGCCTGTGTCTGACTCATCATTGCACCTCCAGATGTCACTGCCCCTTTGTCTCAGTGAATGGAGAGAATTAGCCGTTACTCACGGTCCCCTAGATCTTCGTCGTTCATGACTTCGTCGAAAAATGAGATGACTCAAGGCGGGGGCTTTTGTTTAACCCGAAATGTCTGTGTAGACTGTCAGAGACATTCACACCACAACAACAACAACGAATGAAAAGTGCCTCCGAATTAAACCAGGATACAAAGTTAAACTGCATCCACTTAGACGTGCGCGTGAGTAGATTAAACGATTCCCCTGGTTGCTTTGTGCAAATATATTCCCACAAGGAACAACTTGGATGCAAATTGGTTTACGTCCTGTTTACATTGTGCAAAACAACCAGGAAACTCTGGGAACTCTGGGTATTAGCATTGCTATTTATTCCAGTGGAGTCCCCCGTGTTTGAATTGTGCTCCTCCTCCCAACGTCTGCCAACCCTGCCCAAGCTCTCCCTCTCGGCCTTGCCTCCTGCTACCCTTTCTCACTGCCAGGTCAATATTAAAGTACTGCCTGCGCTCTAAAATTAAAACTGCAGAGTGCTTTATATTGTGCGGATAACTCAAGTCATAAATTCACTCCGGTTGACACAAGCAGTAAGATTAAGGGTACAAATATATTGACTCAGGTTGATTCAGGATTGTTGAGGGTGCCAGAGATTTTTTGCCCTTACAGTGCAACTTATTTTGGTTCATTAACTTCCCAATGTGTAATAACTTTGATACAAGGTGATATATGACTGCCATAATGTATGAATAACCATTATTTTACAATCCAGTAGGTATATGAATTATGCTAATTAGGGTTCATGTGCTGTGCTAAATTTAAAATACTTATGAACTTATTACTTGTTAATATGACCCAGAGCTATTCCATTATTTAGATTCCAAGGAAACATTCTTGGCAAAAAGCAAGAACTAAATAGTGGAAATGACAAAAATGTACTAAACTATTAGTACATAGTTTAAAGGAAGTAGTTTATAGTACTAGTTTAAAGGAAATTAGTTAATAATCTAGTCCAAATACTCCTGACCACAGCAAACATTCTGTCTTAGTAAATTACAATCAGGAAGTATTTCTTTTCATTGTGTGGAATAGCTTGCCAGGTCATGTAGTAGAGGAAGAAGTTCTGGGGGTTTTCAAGACCTGGCATGATATGGTGCTGGATACTATCTTGTTTGTTGGTAATCTGATCACTAGGTACACTTTAGTGGTAGGAAAATGGTGAGCATCGTTGGGCTGAATAGCCTATTCTTGTCATTATGTTATGTTATGTTATGTTATGCCATGCTATGCTATGCTATGAGGTCCAGACCGCAGTATACGATTATTTAAGGCCCCACCTTCAGATTTCTGTGTATCTGTCAACATAGAATCAGTACATGTTTTTTTTTTTTCCTGTCTCTACCTGCTGTACCAAACCTCGAACCTGTGGAGACCTTGCGCATATAGAATTTCAAGCGTCTCTCAACGCGGTTTCCAGCACTTCACGAGGGGGAATGGAAATGTCTTGGTAAAAAGAGAGAGAGAGAGAGAAAAAAAAGCTGTAGATTATGTGTTGTCAGGACTGACAGGTTGCAGGATGGATCGGGGCCTCCCGGTCAGCACGGAGACTCTGGTCTGGTCTGGTGCGGCAGCTCTCTGTAAACCTGTCTCCCTACTGTCTGCCAGGGAAGTTCTCTTTCTCTGTTTCATTCCCTCTCTCTCTCTCGCTCTGTGTGTTCCTTTTCCCTTCTACTCTCTCTCTCTCTCTCTCTCTCTCTCTCTCTCTCTCTCTCTCTCTCTCTCTCTCGTAAGATGATGAGATTCCCCTCTCCTTCTACCTGCTCAGATGGTAGCATGATCCCCTCTTTCTCACGTTCTCTATCCTGTCAGACTCCTTCAATTCTTTGTTGCATCCTGCCAGTCGGCTGGATCTCTCTCGCCCCATCAACAATTCTCTCCCGCCTTCTCTCTCTCTCTCTCTGCAGCTCCCTCGCTTTCTCCTGTCAGTCACATACGAGCTGTCTCCCCCCTGTCAGGCAGTCTCTCGCCCTTTCTTTCTGCTGTCAGAGTAGCGCAACCCCACGGCTGAGGCACTCACACTGCCTCCTCTCTCCCTCTCTCTTTCTCGCTCCCTCTCTCTCACTCACTCCCTCTCCTGCTCCCTCTCTCTCACTCCCTCTCTCACTCTCTCTCTCGTGCTCCCTCTACCTCTCTCCTTCTTTTTCCACCTCTATCTCTCTCTTACTCTTCCTCCCTCCTTTCCTCTCCCTCTATCCCTCCCTCTCTCTCACTCCCAATCCCTCTCGCCTTTCCTCTCCTTCTCACTCACTCCCTCTCACTCCCTTTTTTCTTCCTTCCCTCTCTCTCACTCCTCCCCCCTCTCTTTCTCTCTCCCCCTCACTCCCTCCCTCCCTCTATCTCTCCCCCTAACTCTCTCTCTCCCTCCCTTTCTCTCTCTCCCCCTTACTCCCTCTCTCCCTCACTTTCTCTCTCTCCCCCTTACTCCCTCTCTCTCTCCCTCCCTCCCCCCCTCTCTCTCTCTATATCTCTCCCCCTAACTCTCTATCTCTCTCTCCCTTTCTCTCTCTCCCCCTTACTCCCTCTCTCTCCCTCTCTCTCTCTCTCTCTCCCTCTCTCTCTC
Organism: Anguilla pacifica; assembly: GCA_039654925.1. NCBI lineage: Eukaryota > Metazoa > Chordata > Actinopteri > Anguilliformes > Anguillidae > Anguilla > Anguilla pacifica. The sequence goes on along the minus strand of CM077286.1, from coordinate 74,029,434 downwards.
TCTCTCTCTCTCTCTCTCTCTCTCTCTCTCCCGCTCCCTCTCTCTCCCTCTCTCCTTGAGGCAGTTGCAGTGCTGCTGTCAACAACAGAGCGGCCCACGCCGCTTCCCAATTGTTCCTCATTAATTAATACTCCAGAGCCAGCAGCTGAATTAATCAGAGCCGCACGCGAAGGGCTTTGGCGTGTGGGCAGCCGATTAAGGACCACGGACAGCGCAGGACTGCTATCAGTTCACCAGGCCATGGGGGAATATGCAAAGCAGGATATGATATTTATGCACCTTTGAAACACTCCGCCTCTATGAATTCCAGCCCTCAGGCCCCCGGAAGTCTAATGATTATAATCCCTCGTTTGACATACATCTCTCCTTTTTTTTTATTTATTTTTTTTTTTTTTAGGAAGCACAAATATGCCCACAGCTGTGGCCGCGATCAAGGTGGTGTGCGACAGGGACGCTGTTAAAATAATGTTTACCCGTCGCCGGCAATGTCACCCGCAGTGCGGAACCCGGCACCGGGCGCGATAAATTCATCAAAAAGAGGGGTGACAGTCGCCGTTGCGCCGAGGATTGGCGGCAAAGTGACAAGATCATTTTTCACCGCCGCACCGAGATTTCGGGGTTCGGTCTTCAAGGTCCCCTTCTGACAGTAAAAAAGGCTCCGTGTCACGGACGTCCCATCAGAAGAAAGAAAAAACAACAACAACTGCAACAACATAAAGATGAAATGATCAAAGGGGGTGCATAAAGTGAAAGGGGACTTTAACAGGCAAACCACCGTGCGCATCCAAGGACAGCCGCATCATTCACAGCCCGGAGGCCTGCTTCCCCAAATGCTAAATCTGTCAGCTCCACTTTGCCACCGAGGATGCTGATTGGCTCTGACACTTACGGCCGCTGTCACCTGTCACTCCAGCAACGCTGCTTGTTCCAGGAAGTGAAGTCGGGGCGGGGTAGTGACAGCTTAACCTGTTAAGTAAATATGAACGATTCAGAGGGCTATGTTTTTAAGAGATGCTCAGTTTGTAAAAAAAATATAAAAATTAAACATGCACACACACACACACGCAGGCACACACGCACGCACACACACACACACACGCATATCAAGGCTTGTCAAGATGAATCAAGGTGGCTTGCAGATATAATCTGTTGAGGTCTAAAAAAAATGGTCAAATGAATGAATGTGTTCATAAAATGAAAATGCCTCAGACAAACCCACCAATCAGAAGTGAGCATCGGGGCTTCTCGTAGGAGCATTGTGGGATAAACATTCAGTTCCCACAGGCAATTTCTGTGAGATGACCCGGTGCAAGATTCCTGAGTTAAAGAAATAAAAAATCCGTAGACCTACAGACATACCGCTCGAGGCATGTTGGCCCTTGTCGTGTAAAATTGCTGCTGCTAAGCAGGTGTGGGGTTGGTAACCACTTAGATGGGAAATCTCCTGGGAAAGCTCCATTGCCCCAGGAGAGATATTGGTGGGACAGTAGAGAGCACTCATCCCTCAGGGTCATACTCACTTATAATGGGCAAGCACAGTTACCGGCACCCTGCTGTACGATGAGCAGTCTCTTCAGATGGGATTTCAAAAACAAGGCCCTGACTCACTGTAGCCGTTAAACATCCCACGGCAGTTTTATTAAGAGAGGAGGGATTTAACCCCGGTGTCCTGGTCTACTGAGTGCTGGCTCTAGCCACCTAATTTTCCCTTAAATCTAACTGGCTGTACAGACCCCTGCATTCCCAGCCCACTTTAATTTCCCAAGTTGTCACTGTAAAAAAGAGACTATTATTTGAACTACCTTGTTAAATAAAATAGAAAGAAGAACACGCATGCACGCACACACACACACACACGCACACACACACAGTCACCCGCAAGGGTGCTCCACAGTTTCACCAGTGGTGCAAAGGTGTGGGTCATATGCAACAAGGATAATCATAGCAAGGACTAAGGTTCTATAGGCTGACGGTTCATGGGATATATATATATATATATATATATATATATATATATATATAAAATGAGAAAATGATACAGATGGTCTTCTTTACTTAAGTCAATGAATCCAATCATCTTAAATCTTTTAACACAATTTCACTCTAACTTCACAGTTTTGCTCAACTCAACCGTTTTAAAAGGACAGCTCATCCTTCTCCGGAGTTATGAAGCCAGCCCAACTATCCCCTGCCATTAGTTCAGCTTCTGCCTCATTTAAATGCAAATGTTTCGATGCATCATTTCCCTGGTCTAAAACCATCAAAGTGTGCGATACCGGTACAAGAAATGTCAAAATGATACAAGAAATAATACAAGATATTGCTGCATTTTGATAACTCCATTTGTTTCAATAACATTTTTTCAAAGTTATGCATAAAACACCATTTTGGGTATGCATAAACAAAAGTAAACCTATAGCTGTAAGCAATCATAAATAATCAGTCTGATTATGAATCATCACGTAAAAAACTCTCATTATGGTTTTAAGTTTTTATATTTATTGACAAAAAATACCTGTCATATTTTTCAAGTTTTTGTGTCATTTTTAAATAAGTAATATTCATCTCATAACTATTTTCATGAATATTTTAATCTGTTTATATTTGGTTGCATCTGATGTGGCAAGACAAAAGTGGATTACATGACCTTTAAGTCAAATTAAATTACTCTCAGAAAATGGTTTAGGATTGAGTGCTGTCACTCCTCAACGAGAACAAGACTTGAGAATTGATCTTTAAACTGAAAGGGTCACGTGGAATTCCAAACGCTGCAACACTGCCACATACTGCGTGGCCATCATCTTCTGTGCTATTCTCCCGTTAATCTCCCGGTGTGGATTCACCAGTTGCACTGTGTTTCCACACTACTGCTACGCTGTTCAGCTGTTCACTCCAGCTAAAGCATTTGCACGCTTTTAACACAATTGCCCGGGACTCTGAGCTAGCGACTGGTTTCTGTACTCAGACGGACCTACAGTGTCATTGATGCAAAGCATCATGATTGCTACTGTAATAGTGTCTCCTTTTGGAGGCTCTTTAGCCTGCTAAACGTGAGTGAGTGAGTGTGTGAGTGAGTGAGTGAGTGAATGAGTGAATGAGTGAGTGCATGACTGAGTAAGTGAGTGAGTGCATGACTGAGTGAGTGAGTGAGTGTGTGAGTGTGTGTGTTTGTGAGTGAGTGAGTGAGTAAGCTACAAGCCAGGTCCATGTGATTCACTAAAAACAGCATAGTTCATGACAGGAGAACTTTATGAGTATTTCTTTTTTCCAGGAACTGGAAACCTGAAGCTGCTGGCTGGTTACCTACGTGGTCCACAACTCTGGTCCTGGAGAGCCACACAGAATCTGCCGGTGTTTGTGTTCACCTGAAGATTATCCCTGAGAGACCAGGTGAGGTGGGTTAACTGCGTAACCAACTACTTTGACTGATCAATGAAGTACTGAGCGACTACGCAAACCAGCAGATTCTATGGCTGTCCAGGACGAGGGTTGAGGAACAATGAGACAGGAAGAGCTCATTCAGTAGTGAACCAAAGAGCTAACCCACCATATCCTTTTGGGACAGCAGCAGTCACAGCCTGCTGCTTCCAAATCCTAGTAACCGTGGACTAATGACACAGTACAGTGAGTAAATGTCTTGATGCAGGGTTCTTTGGCTTGTCCCCATAGGGGAACCCTATTAGGGTCTTTATGGGATCTTCTATGGTAAGTTTGTAAAGTGTAAAAGCTCCCAGATTGAATCATTTTGCTCAACAAAGAACCCATGAACTCCCCTATGGAGACACAGAGGAGCCTTTTGGACCCCTTTCCTCTGAGGGTCTATAGCACAGAGAAAGCAGTCTTACAGCCTTGACTCTGTTGGGAAACCATCAGTATTCTTTACTAAACTGCATTCACTGCAGTATTTCAAAGCAAGCAGTGAGGCACCCCAATGAATATTCATCAATCATGAATATGCAGATCGAGAAATGTTTTCATTCCATATAGCCCACTCCAACAGGGCAAGATCATCAGATCTACCAGACCCCTGTGGGATTTGTCAAGACACCATTTGAGAACGGAGGTCCAAATCTCATGAACTTGAAGGACTGGCCTACTCTGGGTACAGTACACTGTTGTCTTTTAGGTTTTTGGTGCCCACTGCCAAAATTCAATTAATTTTAAATGAAATACCAAAAAAAAAAAAAACATGGCTGAATTACAGGAATCACATCAAAATAAAAATTTATGGATTTTATTATACAAGTCTTGCTTCTCGTATTTATTATTTTTGTCGGATTAAGCCACTTAAGTCTTTCATGTGCAAGCTGTGTTTTTCTGATTAATTCGGTTAACTCCACACAGATGTCACACAGATTTTGTGTAGCTAAGTGTAGAAGTGTAGCTAATATCTCCTATCCTTTGTCCTTATCATTGCTAAGTGTATAATGGTTTGGGTTACTGCTTCCCAGACTGCATCAAAGAGCTTCTCTTGTTCTCCCTCAGTGATTTTAAAGTCTGTAAAATTCTCCATTCTCTGTCTCATTAGCGAGGGCTTATAACGACGTGAACACTGATAACTGTGATAACGAGAGACACCATCAGGGCACGTTTCACATAATACTGCCCATCCATTTATCTCAAAACCCATGAATTAGAGTGTGGGGGGATTTGAATCTCGTATTTCAGGCTTGAACCCCCCTGAAGGAAGTAAAAACAAAAGATATTAATTCCATACAGAAACTAAATAGTTATAATAGCAAATATTCAGTTGTGTTTCTCTAGCCCTGTCTGAAGTAAGACTGTGCTGCAATTTCGAACACCCCTAACCTGGGTCATACCATTTCTGAACTGCTGAACTTGCCTGTGCTGGCTTGACTCATAAAATCAGCACAACAATCGTTGGGAGAGAATGTACCACTGGGTGCAGATTATGGGGGAGCCACAGGGAAGCCAGAGGGAAAGAGCCCCCTTACCCCCCACCCTAACCAAAGAGGGCCTGAGGTCCACCTAAAAAGACCTGTGCACCTGAGCCCTCCTGGAGAGCGACTTATTTCTAAATTATTTTTCAGGCACTTATTTGACCTCTTTCTTGCAATGCAAGTGGCTTATATAAAAAGCACCTATGCTTTGCACAACAGCCCTTTCCACAGAGGTTGTTATTTACCTGAAGCTCTGCAAATCCTAATTTACATTTCTTTAACTTCTGTTTTTCTACCAAATTAACACCTTGTTAGGACTTGTGTACTAATGTCAACAATTTTGAATAATGTGCATAAGTTGTTTTATTATTTTTAATATATTTTTTTGCTGTTCTTTGGAATTAGGCTGTGCGAATTACACAAGCAAATGCTTTCATGCCTCGAACGTGTTCATAACACATTCATAAAGTATTAAGGGACTGTCATTAACCGGACGTTGACAAATGCCTGCTATTAGCCATGCCGAATGGTTTCCATATTTTCCGCCATCGGGTGCAGCAGTGAACACGTTGTGAATGATCGATTAGAATAGTCGACGCATGCAACTGAAAGCGCCGCTTAGCTACCGAATGCCCTCCCTGCTAATTCAGTAAAACGTGTCTCTGTGCGCCTGAGGAGGTAGCCGTTGTGGCTGACTGTAGGCGTGGAGAGGGGCTACACAGGAAGCCTGACTGTGAGACTGTGCACAGCAGGAGTCTGACTGTAGGCGTGGAGAGGGGCTACACAGGAAGCCTGACTGTGAGACTGTGCACAGCAGGAGTCTGACTGTAGGCGTGGAGAGGGGCTACACAGGAAGCCTGACTGTGAGACTGTGCACCGCAGGAGTCTGACTGTAGGTGTGGAGAGGGGCTATACAGGAAGCCTGACTGTGAGACTGTGCACCGCAGGAGTCTGACTGTAGGTGTGGAGAGGGGCTATACAGGAAGCCTAACTGTAAGACTGTGCACTGCAGGAGTCTGACTGTAGGCGTGGAGAGGGGCTACACAGGAAGCCTGACTGTGAGACTGTGCACCGCAGGAGTCTGACTGTAGGTGTGGAGAGGGGCTACACAGGAAGCCTGACTGTGAGACTGTGCACCGCAGGAGTCTGACTGTAGGCGTGGAGAGGGGCTACACAGGAAGCCTGACTGTGAGACTGTGCACCGCAGGAGTCTGACTGTAGGCGTGGAGAGGGGCTACACAGGAAGCCTGACTGTGAGACTGTGCACAGCAGGAGTCTGACTGTAGGTGTGGAGAGGGGCTATACAGGAAGCCTGACTGTGAGACTATGTACAGCAGGAGTCTGACTGTAGGCGTGGAGACGAGCAAGAACAAGAGTTTGACTGGGGGAGAAACAGCCAGATGCCAGCAGTGAAACCAACAGGGATTTCACAGAAGACATTAGGTGCATTTTTTCCTGCCTGTTTTTTTTTTTTAATTTTTTTTTTTTTTTTCGTTTTCGTGTCGAATCAAAAAAATCGAATTAGAATTTATTTGTATCGCGCATTTCACAAACAATTGTCACAATACAACTTCACAGACAACCCCGGCCTAGACCCCCGATAGGAGCAAGCCTTACACAACAGTGGCAATCTTGCTTTATAACAGAGTGATGTCTCTCAGGGAGGACTACAAATGGACGAATGTGGACATTTTGTAGTAAGGTAGTAATCACAGGACTGAACCTGTAACCTGAAGGTTATCAGCTCGAGACCCAGCAGTGCTGTTGTAGTAGCTTTTGTGTCCTCCTACACAAATTGATAGTATGCACAACAGTCCAAAATAGTCATATTTGTGCTCACATTTATGAAAGTTGCTCTGGGTAAGAGCATTTGCGAAACAACAAATAAATAGCTCCTCATTAGCCCCATGGCCTCTGTACTGAGTTGGTGAGTTTTGCATGTTTCACCTCCACACCCGCCCCCCCGCCCACCCCCAAATTGTCCTGCGACTCCAAACCCAGTGTTATGGGGTTCAGCCTTGTCAGGGGACACACACACCTCCAGGCTCTACTCATTTGTATCTCAAAGACCCCCTGAATTATTAATCAAACTGCAGTGAAGAGATGAATCTTGGCTCTGTTTTTTTTCCCCTCTTCCTCTCCTGTTCTGAAGGAGAAATGCCTGTTTGAAAATGTGTATAAAAGAGAGGCACTGTGGATAAAACGTCTTATCTTTTCTCTTCCCTGCCCAGTGTTTGGAGCTGAACATGCTTCTACTTTTTCCAAACACAAGTATTGACCTCTTTGTCCTTAATCTGTAGCATTCTAAAGTGACTGAAAAAAAAAAATGTTTTCATTGTATACAAAAGCTGGTAGTTTGATGGAAGCGAACAATACATACCTCACCCGAATGGACAGCCTACCTTGCTTTGCTCCATCAAACAAAACATTAATTCAACCTTGTAGATTGGATACCATTGTAGTATAGCGTATGTTATTTGGCCTTGCCCGCCACAGTTGACAGGTATAGAAACAGTCTTACAATGTGCGGTTTCACGTGTGAAGTGCTAGACCAGCTTCTTTTTCCAGAAAAAAGGGAAGCGTTATTAATATACGTCTACTTTAATTTTGAAGCAAGAGAAAGTTATTTTTGTCATGGTGGAAATCAGTCAGTTTATCACTGACAAATGGATAAACTCTGCTGTCTAAAAGCTGGAATTAAAACTACAGAGCCGCACATAAATCATGAAGATTTTTTTTTTTTTTTTTTTTTTTTGCGAGACTGGCGTATTAGCCAGACTAATGAGGCTCCTTGAGGGCAATGAAGTGATATGTAAATATACTTCACGACCGCATCACAATCAGATCCGAGCGGGCGGAGAGCGAGCGAGCACACATTTCCACTGAGTGCCGTGGGACTCGAGGAGCTAGCGCTCGCTAACACCCACTCACATAATGCGTAAACAAGCTAGCCACGGATGAAGGCTGTCTTCCTAATGAGGGAATGGCTTGTGAATGCCAGTTGCATGATGATATTTGTCACCATATTATCCTGCTTTTCTTATAGTAATAATAATAATAATAATAATAATAATAATAATAATAATTTACAAATGATTGGGCGTATTGGCAGAACACCATTTGATAACACGTTGTGGTCTTGGATGAAGCTGGCTGAAGCTAGGCATTGCTCATGGTACTTGTTCCAACTAGCCCCTGAACTGGCCAAAACTTAAAGGAAGCCACACAGTGCACCTCCGGATAGGTGAAGAGAGACTTATTGGCAAAAAGCAGAAGCAATGAACGTGGAAATAGAAAAGAACGGCTAAAGCATGCACCTGCCACTCCGATGCCAGCTGCCCCAGCGGGGAGAGAGAGAGATAGAGAGAGAGAAAGTGAGAGATACAGGGAGAGAGGGAGAGGGGGAGAGATAGAAAGAGAGACAGAGATACAGACAGAGACAGAGAGAGTGAGAGAGGCCGCAGGTGCAAGAAAAATGCAGCATCCTTTTGTAGATGCTATCACAGGTGCGCCTAATTACCTGAAATGAAAGAACAAAGGAACAAAACAACATCAAATACAGACAAGAGACCCAAAAGTAGATCGCCAGCCGTCTCGCAGAAATGAGCTGGGCTGCCGCGAAGAATCAGATGCTGCAAAAAAACAAATGACACAAACAGGAAGATGCAAGGCGTTCCACTTCCCCTTGTACAAACTCTGTAATAGAAAAACAAAAAAAACAAAACAAAAAACTGAAATGTCAAACTTACCGCTCCCCACCAAAAGAAAGTGCATGAGCCAGCGTGTTGACCTTTCACTGTATGAGGGAGATTTAAATGGAACACCTGTGCATATAAACTCCAATGCCTCAGCCCTGAAATTTTATATATTGTTATGAAAAACCAGAACCAAAACCAGAGGCAAAGTACACTTCAACATGTCACAGTTACCACCACGGCAGGAACTTCCTTCTTGATCGTAGAATAATTCCACTGGCATTTCTACATTTACGTGAAAAGTAGCGGTAGAGTGGGTGTTCCACACCAGTGTGATCCTTTTCGAGGTGGACTGCAAAAAGATCACACAGTGCACACACCGAAATCAGTATCTGTCTACAGGCACCAGGAAGGCCAGGGAAAACTACTGGAGTGGATGGTACTGGAGCACTTACGAACAATGCTTTCACAAATTAAAAAAACAGACGGACAAAATTCTAAATAATTCCAAATAAATGCCCCTTTGTTTGGAGTTAGGAGGTCAGTCAATGGGGAAGCCATTTCCAGGTAGGACAGGAAAATGACAACTGCCCAATGCCCCCCCCACAAAAAAAAAAAAAAAATTGGTAATTCAGTCCAGAGAATTTACTCTGCAGCCAGGTAAAAATTACGGACGTGGCAGATTCTGACGGGATTAAAATCACGGGAGTAATAGGTCATTATGTTCCAGCTATGGGACATCCTCGGGCGAAGCCAATCCCGCCAGAGTAGTGCTTTGTTCAGCCAGGTTCCTTGAATGGCCCCACTGCATTAGCAGGCTAGCGCCCGTCATCAGGGGGAGCATTCACTCGTCCCGCTGGCATAAAATAGTCGCTGGCTTGGAAGTGAGACCATCAAAGAAGCAAAAAGCCTTTCAGCCGCTCGCTTGGCTGAGCGTGAGTGGAACGGTATTACATTGAGAAGTGCAGTTAGCAATTCTTGATTGTGTAAAAAAAAAAAAAAAAAAAAAAAGGTATAGAAGTATAAAAGCCTAAATATAAATAGCACGTATATAAAACGCGTGGAACGTGGAAAAGGGGAACTGGATTCGCATTCAGTCAAGCCGTTGCCCTTAACTTTATATTAAGGTTTATTTCCTTCAGAATAAGTCACAGTTTGCTTTTGGTTAATAGGACTCTCCAAACTGTTTGGGGGAAAAAAAATAAATGAATGTTTGTACAGAGCTGTGAGTTAAAAGTTAAGGATAAACTTTAGTTGAACCCAGACCTTTAGCGACTTGCTGATTTTTATCTATTTATTTTCGTAATGGGACTGCACCAGAAATAGGAATTGCTCCAGTAAATTAGCTCACAGGAAATTGAAAAAAAGGTAAGCATTTGCCATAAAAGCATTCCAATGTTTCTAGGGGTATGTATGACCTAGGTTTTCAACTGGAGGATTTGTGTAAAGTTTTTCAACAGGGGGTTATATATTTATTTATATTTATAAATGTACCCATTTTTAACTTATAATGGGGGTCCTCAGGATACCTTTGAGCCTGGTGGGGGTCCCTGGAACAAAACTAGTATCTAAGGATCACCAGTTTCGTCCTCAGTGGTGGTATAAATGGTTTCCTCCAATCACAGAGAGCCATTTCATTAAGTAATATTAGCCATTAAAACGAATTAAACATTTGATTACCAATACCTTTATTTATTATTTTTATTAATTTTTCCAGAGGCAAAAGAGGCGAAACAATGTATAAACACGTTTTTAACATTTATTTAAACGTGTTATTTGCTATTATTAGAATTAATTAATTTATTATTTACATATATAAATAATATGAGAATTCAGAAAAGCAATTGTGGATTTTGCTCCAACTCAGAGGGCACACTGGCTAGGCCATGTCTGTGGGCTTCCGTTTAGTAGAAGCCAAGAACACCCATAAAATCAATGTTGGGTGCTCTGTATTACAATCAGAAGTATTTGGGTAATCATATACAACCAGCCATATAGTGGTGACGTTTACAGACTGCCAGAAGAGTTAACTAACTTCATACAGTGAATTACATATGTCTCACAACAATCACAACAGTGTAGGACTGGATTTTCTGAGGCTCTACTCTTTTATTTTGACATCAGAAACAGAGGATGAGTGGTAAACGGATAGCTACGTTTGAATGTAAATTAGGACACAAAAAAAGGCTTTCTGTGCTCTCGTTAGACTCTGTTGTTAAAAGTGTTCTTGTGTCACATAAGCCACTTTTCCGCCGTGTGGTACTGGCTCAACTCGACTCGACTCTACTCACTTTTGGTACCAGGTACTTCGTTTTCCACTGCAGATAGTACCCCCGTCAATGTAGCTGGTAGTTTCTGACCAATCAGTGGTCTGCAGTGTTTTCACATCACCTTTTGGTATCGCCGCAGCTTCCTTGGAACCTCGCCGGAGGTGATACCAAAAAAAGTACCAGGTACCAGGTACTATCCGCAACTTTTGCCCAATGGAAAACCAAAAAAGGTCGAGTAGAGTTGAGTCGAGCTGAGCTGGTACCATGCAGTGGAAAAGCGACTATAGTGTACTTAACCTTAGCAAGATCGCTGAGATTGCCTTTGAGTGTAAGTACCTCTAAAAAGAATGCAAAGATTCCCATGGGTATAGTAGTAAGGACTCGAATGGGTCATAACTAAATAAGAACATTCACCCCTCATTCTAAGTAGTCAACAACAGGGTCTGATTCATTACGATTTACAATTGATTTGAAATGCAATTACTGCAACTGAGCAGTGTGTGACTCCCTGTCAAGCCACACGTGCACTACTGACTGGAGTCAAAGAGCCAGAGAGTGTTTTACGGTACATAACTGAGGTTTCAACGAGCGAAGCAAGTCATACCATTCGCTCAAATTATACCAATGTTTGGACGGGCTGAACGTGGCAGGGCGTGGCATTTAAACAAAGACTGCGTCTTAAAGAACGTACAAATTCACCGTGGATTTGGAAAAATGCGCGCACTTTGAACTGCAGGAAACGAAGGTGATTTAAATGTCAAACAGATGCTAAATGTCCCGTGGTAGGAATTATGTGAAGGGGCGTGGCATTTAAAAGAGATCATTTGCAGAATAAAAGGTGGGGATTAATATTCCTTCCATGATTAAATAAGAGGGCTTGTTTATTATTTATGAAAATACTGAATCAGCATATACAGTATGTAAGCCTTGGCGTTACCTGGTTTATGAATTTATAAAGTGATATATTCATAACCTCCCCTACCTCCATATATAACCTGCCACTCATTTCCTTTGGTAGATAATGACCCCTTAAATAACAATGCACACATGACTTCAGCTGGCATCTCAGTGTCATAAATACATAATTACTGGACCATTCTTTTCCAAATCTACCAGTTAAAATGAATCATGTTTGCTACCATTTAAAATTAATTTTACTTTTCTCCCAAGGTATTATTCAATATATCACACCGTAGAATGACACGGAAAAAAAGCTGTAAACTGTTTCTGTATGGAACAAGAAACCATTCTTGGTACTGAGCTGTAGATTTTGATAATGCGATAAAGAAAATGCCAATAAAGCTAATAAAGGAATGAATGAACCAGCACAAGGTCATTCAGTTAAACACGGCTATGGGTCCCAGTGGTATACTGAAAATGCTTTCAGAATTTTGCGAAGTAATTAACTGCGGTGTTTCATTTCCAGTTTAAAAAAAAAAAAAAAATCTTTTGAAATTGTTACATGGATTGTCTGGGGGAAAAAAAACGTTATCACCACAATTAATTCACAGAATGTTCTCTCTAACTGATATACCCTCTAAACTGGAAGATTTGTGCAAGCGTGCAATGTTAGCGGCACGTTTGAGGTGTGATTTTTCTGCTACGTGCATGAAATGAAATGAAAGTTTGATATTTTTTTAAAATATTCTTCCCTCAGTTTAGTAGATGCTCCATGCTTCTGAGAGCTAGCTGCAGGCATAAACACCCGATGCTGTTGTTTAGGGCCACAACCATCCCTGGACCTGGACAATTGGAGTAATTTTTTTGTATTTTTTTGGAATGAATTTGAATTGCACTGTATTGTCATGTACAGTATGTGGGGCTCACTGCCCCAGCCTGTGATCACGTCACCCCCCCCCCACCCCCACCCCCGCCAGTCTGGTCCATGATTGCTTCAAATCCTCAGTAATACACCCCTCAGATTTGCAAAAAGTACAGAGAAAATTTCCAATTAAAAAAGTTAATAGGTCCAAAGTTGAAGCCAAATATGGCAGAGAACCATTTTTAAAAGCCGTATGCAGTAAGCATTTTTTTTTTGTAGGCACCAATGATCACTTTGATCATAGCTTCCCCTTTCTTGTCTTAAGTTTACTAAAAAGATATGTGGGCTGGGCTCCCCGGAGAAATATATTTCAGAGGATGATCAAACACAGTGAAATGAACTTGCATCACGTACGCACAGTTCACTACACTCACCCGCCTACATCAGTATGAATTACCGCTGATATGTTTGAATGCACAAGATGCTTGTTTTTCTTCGCTGAAAATCCTCGGGTCATATCAAATGAGACTGTGATCCGTGCAACATCAGAGGGCAAGGGCTCGAAACAACAAGGCATTATATCAGACCTCAACATCGTGATATAAATCACTGAGAAGGAATTTGGTTTTTTGCCTCTTCTATTACATTATTCCAGTGACAGGGCAACATTTAATTACATTAACCTATCCATCCTCTCTATGACCTTCATTTCTCCAAAATAACTTTTTTTTTAATGCCCATTCGGCTTTCCCAGAAGGATGCATACATAAAGATGCTCTTGGAGTGTACATTGTGATTAGTGCCCATTTCTGATTTCTGAAAGCATGTTATTTCATTTTGAATCGTATCCATTTCGTGGCTGGGATCTGCACTGGATGGAGATGGACGACCATCCCACAGGAAACTGGATTTTGGAATCACGGAATGGAATTCGGATGTCTACATTTTCCTCTTCACGTGCATTTAGAACAAAAATTCTGATTCAATTTTTTTTTTTTAAAAAAAGAGAACTTATAGATTTTTTCCAGGTCAAAAGTTAACGCACGAGGAAACATGGCTCCACGAAGCTGCCCAGACCCACGGCGCACCTATACAAAGTGTCATGAGTAAAACATGGCTAACTATACAGCTAGCTAGCTATGGCATGTCCTCACCTCTGTAACGTTATTTGTTGTCCTCCGTGTGTCCATACATCTGTATGGGTGGTACGCGCTAACTAGGTTAGCTAAAGTAGGCAAAACGCTAACATGTTAGGGTTAGGTAAAGTAACGTTAGGCGATAAAGCTGTGCTTAAAAATCTTGCGCCGTTCGAAGTGGTGATTTTGGGAGATGCACCTGTGATGCGTCCTACTAAATGAAGCACCACCTGCGCATGCGTCCCACCAAACATCCCTCTCAGTTCGTCCATGAGTGAGTGACTACAATTTTCCATGCATAGCCCATGGCGGCAGGCAGTCCTGCGCACCGTGGGAAAAAAATAACATCCACAAAGAACACAATTAAGTAGTTGTGGATTTGTAATAATGTCATTATTTTCACTGCATTCTGTTTCTTACAACAACACAATCTTACATGCAAGAATATATTCTATTTTCCGGGACTATACAGAGACACAGACAAAAACGCCTGAAGCATATTATTTCTGACTGAGAGTCAGTTAAGGACAAATGTTGATTCGATCCAGGCCATTGCCTTTGGATGCAGCATGTGTGAAGCCCATTGTTCCAGCATTCGCAGTTAATGGAGGAAGCAGTTATATATTTTTCTCTGAAAGCTCGAGGCCGTGAAAGGATTACTGGTAAACCAATACAAACCAGATAAATTATTGATCCGTCTGCCGATCTGTCTGTCCATACTCTGCTCAGGAAAGCAGTGTTTGATGACGGTCAGACGATTGCAGGGAAGGTACACTTAGCTGGAATGAAGCATCCATGAAACATCCATCCATCCATTATCTACACCAGCTTATTCCTGGTCAGGGTCACATCAGGTGCTGGAAGGCTATCCCAGCATGCATTGGGCAGGAGTACATCCTGGACAATTTGCCAGTCCATAGCAGGGTACGCACAACATTTACTCACGTGCTCATACCTAGGATGGGACTCTCCAGTTAACCTAACCTGCGTGTCTTTGGACTGTGGGAGGTGTACCTGTAGGAAACCCATTCTGACATGAGGAGAACATCCAAGCTCCACGCAGAAAGGCTTGCGGAGTACTCTGGGATTCAGAATGCACCATGGCACCACTGTGCCACCCTAGAACTAAACAAAATTCCCAGAGACACAGAACTATCTAAAATATTTAAAGAATGCCTACAGAGTTAAAAACGTAGGACGTGCTGGTGAAACATTGCTTCCATAAGGCTCTTGTGAAATTAAAAACTGATTTCTTCTACGACACTTTTTGAATATGCATTATTAGTATACAAACGTAAAAGATGTCAAACAGAAATACCACTTGTTCCATGTATTAGTATAACATTAATAACATACGTGTTAGGATACAAGTAATTTAATCGTGTAATGAAAAATTATGAACATCATTTCAGAGTTTTGCGCAGCAACGTAAACTGGCACCGTTATGAACAGGCTTTCACTTGTAGTATGCATTTTATGCATCTTCAGAAATGTTTATGTTCAATGTTTACTTCGATATAGCACTTTGCATGAGGATATATCACATCCCCAGCAGGGATGTGTAACCTTTGGTTGAGGAATGCTTTTTTCCCATCACAGTCAAATGACAGAAAACATACTTCTCTTCTCAATATTGACAAAATTGGACCAATCAGAGCCTGGTATTTCATCTCCCCACAGTCCGTGATAAGCGAATGAATTTACTTTAGCTTGTGTACTGACTCCGAGCGAGCTCGTTCGGTATCCATGTAACGGGCTTTTGAAAAGAGAATTCAAACTGCTTTTCTGCAGGCTTGCCAGGCCTGAGTGACAAGTGCCATCCCGCTGATTTTGGTAATTAAAGGGAAATGAAAGTAATCAAGGGCTGCTTCACACCGGCTAATCAGGAATGCCTGGGTTGTTTGTGTAGGTGACGTTGTCCCATGCCATCTAAGGCTATGAATGTTGGCTTATAATGGCCTCCACTGAGAACCTGTGAAAATTTCATCTTCAAAAGCGTCCCCAGCCAACTGGAAAAAACAAAAACAAAACTGTACTCAGTCCCCATGTGGGCTTTCCACCTGATGGTAGTTACACTCTATTGTTCAGAAAAAATAATAAATAAATAAGAAAAATACTTCTGTATTGCTTAGCAGAATCATTTTTCTGTTTAATGCCAACGGTTATTTAACTGAAGGGGATTTCGTTTAAAATCGCATCTGCAAGACAATGACAGGGAGACAGAGATGCAATTGCTGGATTCAATCAAAATTTGTCCTTAATTGTGACCAACAATTAAAAGTAAGATATTTTCCCCGGTACAGCAAGGTCAACAATCACAAAAATAAATAAATAAACAAATAAATAACTCATCAAACCGAGTATGTGAAGAAAAAGTGTAATAATTGTTTTGACTTGTAAGTCAAAATGACAAACAAATGTTGACTGAGTATTGGCCAGTATCTCTGTTCTTAACTGAACATTCTTTTTTTTTCTCCCATTTTCTCCCCAATTTTGTCGTTATACCAATTCCCCATGTGGACCAGCCACAGTCCTGGTCGATGCGCTATCCTCTGTTGGTCTGGGGAGGGTGTAGATTGCCACATGCCTCCTCCGATACATGTGGAGTCGCCAGCTGCTTCTTTTCACCTGACAGCGAGGAGTTTTATTGGGAGAGCGTAACATGCGTGGAGGTTCATGCTATCTCCCCCAGATCCCCCTCCCTGCTGAACAGGCGCCCTGACCAACCAGTAGGAGTCACTAATGCAACGATCAGAACTCATACCCTCACCAGCCTCCCATCCGTGAACACTGTCAATTGTGTTCGTAGGAACGTCTGACCAAGCCGGAAGTACCGCTTCCCAGGGTCTCTGTGGTGGTAGGCGAGTGCTTATACCTCTACACTACCCAGACGGCCCTTAACGGAACATTATAATGCTGATGTCACAATCACTACTGGTATTTGAAAGCAAAGGAGTTCTAGAACACTGACTTAGAATTTTGAAAAAACATTCCAAGAAGCCTACTCTTCAAAGGGTTGAAGTGCTGGCTACGCCCATTCCCAGGCAAGTTTCAGCCAACAAGCAGGAGAAGGTTACAGTGTGGTTTTAGGCCTGAAAAAAAGAAAAACATTAGAACCAGATTATTCCAGTGACTACTCCCTGTCCAATCAGAAAACTTTTATATTTACTGTTTGTAAATGCAGATGTTTTTGCTGACATGCTTTTCCTGAATTTCCTGGATCAGAGCATGTTATATGCCACCAAAGGCAAGAAATGACTGTCTGTTAATTAACCCCATTGTTTCTACTAATGAAATTTACTTAGCTCAACAACGTCTTACACTGATAAAACAGACGTTGTCTGTTTCAAAGCTAAGTGCAATGTACTGAACCATCATACACCTGTTCAGACAGTCTTCCCCTGAAAGATCTTACAGTAAATGTTAGATTTATCCAGGAAAAAGGAGCAGACCCATCATAATGGGTTGATACAAGTCTTAGCATTTTGCACAGTGCGACACCTGATATGACAAGCCGGACGGTGTGAAGTCACACTATCCAGCGCCCCCCCCCTTCCTCCCACTCCCCAGCACTCTACCCACTCATGTTTTAAGGTTTGAGAATTGTGATTGCTAGGGGACAGTGGCCTTGGAAACTGTGAATGGAGTGGGATTCTCAGAAAGCCTAGGCTTATAAGCAACTGATAAAAGGCTTTTCTCACTGTGAAGAACTCAGACAGCCACCTCAAATGCTGCTGCTCACCCAGGAGACACTGGGTGTGTGTGTGTGTGTGTTTGTGTGTGTTTGGGTGTGCGTGTGTGTCTCCCTCAATTTGTCACTATCTATTTTAGTCTAATGTTTTGTAGGAGTTTTTTTAGTTTATATGAAGTTTACGGAAATAATGATGTCTGTGTGTGTATAGACGTAAAAAAAAAGATAAAAAAATAAATAAAATGAAATCCCTTGTCCTGTGTGGAAAACATTTCCATAGGCGGTGGGAAATTGGACTGAAAAGCAGGCATGTGTTCCAAGGTTTTGGATAATTCATAAAGAAACTATATATGCATTTATATGTGGAGAAATGAAAGATTGAGCCAATCAATGTTGCAAATGTAAGCCTTTCAATAGGGATGTCTGCTGAATAAATATTTACTGTGTTTGCCAGATCCATACATCGACCTCTGTGATCTCAGTGGGCTGCAGGACAGTAATCCGTGGCCACTTCACTTGACGTGAAGCAGAACAGCATCCCAGGCAGCACGAGTTACAAACCGAGATTCAACTAAACAGCGCATATAAAAACCCTGGCCACAAATCAAAACAAATATTTCTGAGAGACACAGAGCGCGTCACTGTGATTAACAGAGTCATATTGGCAGAAGAGTTGAAACCTAACGATGCTGGGGGAACTGACGCAGTCACTACCTGGGTCACGTGATCACTGTGATTCCCTTTCCGGGGTGCAGCTGAAATTAACTACGACCCCACCCCACTGCCGACATCAAGCCCAGGGGTAATATAGCGGGGTGTGTTTTTTTATTTATTTTATTTTGCTTGTGACTTTTGTTTCTGCTGTGCCACCAATTACACCAGCGACACAACAGCAAGCGCAGTCCCACACTCCTCCCCAGAAAGGGGGGGGGGGGGGCTCCCCCCCCCCCCCCCCCCCCCCTCTGGGGAGGAGTGTGGGAGCCCTTTTTCGATGCATTTTTTGGATGCCTCCAAACCGTGAAATAAAACTCAATATTACAAGGGTTTCATTGGTTCTCACCAATCTGAATTGCAGTCAGGTGGGACTGCTTCGGTCTCTTGCGAAGCACCGTGGCCTTGTAGCCCGAGCTGCGGTGAATTATAAAACACCTTTACTGCGCTTGCTGTTGTGTCGCTGGTGTAATTGGTGGCACAGCAGAAACAAAAGTCACAAGCAAAATAAAATAAATAAAAAAACACACCCCGCTATATTACCCCTGGGCTTGATGTCGGCAGTGGGGTGGGGTCGTAGTTAATTTCAGCTGCACCCCGGAAAGGGAATCACAGTGATCACGTGACCCAGGTAGTGACTGCGTCACACGTGATTGATTGACAACCTGTAGGATCATCTCACAGTGTTTTTTTAATTTTTTTTTTACTCCAGCTGCAAATCAATCAAAAACACACCTTTGTGTCCACTTTAGGGTCAGCACATTCACCCGAGTATCCACTGACCATTCTCTGCTTTGTGTATTCACCTTTGGCTATTTGCTTATGCATGCACTCATATTATCAAGCACTTGAACCGTCTGCTTTCTAGCCTGTGTGTTCATTTAACACTATAACAATTGTTCTTGCACATTCTTCAGAATAATTTTAGTATATCGTTGCTGCATATTTGTAATTCTAATCACTACAGGCATTGAATTTCAATTCCAAAAGGCCCCTTGATTGGATATGTACTGCACACCTGCGAAGAAGCAACTCGCTCTCATTACCGTGTTTTGGTCTTAAGCATCGCCCATCAGTCACTGAAAACCTTTATTACCGCTGATTTATTTTTTAAATAGGCCACTCATTCTGTGGCTGTAAACATTAGTTTAAATTAACTGGGAATCAAACTCGTGGTAATCAGGACCTCATTAGTGCATTCAGTGTTTTTTTTTTTTCTGTTTCTGTCTCGGTTTTGCAAACAGCGCTTTCTCCTTCTCTCTTATCTCACTGCTTCCTGTTCCGGCCGTTCTCTATACCAAGTTGATTTGTTTCCTACATTCTTTCATTATTCTTCAACGCTAGCCCCTTGCTTGTGTAGTGTGTGTGTGTGTGTGTGCATGTGCATGCACATACAATACAAGACACACTGCATATTCTGTAAATATATTTTCTCTCAATTGACCCATGACTTATAGCCCATAACTTCAAGTTAAAGCATTAAGTGCCTAGACATGTTCAGGGCAGCTGGGGTAAAGTCAGCCCAGGAGCCCCCCCCCGCCCCCATCAGAACGATAGTCTCTGATGGACTGAAACCAACCAGTGTCAAATCAAACCACAGTTGTAACCACATGCTCTAGATCCTGAAAGGTAGACCTGGCGCCATCCACCCAGCTCTACTTCACGAACATTCCGCCGCTGTATGTCACGTGACCGAGCTGCTCCGTGTGGTTTATTCACCGTCGGCTGGGGTTCGAGAGCAGCCTGTGCTCCCGGTCCCTCCCCTCATTTTTTCCGTGCACAGTTACGATCTCCTTGTCCCCTGAGCACAGCGAGGCTACAGTGAAAATGTCGAGACGTGAAATATTCTCACGCTCGTACATTCGTTTTCGCCCATCATCGTTCCTTCCTTATCTCTTGGGTTGTTCTGAACTCGCAATTGGAAAAAAAAGAAGGAAATCCAGATAACTCCCCAAACCACATTTCTTCGCAAATGGCATGCTTGCACATGTACAATTGAAGCTTCTGAAAAAATTAAAATAAACGGTATACTTTTGCTGTAAAATGATTCTATACCTGTCATCTAAGACACCGCAAACCCAACGTGGTAAATCTCACTGGACTGTGTGTGACCAGCGCATGTGAGTATGAGATTTGTACACAGTGTGTGAATCTAACGTCGAATGGGTGGTGCTTGAGCAATGGAAGCTTCTTCTTCTTCTTCTTCTTATTATTAGCAGTACAGGATTTCTGGTAACTGGAGAGGGATGGACATGCCCGCGGGCAGCTCTTAGTCTCTGCATTCTGCCAGCAACAATGAAATCCGTTTGGAATGCAAAGCCCTGTTCTCTTCCACAGCTCCGGAAAAGCCGGACCCTTTCTGCCCGAACGACTGCATTTTTTCTATATATATATATATATATATATATATATATATACGATTTCATTACCGCTAGCTGGTCGCGCTATGAAGAACGCTGGGAAATGGATGACTTTCAAAGCGACGTCCCCCGTTTTTTTTTACACACACGCTTTCAAAGATTTACGGGTTAGCCTCAATCAAACCAAGCAAATGCAGAGATTGCCACATTTTGGCCTTCCCCCCCTCTTATTTATCATAATGGTATGTCCCAAGACGTTTGGAAAGTACGACGATTGGTTCGTTTGAATATGTAGTGCATTTTCAATGTCGTGGTATTGTATAATGTAAACATCTGGCACATGTGACATAAGAATAAAGAGCGGGCAGTATCTGCATTAAATAGACAGGCCGTTAAAGGGCAGATGTGGATTGAATCCAGGACTTGGTTTCCCTAATACAATGAATCACCACTGTGATGTTTGCAGTCAGGTTGCCGGTAGCGACAAGAGACAGCCGTCTTTGACGGACAGCGGTCTTTGTAAATCGAGCGCAGCTGCCTCGAGTCGCCGGGGACACGGAATGCGTGATTCAGAAACACGTCTGTCACTCACCTACAGGCTTTGAAGAGCCACAGCTGCGGGACAGTGGGCCGTGTTCTCTCTTTTTCCAGAGGAGATCACTTACCTGTAGGCACCTGTTAACACATCTACAACGCTGGCTACCGATTTTTTTGCATCCCACTGCTTGCTTATTTGGCAAGACGGGACACCGTATTACTACAGAATAAAACACTGTGCGAGCTCCCAAGGAAACGAACAGCCCTCTGAACATATATCAATTAATACAACAACAACAACAGAAAATGTAATTTGTCAGAAAATATGATGAAAATGTCTCAACTTGTAACAAGCCTGGCATTCGCCCAATGAAATGGATTTCCAGGGAGCTGGCCTTCCATTGCATTTGAGTAACAATTGATTACACTGCTCTCCTCTTTTGAAGGATGTATTAATTTTTGGAGTCAGGGACTCAGCTGGGATTCCCCTGAGCACAGAGGTAGCCAATGAAATAACAGCACAGCTGTTCTTGTGCCCCCCCAAGCACCACCCTCCCTCGGTTCCCCCCCCGCCACCCAGCTCCCAGGTCTAGAAAGCCTGGTGATCAGTTATCATTCAGAGGTGCCACTGGGATGTCATACACCTCTAGTGTGCGCGAGGAACCGAGCTAGGTGTTTTTTTTATAAAACGAAACTAAGAAATTGGTTTGATTTGCGAGAAGGTACCTTTAAGATACCAGCATTCAGGCTAGGAGCCGTCCTCTTAAGATTTCAATTTCAGCGAAGAGCGTCTCCCGTGGGCAAAAACTGCTGGCACAGGCAGTCCAGCTCTCCATGAAATCAGAAACAATGCACAATGACCTGTCTTTGATTTTTTTTTTTTGAAGGGGTGGTAGCTTTTCCACAGAACAATTTCTCTCCAGCGCTGGCGAGTTTCGCTAAATAAACCAGCAGCCAGGGGCGAAAGGACCATGATGAAAAGGTGAGATGGCAGCAGATACTCTCTACAGCAGAGGTCTAGCGTGAACATTCTCAGAAATAAGGACCAGTCGGCCGCGCCGCGATGAGTTATTTATGTTTTGGGCTCTCCGAATATTGATGAAAAGGCTCTTGGACCCGCTCCCATTTTTATCAGATCCTTTGCAGTGGTAACCTTTGCACTTTTATGGCACATCATTTTCACAAGGCCTCATCTAGCAAGAGAAAGACAGATAGAGCAACAATAAAAAAATAAAAAACCAAGCGGTATGTCACCTGACCGAGATGAGACTTCCTCCATTCCAACAGCAGTGGTCTTGCCCCCCCCCCCCCTTTAAGATTAATGGCGGCTTTAAAAAGCGCTTAATATAAGAGCAGAGTGGAGGAAGCGGGGAGCTCGGTGAGAAATGGCCGCCACGTTGGATCTTTATTCATGAGACGAGTAGAAGAGCGTAGCGCTCGGAATGTGTACTGAGGGCGAGATGATTGCTCATATTTAAGAGCCTGTGAGTCATAGTCATCCTATGATTGTTAGAGATACAGAGAAGAGGAGAGGAACCCTCCAAGTATGAGGACAATCAGAGAAAGGTTTTTTTTTTTTTTGCCTGTACGAGAGAAACTGCTTCACAGGATTTCTGTTATGGAAGGGGGCAACTTAACATTTTATGGAGATGTTCTGCAATATCCCCACTTTAAATAAATGCGCAGCATCAAGGGTATTCAGTTTCCAGTGTGGTTAATAATTTCTCAAAAGACAGACAGTCTACCACCTCCTGGACAAACCTAACAGATATTACATCGCGTGTCAAACAGGCGATGGTTGCAAATTGACAGTTGTACTACAGAATCCTGTTGACACAATAACGTAAATTGGGTTGGCAGGTATGCCAACCAGCCAAGTTTTGCCTTGGCGGGGCATGCCCCATAGAGCACGGGGAGTTTGATATTTACTTACACTGTAGAAAAACATTTACTGTCTACAGAGTTAGTATTCTGTAAATATGATGCCATGCTGTAATTTAATTACTGTAATGCTCCACTCTCCGTGCTGAGTGCTGGTACATCCAAAATCTGAGCTGTTTGGGTTCAGCGCACATACAAGGTCACCGCAATACATTTCCCCCACCATGTAAACACAACACTGGCTCCCAATTAAGAAACACTTAATACAGTATGTGTTTGTTGACTTTGCTTCTCCTTACATCAGCCTCCTCCATGTTTACATCCCCGCTTGGTGTTACCACGTTTTCTCAAACAAATTTTTTTCTGTAAAGTGGCCTACAGAAAAACAACAACAGCAACAACAACAACAACAACAACAACAACAACAATAATAATAATAATAATAATAATAATAATAATAATAATAATATGATGTATAATTTCATTATTCTTCCAAATGGCACAGAGTGAACATTACATGTTTAACCAATTTACGTTTTGCCAACTGTTTCCATATTTCTCCAAATGTTCCAGAAATTCCACCATTCATTGACGATGTATTTCTTTCAGATTCAAGCCTGAACATTGCACTTGTATTAGAACTGCTGCTACTACCACTACTGCTTGTAATAGGACAAAGTCTCATAATAAACACCATACACTGCCTGCCTAAGGTTCTGAAGCCCCTAAACGTGACACACACACACCTTCTTACAAGCAAACACAACTGAAACGTGACATGGTAAATCAACCCAGAAGCCACTCTTTTTGAGACGCCTCTACTCAGCACTGTCCTAATGAATCAATTTCAGTGATTAGCTCAAACAGTGCAGCTGCGTACGAGTGGCGCATAAATTCTCTCTGGCAGCACAATCAGGACATGTGACGATGGGTTATTACTAATAGGTCACTTCTACATTCAAGTGGCCATGACAGGGACAGAAAGCAGAGGCTAAGGATGAGCAGAGACACGTGTTCCCATGAACGCTGCAGTTTGTGCCTGCTTTGGAAAGATCTCGTTAAATTTACCTTTATTATTTTAATAACGAGGATCGGGGAAAAAGTGGGTTTATGTCTCTTGGAAAGATTGATTCATGTAAAAATAAAGTGTTCATAAAATTAGATAACCTTCTCCACAAAAGTTGAATAACTATATTATTTTTAGTATAGTCTATTAATTTAAAGTATGAAGGTTAAAAAATAACAGGTGACGTATGCATTAAAATGTACATAGCGTTCAAAGCCATTTTTAATCTCAAAGCATAGTTCATGCCTAACAAAAAGCTATGAGGAAAAACCATGGCAACGGCATAATAACAGCCATACAAAGAAATATAAACATGTGCATTATAACTTAAATATGATTGTATTGTAAACATAATTTACACAAGCAAATGCAAAACAATTAAAATTAATGTATAACACAAAATTAAGATTTCGGCCCTAGTTACGAGGTGTTCAGTTTTCAAGTGTTGGGCGAAGATGTGGAGTTTAAGTTTTCAAGATGGAGGCAGAAACTCTTGGAAGATTTAAGATTTAAGAGCTTGGAAAATGACTAGATCCACTACAGGCATAATTAAAAAGCCAACGTAGATGGGCTTTGGTATATTGTTATCGACATGTGCAAACTGAAAACTGTCACTGGGCAGATTGTTGATGCATTATTACTACTCTGGGCCTAGACCTTTGGGTAATCCACTTCATGTGTCTGGC
Organism: Anguilla pacifica; assembly: GCA_039654925.1. Taxonomy (NCBI): domain Eukaryota; kingdom Metazoa; phylum Chordata; class Actinopteri; order Anguilliformes; family Anguillidae; genus Anguilla; species Anguilla pacifica. The sequence continues at coordinate 74,004,738 of CM077286.1, read as the reverse complement.
CATGACATCCCTCTAAGTCACTCTGGATGAGCACAACTGTCAAAGGAATTAAAACAAGCATTTCCCGGAGTGTTTGTGATTATCGTGTAATATTCACAGACAGTACGTTTCGAAGTTCCTGCCTGGTCTCTCTTGTCACTCTTCAGTGATGAAGTACTGCAAATGAGTCTACACACCACAGCAACGCAAACAGTGAAGTTCTGCTGATGATTTTACACACCACAGTGACACAAATGAGGCTTGTGACTGGTCTTATTTAGTTGAATTATGGGTAATGCGTACGGGTATGTATGTTGCTTTAACCGTTTTAATCATCTTATTGCATATAGAGTGTGAAATTAGAGGGACCATTGTAACAAACGAGAAACAAATAAATAAAAAATGCTACTCATTTTTACCATGATATGATTTTAACTCCTTGTTTCACGTGCAGTGCTGTTCATTAGGATTGCCTTCTCGGGGAAACTGGTCCTGATTTTCAGTGTAGACGCGTGATGAAGAGCTGCAGGACCTTGTTATAATCGGACTTCGAGTTCGACGTGCGGATGCGGCCGCTGCTTGGCAGAAGCGCGCCGTTCGATCACGCCGTGCGGGTCGCGGCTACCGACAGGGCTGAGGCCTAACGAGCAGGAACACAGGTCCCGGTTTTGGCGAAATGAGCAGCAGAGCCCGCGACGACGCCCCCCCCCCCCCCCCAAAAAAAAACGCAATTAGCCCAGATCGTCCCAGGACCCGTTAAGTGTACCTGCGTTCGCTCTGAGCTCTGATTAAATTTCCGCGCGGCGAATGTGATCGTTGTGCCGATTCTGTGCAGGGCAGAGACGTTGTTTACGTGACGTATTTGTGCGGCGCGATGACAAACTGTCCGCTTCCCCGCCTAACGAAAACGCGGACGTGTTTCTCTGCTCCCTAACGGCTTTTCCAGACAAATAAACTTTTCATTGTCACCAAACGTCACCCTTAAAACGCTGGCAGATGCAGTCTCCCTCGTTAGTCATTTAGATGTGAATAATGGGCTTTGAATACAATTTTTTTTTTTTTTTTTGCCTGTAAACTTTTTTTTTTTTGCGTTACTCAGCTTTTTAACTCAGGTTTTTGGTTAAATGGTACAGCGGACTCTTAATAAACCACCTGCCTGCTTGTCACAAATTCACAAACAATAACTGCAGACATCAATCATACGCCTATGATATACTGTCCGAATACTGCACGGTGTGGCAAAAACTGCTTACCGAGCTTACAGGAAATAGTTTCTATTTTATATCACATTTCATTTTTTATATCGTGTCCTCTAAACTGAGCACAATGTGCCTTCTTTTTATGTCCTTGACGATAAAATGAGTGAAAAAGCATCTGCAAGTGAACTTTCTAGGTCACCTTCAAAAAACTAAAAATAAATAAAAATTGCTCCCAAATTGAAAACAGTCTCAATTCACAGTATGGCGACCAGTGGCTCCTCATGAATCATAAGTTCTGCAACGCCCTGGAATGGCATCATAAAATCACAAAAAAGTTATGTTTGGCCCCAAGCACAAGGTTATGCTTAACACTGACTGCGTGGTAGGGGAGGTGTGGCATAGTCAGAACTACCAGTTTTAAACCGCCAAAGTTTTAAATAAAAGGAATACCAACATGCGAGTTTGTTAACTGCTATGGCTTATATCCCTGCGTAGGACACACAACTTTTTAACAACGAAAGGAAACGCAGACAGAAGAACAGCTACAACATGGAGTTTTAAGAATACACTCACGGACTCTGGCACGTAAAGCAAAACTACTCAGTGGTGGATGTTTGATTTCATTAACAGCCCGACACATGAACTGTGTAGCTCCTGCCGTGCCACGCTCTCTCCACAGAAACTACATTTTCACCTATTTATGTTCTGGTCTCTTTACCACACCATCACAATATGATGTTTACCTGCGACCATACTAACATTTTAGCATTTTAAAATATAACCGATCCTAACATGGTATTAGTTCACCACAGTTAACTACAGTTTTTATGTAGGCCCTGTGTATTCATAAACGTTTTATTTATAACGAAAAGTTTTATTTCCAGTATTTCAGTTTAGGTCTACCTGGTGTCTCCACAGCCACTCTTATTAAATGCATATCAAGGTAAATGGCTGCGATGTACCGTAGCATGAATTCATCTGACTGAGAGAGAATAATTATAATGGGTTCGGTGTCGGCTCATTTGAAATGAACTGAACAGGGTTTTTTTTACATTTTTTTTTGTGAAGAATTCTGAACTCTGACTAGCAGCAAAATCATCAGCAGAAATATGATCATCAGAAATATTTTCTTAGAGATGGCAGCGGCTCTGCTATAGACACTGGGTGCACAGTACACGGATGGATAGATCTTTTGCAGAAGCAGCAAGTTTTTTTTTTGTAAAGCAAAGTCAATCTATGACAGAAATCTGGCCTAAATAAACTACTTTGAATTCACCAGAGGGGGTCCACTATGAAAGCTGTATATAGTGTATGCATTTTACTTCAGTACTACAGACCCTCCATAAACTATACATGCTCATATCTCTCTTCAAAATCATGTCAGCATTTATAATAAAAAAAAAAAAATTTTTTTTATTTTTTTACATTGCAGAGGTACATTAAAATATTATATTTTAATGTAGCTCTGTATGCTCATGGTACATTTGTATTATTCAAATAATATACAATAAGGTTGGGTACAACCATACTGATAACTTACATGCTTATGCAAAGATAATATGGCTTATTGTTAAGATATTGTTAATGTATCCATTACCATGCAACTGCAAACACTGCAGGGATGCTAACATTTTCTCATTGAAGCACTAAATTATCAGGAGTAACACTCAGTTAGATGATATAATATGAATATGAATATACTCTACTTTTATTATTTGCATTGTCTCTATACATTGCAGAGGCATTTTATGGCTTATAATTTTGAGGTCAATAAAAACTTTCGCAATGAGAAAAAAAAGTTCAGTGGAATCCTCAGTGGATAATGGCGTCAGACAGAGTATATTCTAGTTTTAGTGCCACTTTATGAACCGAAGGGCCAGGGTTTCCAATAGTGAACAATTTCACGATTTCTTTTGGTGATAGCTGAAGACGATGTGTGATGATTCCATGTCTGCGCCTTGCTGTTTAAATACAGGCAATAGAAAATCTGTAAACACCCGTGCAAACATGTTGTCACTTTTGCTATGGCTGCTCTTTTTTTCTTCTTTTTTTTTTCAAAAAACAAATGAAATCATTGCTTGGCTGTGACAACTTGATCTCTCATCCACAGCCAAGAGAGAGTCACGGCCCTACATCGGAACCATGTGACACGGGCGGGGGTGTGGGGGGATGGGGGGATGGGGGGGGGGTATGGCGGGGCGGGGGGGGGGGGGGGGAGGGGGTGACACTTTTAAAGCACATACATCACCCTGCCGGGGCTCCTCACTCTAATTAACCAAAGTAGCTCCGCTGAAAAAGGCTTATGACAGGGCGAGAGTTGTGGCTAGGCTAATCATCTCCCGACTACTGGGGAAGCGGCTGCCGGTGTTTCCTTTCTGTTCCGGTCCGGGGGAAAATAAACTCCTCCCGGCCCCCCGAAAGCCTTGCTCCGCCAGCGTCTAATAATAATGCTGTCGGCGTGATTTAACGGGCCTCTGGCAGGGTTACAAGAGCCACGTGCAGATTTACGACCGTTCATAAATCTAACGCAATCGAGCTGGAGGAGAGGAGTATATATATATATGTGAGAACCATCGAGTCTGTCTTAGTTTTCCTTCAGCAGGCCCAGCGCCGAACTGCGCGGTGCGGTATCTAATTGTTGCCGGAACAATCGTTGCTGGAACCATTTGTCCCGCAGATTTGACAGAAGAGAAAAAAGACTTTAAGTGAAGTCGTTCTCTTCAGCGCGCCGTGACGCCTGCACATTGTGTTTGCATTCAATAACACACCTGGCTGACACAACATAGCAGTGCAGAGTGGTGTTTAAGACTCACTAGAGGGTTGCTGATTTGCATACCAGGCTGTGGTACCCTTTAGCTAGGTCCCTAATCCTAACTACTTTATAAATTATCTGGGTACACATGATGATAGGGGCTCAAACAGAAATTATGCAAATCACCTTGGACAGAAAAGAGAAAAGGACAGTAAAATTGTATCTCATAATATTGTAGATGCCAATAAAATAAAATGTTAGAATTTAATGGACATAATTTAGACATTCAAAATACAAGTAGGAGCCGGGGGCAATTATGCCAAAAATGAAATTTCCAGTAGCAAGAAAAAAATAATATTTCTATTCCTTTCTACTTAAGAAAAGCATACCAATTTTTACACTGTATTATGCCTGCTGGAAATCATGACAATTTAGATTTTCACACCATTAACGGAACAATAGTCTACACTTTAAAAAAAGAGCCTTCTTATCTGTGTGTGGGTGAGTGTCTGAATTTCTGTGTGTGTCTGTGTGTGAGATATGTATACGTAGAGAGAGAGAGAGAGAAAGAGAGAGAGAGATGGATTGATATTTTCTCATTCCACATCTTATGAGTGTTCACTTTTCTGCTAATATTGTTCGTCTCTCTTTATTTTGGCTGACGCAGGTGAAGCACCCCCCAAACAAATGGCCCCCGATGCTGATGTGCTGAGGAATCAGTTAAGAAAAGTTTTGTCACCGCTGTCCTCCAAAAAGTCTTGACAGGGCACTTTTTTTAAAAAAAAAGAGGGTTTTAAAGAGCAAGTGGGTGCCAGGTTGGCGCTGCGGTACAGGGGTGGGTCAGAGGAGAAGATCGATGCTGGAATATTACAGTTTGCTCTGCTCTGGTCTGAATGGGCCACACAGACAGAGCCTGCATGTACGATGCAGTACAGTCTTAAAACAGAATGCAGCAACAGTCATTTTTTTCTCGCTTTTTTCTCAGTGATCTCACTCATAGCTGAATGTGAAAAGATACAGTCGCTTGTTTTGACCATTTTGACAGGTGTGCAGCTCCGTAATGCGGAGAGTGTGATACACAAAAAGTCAAAAGTAAAAAAAAATTAAAAAAAATAATAAAAAAAACCGATGTGATTTTTGTTTGCGGATCGCCGTTGCGCACGACCGGAACCATATTCCAAAACCGATAAGGGAATATTTACAGAGCGCGTGCACCAGGGCAGCTCGTCTAAATTGGATGCTTCAGCAGCGGATGGGAAATCAATCACATTGATTTGCTTCGTTTTTTTTTCAGATGAATCAGAGGTCTGTCTGCCCCAACACTTCATTTAGGAACTCCCGAACTTTCTAAAACTCTTGGTATTGATTTTTTTTTTTTTTTTTTTACCCCGTTACCTCTGGATTCTGCAATGCTACCCTCCCCGGGGAAGATAATGTTATAGCGCTTTAGCTTTCATTCCGCTTCGGTTGTATTTGCCTGAAAAACAAGCCCAGGCCAAACATCGCAGCCCCTCAACGGGCATTAGCGGATGTCGTCCTCCTGGCATTGGATGCCGTGCGCCTGTCCGAATGGATTTCGCTCTAAGCGTGGCCCTTTAAACCTTCAATAACTCTGGAAATGAGATTTCTTACTGCGTAACATCAGGGGAACGGTGAGCCTCCTTTGCTGTCATTTAACGAAAAAGAAAAAAAAGAAGAAGAAAAAAAACATTTGGCAACATGTCTGTGTTAATCACACGGGCCTGTGCCTCTCTCTCTCTCTCGCTCTCTCTCTCTCAGATCCTCTACAGGTGTTTTCTTATCTCCGTAGGAACTAGGTACTGCATATGCGTATTATAGAAAGAGAACTAATTTGATGGTTCTGGGCGGTTCCACTCTCGTTGTATTCTGCTCTCATCTGTTTAAATGCACCAGAAAAGGACACTACTGCGAATCAGAAAAGGGAATTGCCGGTGTCATAGACATGTGCAGAGCACTTCTGGGTCAGCCAACAGCTCGAAGCAGCTTGGATGGGTGTGTGGGTGGTGGTGGCAGTGTGGGGGGGGGAGTGTTGTCTGGAAAGTGTCGCTCCTGGTATTCTTGTTTTCCAGAGTTCTAGAAATCTCAGAGCACAGTCCGGTCCCCAGTAGAGCTGGACCAGCTGTTCAGCGTAAAAGAAACTCAGCTTGATTGTACATAGTAATAATAATAATAATAACAATAATGCAATATTTCTTTGATTTAAAGATTTCATCCTCCTCTATTGCAAGCTAGCATACAGCCATTTGATCTTCCCCTGAACTGAAATGACCGGGTTGTTCATTCAAAGACTCCCTCTCACAACTGTACTTCCACTGCCTCACAGAGAGATGTTTCCTCTGAATGACCGGGGTATGTAATCCTCAGGCCACCAACCCTTATCTCATCACGCAACACTTCTTTATTTTCTCATCTGTCTGTATCCGTGCCTTTGAAGTCCTCCATCTCTCCATCTCCCAATCCCCCCCCAACCCCCCCACTTCAGTCCTTGGAGTGGAATTGGCCCCCGCGGATCCACCTGAAACCTGCACTCTGACTCCTAAGCCCCCCCGGCCATACTGTCTGTCAGTTCGCTATCAGCCACCTGAGTCCTGATAAATATTAATCGCTCGTTTCAAATGCCAGCCGTGAGAGAGAGAGAGAGAGAGAGAGAGAGAGAGAGAGTCGGCTTTGAAGGACACTGAGAATAAAGGAGATAAATGTGAGAAAAAGTCCTCTGTAGAACTTCTAAAAAATGTGCCTCTCCTCCTGCCAAAAGCCAAAAGCTGTGAATAAAAGAAGCCCCTCCAGGGCATTGTGTAAATTATTAAACACGCGGGGCCTTTGTTTGACTGTAATGAGATGGCCGCCACAGAGGGAACTCATACAGGTTAGATTGAGCTGGATGAAGATGACATAATGCCATTCTGCTTTTCATAATGAGCCTGCGTTTTTGAATGTACGCATGAGAGCGTATGTGAAGATTTATGTGTGTACATGGGCATTTATATGTATGAAATTATGTGTGTGTGTGTGTGTGTGTGTGTGTGTTTCTGTATGGGTGTGTGTACGTGTGTGCTTGTGTTTGTGTGTGTCTGTGTGTGTGCATGTGTGTGTGTGTGTTTGTTTAGCAGAATGTTACATGAGTCTATGTATATTTTTTCTATTTCATGAGTCATAAATTAAGGGCATAATGATTTTAAAAGTAGATTGTTTGTTTATTGAGTCACGCAAATCAGAAATGAGTAAAAATGTGTAATTATAACAAACACTGCACAGGGATATTAAACATTCTCACTTCGCATTACTGGAAAAAGAAGAATAAATTGAGTAGTAAATCCTTAGAATGAATACTGCATGACCTCAACCACCCTTGAAAAGAGAGAGAGAGAGCGAAAGAGCAAGAGAGAGAGAGAGAGAGAGAGAGAGAGAAAGCAAGAGAGAGAGAGAGAGAGAGAGAGAGAGAGCATTCACCGTGAGAGATTGCAGACCTATGGTGTCAGATGTAAATGGAGATCATATCAATAAATATGCTCTGCGGCAGGGATGGGACTGATGCATCCACAGGATATTATATTTGCTAGGATGGGATGCCAAGACCAAGACCTATATGCACAACCTACTCAAGGACAGATGTGGGGGGTAGTGGATGGGGGGGGGGGGTGTTGTGTGGGAGACCCCCCATTTGAGGGCCTCCCTCTCCATCTGGTTGCCCTGGAGTAGTGGCCCTTCATTGCATTTCAGTCAGGCACTTAGGTAAGTAGCTAATTAGGCTGGCCTAATTGAGTGTGTGTTCTCTGAATTTAAAAGGCAACCAGTGCTGCTGCATTATGAGAGAACAAAACTTTTCTCATGTGAAAATGTCATTTTGGACAAACTGGTCTTTCATAAGAGAGTTCAGGGACCAGTGAGTGTTCTGAAGAACTGAACATGATTAGGGTGACACAGATGTCCCATTCTTCCTGGGATAGCCCCGTGTCTCTAGCCCCTTTTCACGCATCCCGACTTTTTCTGAGAAAATCTAGATTTTTCCTGTATTTCATTCATATCATATTTCAATGGGCTTTCTGACTTTGGTTTCCATTATTGCTGATTCTCACTGCATTAGGTACATGTTCCTCCAAGGCATGGTGGCTCTATTCATAATGCTCACCATGGCCTTATTGATATTCATAATTGCTATTGCTATCACTAATTTGAGGAATTGTGAACTTTGCATTTTAGAGAAGCGGTCATTCAGAATCGAAATAATTTGTGTACAGGAAATGGTGCCACTTCTATTTTGAACTTACAAACATTGCGACGTATCTGCAAATTCCAACCAGAAGAAAGCATTCGCCGTGCAGGTATTTCAAAGCTCTGCACTTTACTCATTCGCATCATTTAAAGCCATTTTGGAATTAGAAGCTAAAGTGCAATCGATTAACCACATCTCAATCTTATGGCCTTCCAGACAGTTTTGTTAGCCAACAGTCCGTTCTCGCCATTTGCTTTTACGATTCATTTTGGCTTGCCTGGCTGGTTCACGTCACAGTGCATACATATGTTAATACATGATCTCCTGAAATCCGATCTTCTCCCTTATCGGAGAGAGGAGGAGAAAGCGATGTTCATGTTCAGATCTCTGTACGTCAATTTGTGTTGTTTCTGTTTGTCCGTAGGAAAACGAAACAGACGTAAGGAAAACTGGATTGTCCTTGATGCCACGGTGATTGATGAGAGGTCCAGGATGAATGCATATGTATCAGATCACACACACTGTAGATCTGCTGGGCCAACACACGATACAAATGCATGACTTCTCTCATGGATGGAGGGAATAAATCCTCCAATGTAACCTTTGATTTGAGATGGGGCAAACCACCCCTGGGACTTAACACTTCATTCCTACAATACATATTTATGTAAATTGAAATGGTATATATATATATATATATATATATATATATATTTCACTATGTATAAATTACAGCACTACAGAGTCCCCCCATTTCGGTGTGTTCAATTGCTTTCTTAGTACAGGTATCCGTATCTAGTCTTCATTCTCGGCTTTTGATCATCTTTGGTCCATTATTGGAATTTTTTCAACATCAAGAACAGATTTATGGTTAAGGAAGTTAAGGAAGCCATTATGAGGCTGAGAAGACAAAAGAGAGACATAGGCCAAACCTTAGGCTTACAAAATCAACAGTTTGAAACATCATTACGAAGAAAGAAGGCACTGGTGAGCTCAGTAATCGCAAAGGGTCTGGTAGGTCAAGGATGACCTCTACAGTTGATGACCGAAGAATTCTCACCATAATGAAGAAACCTCCCCCCCCAAACACCTTTTCGACAGATAGGAAACAGACTTCAGGAGGCAGGCATGGATGTGTCATTCACTACTGTCTGCAGAACACTTCAAGAACCGAACCACAGAAGCTATGCAGCAAGATGCAAACCAGTACACAACAAGATGCAAACCAGTTATATAAACGAGGTCCTGTTAAACTAAAGAGCAAATATAAACTGATAAAAAGCAGAAAAAAAAGAAAAAAAGAAAAGATAATCCACTCACGCCCCCATACACGTGCCATGTGCTGTCACCAAACTGACAAGAAGGGACCTTGTGGGACCTGTTGCTGAAACGGCACCAGAGGACCGGTGGTGAAGGCCTTCCTGACAGCTCTCTCGAAACCCATCATCAATCAGGCTGGCACCCCCTGCTAGCCAGGCACCCCCCCCCCCTCCCCCCCCGGCCTGCTGTCTCGTCCTAAGAGCTGGCACGTGTAGGGTCTCTGTTCATTTGAAGCCCCTTGTCGTAACGTCCTACGCAGAGAAAGCCTTGCGATGCGTCATCCGCCCAGACCTTCTCCCGCCCTCACTGCACGGTCTCCTCCACATTCCGTTCTGCGGTTGATCTCTTTTGGCACCGCTTTACACGGCTAACAAAAATGTAACGGGGCAGCGGCAGAGAATGCGCTGCATTATGACCGAAATCAAAAAAAATTAGAGGGAACAAAATTAATGTTTGGAGCGCAGAGCGGTTACTCGGTAAATTTATCTCGAACCCGAGAAGCTTGAAGCTGAGAGAACTAAATCAATTCTACTGATGCCTGAGTGAGCAAAGAAAAGGCAGATAGAGATATCAAATGAACCTCATGTTATTCTCTTGAGTCAAATATCTGCACTTCGCTTCAGAAGTGACTCTGGAGGTTCTCTCACTGAACCCTACCGTTTTTATCTGTTAAAGCTACGATGTTAAGGTTTGATCATTAATGCTTATGAAATTAAGATTTAGGTAGGATACTCTGTCAGCTATAACATCGCAAAAAAGTTAAGCGTAGGAGGAGAACATCTACTGAATCAAACAGGATTCATAATTTTTCACAACCCTTATCTGGGGATTACACTTCTTTTATTTGTTCTTTTGGGGAACCCTGTATCACATAGATGGATTTGAAAAGTTATTGGAGTAAAAGCTGTCTGATCTATACTGTTTGTGTGGTGTTGTTGTGGGGTGAACCCCGGAATAAACTCTATGATACTCGTGGTTGATGAAGTGCTTCACTATTTCTTGCTCAACCTGATGGATTTTCAGCAAGATTAATGGGTGACAAAATTCAAAATGACAGCAACACACATCGGCTGATATCCTGGTCGGCGTATATGTGATGTCTGGAAATGATAACTACTGATGAACAAGGTCACAGCGTTCCCTGAAATAAACAATAAGAGAAAAATGTGTCACTGGGAGATGTAGGGACCGATATGGATTTTCATTTTAATAAATTCAATGTACAGAAAGAGCAGTAGATGGAGAGGGTTGGAAGTAAGAGTAGAAAAAGGGGAAGAAATTAATAAAGGAAGAAGAGTATGGTGTAGTGATTTATTTTTAAAAAAGCATATTTACCAGGAAGCAAAGTATGGAAATGTAGCTTCTTTCTGTGAAACAAAAGACCGCGTGAAGAGAATGGTCACTCATATTGTTAATCCTCTGGGCAATTTTGTCATCATGTCCCAAGTGTGGAACACTGTGCTGAGATAACACCTCTTTCCAGGTGCCTCCTCATTTGACTCAACTCCCCTCATACTGTGACAGTACCTGACTCAACCCCCCTCATACTGTGATAGTACCTGACTCAACCCCCCTCATACTGTGATGGTACCTGACTCAACCCCTCTCATACTGTGAGAGTACCTGACTCAACTCCCCTTGCCCTGTGAGAGTACCTGACTCAACTCGCCTTGTCTTGTGATGGTACCCGACTCAACGCCCCTCATACTGTGATGGTACCTGACTCAGCCCCCCTCATTCTGTGATGGTACCTACCTTGACCCCCCTCATACTGTGATGGTACCTGACTCAACCCCCCTCATACTGTGATGGTACCTGACTCAACCCCCCTCATACTGTGATGGTACCTGACTCAACACCCTCTCAGAGCGACAGAGGCATTTGCCTGTGTCTGCAGGCCACCGCAGATCGCGGAGGTCAGCAGAAGCTGTGGAGATACGACGCTATCGCTAACACACACGTCCTCCACTTCCCAACGCAGGAGTGCAGCCTGTGTCCATCAGCTGGCTTTTATTTCCCAGCCACTTATCTTGTGGTGCTTCTTTCTTTTTATTGTGCGCAGAAACAGCATGTGCATTAGCGGGGGCTACAAGCCAGATAACATTTCACATCGTTCCAGCAGCTCTGAGTGAGGTGTAGGCAAACAGAGAACAAGACGGACGCCTTTTCACTCTCATGGAAATACACAGACAACAACATACACTTTAAGTCACATAAAAGTACACTGACATTCATGCACACACGCATGCAACCACACACAAACACACACACATACACACACCACATCTATATTGCACACACACTTTCACTCTCGCACACACACAGACCACACCTGTATTACTGACACGCTTTCACACTCAAACACACGCACACACACACACACACACACACACAGACCACACCTGTATTACACAAACTTTAACACTCACGCCACACTTGTTTTACACACATTCACACTCACACACGGACACCACACCTGTTTTACGCACACACTTTCTCACTCACACACACAAACACATGGACACACATGCACATACACCACACACACACACACACACACATACACACACACACACACACACCACACCTGTTTTACACGCACACACTTTCTCACTCACACACACACACACACACACACACATGCATACACGTACACACACACCACACCTGTTTTACACACACACACACACACACACTTTCTAACTCACACACACACACTCACACACACACACCCTTACATACCCTTTTACATCTCAAGGCCCCCTTGGGGCTCAGTAAAGCGCATTACCTCATTTTAGCAGTTGTCAGCCTGGGGCTAGCTGCTTTAGCACCCTGTTCCTTCCACACTCAGACTCCATCCAGGATAGCCTCATATCAAAGCGCTTTAGTCTCAATGTGGCCCATCCTTGTTTCCAGGTACACGAGGCACTCTTTGTCATATATAAAACTCAATTACTCCAACGCAATCTAATGTATGTTCACTCATGTCACTGAGCCAGAGCCGTTGTGTAAGGAATGGAGATGGAGAACATGATGCCCTGGCAGATTTCTTAAAAAAAACATCACATTACAGGCATTTAGCAGACACCATACACAGTTTTTACATTTATACAGCTGGATATACACTGAAGCAGTACAGGATAATAGCACCGTACCCTTAAGCAAAGGAATCAAACCCGTGACCTTTAGATTACAAGACCAGTTCCTTACCCGTTATACTACACTGCTGCCCTTACAAACGCTTGTATTCAACCAGTGTGAATTCAGATGGGAAAAAGGGGGTACATATTTGAGTTATCCATATATGCCGTTGTGCTGTGTGGATAATCAGACTGTCCCGTCTCCACGGGCCTCCCGTGAATCTTAAACATTGCATGGATCTCATACGTCTGTCCCATTGCTCTGGGCAAGCAGGCAATATGCCAAAACTATGAAATTAGGCAAAATATGATTTGTTCATGAGCATGTGAGACAGATGCTGGAATTAATATTGACCTCAACTGCAAGAATAAATAAATAAATAAATTAATATTTCAGGAGTATTACGGACAGAAGAGTTGCAGATCTGACTGTTTTTCACATTTACATACTACCGATTTGTACTAACAGTACAAAATAAATTAGTAGTATAGTTTTCAGCCACATAATACCACTTTTAATTATTACGGTATTTAACTTACACATTGAACAGCATGATTGGTCCACCATTTATTACCTGCCATATGTAATGCATTCAGCAATATTTAACTGTTTTACTTTTAATCTCCACATTAATATATTGCATACATTGTACAGAGTTAATTTTTCAGGGCCGGCCCGTGGCATAAACGGTCTATGCGGTTGTTTAGGGCCACAACCGCTAGGGGGGGCCACACGACCACGAGGGGGGGGGGGGGGGGCACACGGTCCAATATTTATCTAAGGCAAATAACGTTGTTTTCGCAATTATGTTATTTAAACGGAATGGCAACCAAAGTATTCACAACACAACACAACATGTAATATAAGAAGGATTTTTATCAAGCAAACCCCTCCGCCCCCACACCCCCCCTCCCCCTGCTCGACAGAATCCAACAACCCCCCCGCCCCCTTCGGACAGATTTGCTTAGGGCCACTAAAAATACTAGGGCCGGCCCTGGTTACCTTGGCCTATAAATGTGTGCTTATAGCCTTGCTTACAGCAGACACAGTCCAGTAGCTGACTCACTGCAGGGTAATCACATTTAGTGCAGGCAGACATGGACACACATTGAATTGTAATGCATGTAGGTCAGGTTGTGTGACGCAGACAACGATGTTCTGCCCTGAAGATAATAACAATAATAAAAAATAAAAAAATAAATCTCTGATACAGCAACTCAAGGCGGTTTTTTTTTTCGTTAAAAGAAATGCAAAATGCAGCACTATTGCAGTACAAAGAACCAGACTGATTATTGATTATGTTCCCACAATGCAATACAATGGACAGCTTGTCCAAAAAAAAAAAACAGTATTTGTAAAACAAACAAAAAAGTGTACAATTCTGTACCGTGAAATAATGCGCCCCACCACCTGCAGCTGTTTCAAACAGTGCATAATTTCTCCCCACCTGTCAATTTTGAGCTAGAAAAAAGTTCCCTTATTTTCAGGCACAGTAGGACCATGGGTTTTCATGGCAAGCATGCTTTGTAAACTGTTATTTCACTCTATGGGTCCAAGATATTGAAACCATCTTTTTTTTTTTTTTTTTGAAGCCACCTCTTGAATAATTTTATTTGCGCCTGAACACTGTACTCACTGTACCTTCTCAAATTTGAAGTTAAGCGATTAGCAATTAGCAATCAGTCATTGCTCACACGTTGACACATATTTCTCTATTTCCAATTATGCATTGTGCTTTCCGGTTAAAAGGAGTGGTGGAACGGTGATTGATATTGCATGAATATGATTGTGGATAATTTGGAGATATGGTCAGCAATGTAGTCTCTGGAGCTGAAACACGTGTGGGAGCTCAGTTCTCTCACCCTTATGAAGCTTAATTGGTCCCATATCACTTTAACCATAACGAGCACTTATTTAAAAAAAAAAAAAATTAAAAAATTTGTGACGTGTAATTCATGTGCTCCAGCTCAAAGTGCAAAACAGTTGGCCAGCCGATTAATATAATGTGTTAAAAAGATAACTCCTGTCTGAGGGGTTTTTTGTTAAACGAGTTAGAAGAACTCGCGTCAGACAAAAGAATCGTTGCACTGCGAGGCAGAATAAAGCTGTTATTTAGTCAGAAGAATAATGCAGCGTGTCACTATTGTTGCAGACGAGCACTTTTGTGCGGCGACGCGCCTTCCTGCTAGAGAATCCGCTTCATAACACCGCTCCATAATGTAGCTCGGCTCAGAAACACAATCCCGCCATCCCGCTACCCCGCTATCCGGCTTTTGAATGGGAAGAGAACAATGAGCTTTCGCCTCCAAAGCCCGTACTGACAAGTGCTGTGACTTCAGGCGGCACAAAAGGACGGATTTTTTTTGTAACTCGCGAGATGCAAAGAAACAAAATTACAGCAGTGCATTGCTACCACGGTGAAAAAAAAATATATATTCTGCTCGGTGTCTTGTTACAAAAAGAAACTTTTCTCGTTAAAACGAGATGCTTCTCCTGTTATAATGACATACCGGGATTCGTTGGGGATACGCAATGCATGTCATTACAAAAAAAGAGAAGGATGTCATTATCAGGAGAATGTAGCATACACTGTAACTAGCATACCCTAGTGGGGGAGACACGTCAGTCCAAAATCTCCCACGGGTGTTCAAATTGGATTGAGATCTAGTGACGGTGAAGGCCACTACATATGATCCACATCATTTGCTTACGCATCACACCATTCAGTGCCCCCCCCCCCCGTGCCCTGTGGATGGGGGCATTGTCATCCTGGAAGAGACCACTCACATCAGGATAGAAATGTTTCATCACAGGATGCAGGTGATCCTGCAGCGACCCTTCCCTGTAAGGGGACAAGTGGACCCAAGCCACGCCAGGAAACTGCCCCCCCACAGCATAACAGAGCCACCGGACCCCCTCAGTGGAGGGGTCAAGCATTCAGGCCTGTACCATTCTCTTAATGTATGCACTCACATGCACTTGCCCACTTGTCGAGAATATGGTGAAGCATGACTTATCTGACCATATCACTTTTTTCCACGTCTCTGTAGACCAGTGTCTATGGTTTTTGCATCACTGAACTCTCAAATGTGCATTCATCTTTGTAATGAGGAGTTTATGCACTGCAACCCTACTATAATACCCCTCTCCATGTAGTTGTTGACGGACTGTTCTTGCTAACGCAGTCTAATCACATCTTGCACTAACATTCTCAGTCATCTGCGGAAGAGTTGCTGTACTGTTTTTCCTTACATGTTGCACTAATGCACCAGCATCACGGACTGTTCTTGCTGACAGACTGTTTTATGTATATTTGTGTGTATGCGTGTGTGTGTGTGTGAATGCATGCATGTATGTGTGTCTGTGTGTGCGTGTATGTGTGTGTGTGTGTGTGTGTGTGTGTGTGTCCGCTTGCCTGCGCGTGGGAGATGAGAGAATGTATAATAGGGTCCAGATTGCTCCTCTCATGTTGTGTTTGTTATGGTGAAGCCCATTAGTCTCTGGCCCAATCCCGCGACCCCCCTCCCCCCCCCCCTCCCCCCCCCCCCCCCCACCCACATCCTCCTCCTCCTCCTCCTCCTCCTGCTGCTCTATCAGTGGCATCCAGCCCAATTATCGCCACAGCAGTGGGACAAATTACCTGCGCTGAGTCAGCAATTAAAGCTCTGTGCGAAACCACGGCATAACAATGACTCACTGCTTCCGTGCATGTTGTCCACGTGCACCTGGGTGTTCATCAGTGACCACAGACAGGACTGCTGGTGCACAGTGAAGAAGAAGAAGAATAAGAAGAAGAGGAAGAAGAAGAAGTAGAAGAAGAAGAAGAAGAAAAAGAAGAAGGAGAAGAGCAGCAGCAGCAACACAAGAATAAGATGAAGAACAACAACAGCAACAGAAAGAAGAAGAAGAAGAAGAAGAACAACAACAACAACAATAACCAAGAAGAAGAAGAAGAAGACCAAGAAAAAGAAGATCAATGACAAGAAGAGAGGGAGAGAGGGATATGACTGGAAGACAGGAATGTACCCTATTTTTCTGCTTTGTTAAAAAAGGGTTACCGGACCATTGTTATTAACACAGCAGCCACCACATTATTTTCCTGCCCCAGTTTTAAAGAAAACGGGTAACTTGAGTTTGTAAGGCAGGGCCCAGACAGGCTATCCTGATTCTGCCTTGCCCCACGTTTTTTAAAATTTTGTGAAATTGAAAAAAAAAAAAGTTGCAAAAGATGTTATTCACGCAAAAATAAAATATGAAGCGATGTCCCGCCTGTAGTTATCTTGATAAATCTTCAACTTAGAAATGAGCAGCACGGCATTTTTATATATATGTATATATTTTTTCTAACTGGAAAGCAAAATCAAAAAAACTTTTTCACCAGCTGCTGCCTCCCACTTGATGTCTGCTCACGCAACCCCTACATCATTTACTGATTCATTCCGCCTGCCTTGGAATGAACAATTGAATAACTGACATCTTTTCAAATTGGCTCAGTACCTTTCCTCCCACGCATGTGACTTCTGCCCATTTATGCATGCCTTCACAATTCGGCTGTTTGTGTCCCGAGAGGACTGTCCATTGAGAGCTTTCTGTCTTTACTGTACTTTCATTTTGTGTGTGTGTTTGTTTGTTCCCCCCTTCTCCCCCCCCTCAAATGTTCCACCCCCCCCCCCCCCCCGAAAGTGAAACAGAGATCATACGAGTACTTCTATTGAGTCATGAATCTGCACCACAGCATTCCCCAGACTGAACAAATCTGATCGATAAATCAAAAAATTTAGTTTTCTTATTTCAAATCAAGGAGAAAGTGCAATTCAGTTGAGCCTGATACTTGTACAATTTTGCGTTTATTTATTTATGCACTCATTCATTTATTTCCCCCCAGACCTTTCCCCAATTAGGAATCCATAATTATGTATCAACACTCATCACAAAAATGAAAAAAAAAAAAAAAAAGTTTCACTGGTAAAAACAGGCTAATCAAGAAACCTTGGGAGAGAATTAAGACAGACAAAAATAATGAATGAATTACAAGTCACTGAATCAGATTTTCTGTCATTTATTTACATATTAAAATCATGTTTTCCCTGTAAGTGTTTACAAGATATTTCTGCAGTAATTACTTCAGTTATTCAATGTTTATACCAATGGCTTTTATTACTTTCTAAAGACCAGTTTATTTGGGATTGTCAATGTTAGCTTGTGTTGGCCAGCCTTTAACAAATGAACAACCATCATATGAACTGTTACTCATAACACTGATATACAGTATATGAGCTGTTACTCATGGCACTGATGTACAGTATATGAGCTGTTACTCATGGCACTGATGTACCTTATATGAGCTGTTACACACAGCACTGATGCATATGATCTGCTACACACATCACTGATGTATATGAGCTGTTACTGATAGCACCGTCATCTTCATGAAGGACATGCAAACTGTTTCCTGTTCCAAGCTCTCTCTTTGGCACCAACACCTGGAGAAGAGCCAGGACACCGAATTTGAATATGGCTCCAGAATGTCCATGCATATGTATCCATGCAGTAAAGAATGATTTAGCCCTCCTTTCATGTAAAGTACATGAAAAAAGGGCTATTAAAAAAACCCACTGGTGACCAAGACAATGTGATGGAACTTTTTTCACCAGAA
Organism: Anguilla pacifica; assembly: GCA_039654925.1. NCBI lineage: Eukaryota > Metazoa > Chordata > Actinopteri > Anguilliformes > Anguillidae > Anguilla > Anguilla pacifica. Next base: position 73,986,457 of record CM077286.1, on the reverse strand, counting down.
GTGCAGTTTCGTGCAACAGCTGCGAAGCCATCGCATTCACGGGCATAAGTATAAATGCCTGTTTCCGCCATCTCACCGTAATGTGCCATGTAGACTTCCATTTTAGTATTGTGTGATGCCTTTTGTGCCGCCAGATTACAGTGCTCCATTGACTTTCATATGCAATCATAAATGAATATACACTATTATTTTGGAACAGCCCAGGGCCGGTCAGAAACAATTTTATGTCATTTCACTTTTTTTTTTTTTTTTCATGTACAATGAACATCTGAATTGCTCTTCGAATAGAATACGCCTCCAGCTGAGTGCATTGTAAGGCTCTGTGATTTAAACATTTCTGGGGGGAGAGTGCAACAGAATTTCAATCTCGAAAAGATTGTGCAACCACAAAAAATAAATAAATAATTAAATAAATAAAAAAGAGTCCAAAAGAGTTTTCATGAACTTTCCATCAAACTTTGCCTGCATAAATTTTCACGAACAGAATCTGGAATAAAATATGACTCCTTTATTTAGAGGAAAGATTAGAATTCACACAAGGTCCTATTAATAATGCTGTCACCACCGTTCGGGTTCTTAATAAGGTGCAAAAGGTCTGTGTGATCAAAAAAAGAAAAAAGAAACGTAAAGCAGTAAAGGCAAAATAATTTGTGCTGGTTTGGTTCTATGAAACAACAAGAACTGCAGCAACAATGACAACATGTGAAACCATGAACATAAGGTAATGATAACATATTCAATATCAGACAGAGACAAGTAATAAATAAGTAGATGCCAACTAAACACCAAATGACACCAAGTGTTATATATTTCACAGTTTGGCCTGTGCTGACACTCGTGCTTATATCAGGGCATTATGGGATTGATTGACCTTGACACTGTACTGTAACTAGATAATAAACAAGGACACCTGCTGCCTGAACTCTATCCTTACCCAAGTTATTACTATAAATAGTAATATAGTGTTCGACATTAAGGCAGTACAATAGTCAATATCTCAAAATAATTGCTTTCATTGGGTGGAGAGAGAGAGAGTGCAAGTGCTTTAAAGAGTAGCAGTGTGCAGTCATGCAATTCTGCTGAAATATAATTTCCTGTTCCCTGTACCCCAACCTTTATTCTTGATCATTTTGATGATCACAATGATGTCAATGATGATGATCACAAACGTACCTTTTATTGTTCACCGGACGGTGAATTAAAATGGTTTACTTTGGCATTTTTAGCAGGTAACTACTACAAAATGACTGTTGATTTGGAAGGATGTGCATTATTAGAGCTAATCATGGACATAATGCATATTGAAGCTAATCATGGATCTTTCTTAGTCATTCTGATTGCCATGCAAGCAAACATTTGTGCATTCATAAGGCATAACATAAAGACTCATGTTCTGCAAGAGCAAACTGAGTGAGCAAACTGCGATAAAATAAGACAAAAAGTAATAATAATAATAATAATAATAATAATAATAATAATAATAATAATAATAATAATAATAATAATCAGAATTGAGTATTCATCCGGACCATGGAATAACTTTATATTGAAGTAATACTTCATGAAGTATGAAGTAAAAAAAAAAATGGTTTCAATAAGTATATAAACAACATATCAGTCATATTTATTTAATTATTTTCCCATCTGCTTTTCCATTACTTATGAAAGAAAGTAGCAGATGGCATGCAGAAAGAATTTAACTTGCTATATTAACCAGATAATTTCAATATTCTCTCGAGGCAAAAAATTGTAAGGATTCATTATCATTAAAGAATTAAAGATACCCTAAACGTTTTAGGTAAATGGTCTTTTCAAGAATCAGTTGATAAGCATCACTCAATAATTAGAACTTGCTATAGCTTTGTACAATATGTTATTAATCATTTGCAATGCCTGCTTTTATTAATGCAATGCATGTCAGTTGGGTAAGATATGAATTCCAGACACTGTGACCAGTGGGACATGTGTTCAAATCCCATATGGGGATAAAACATGTCACATGGTGTATTTCCTGTTGCCCCAATGTTGCCAGGATTGTATGGGCGTCGGGTAGCACTGGCATAGGCATGGGCAGGCCAGGGTTAATGACCACTTAGGTAGTTCTGGCCTTTCTAGCTTTGCTGCTTCTGTATAGGGTAGCATGGAGGTACAGTGGATAGCACTGTTGCCTCACAGCAAAAAGTTATTGGGTTTGAATCCTTTCTGTGTGGATTTTGCATGTTCTCCCCGTGTCCGCATGGGTTTCCACCGGGTACTCCAGTTTCCTCCCGCAGTCCAAAGACATGCAGGTAGGCTAGTTGGAGACTCTAAATTTCCCATAGGTAAGAGTGTGTGAGTGAACGCTGGGTGTGCCCTGCGATAGATTGGCGACCGGTCCAGGGTGTAATCCTGCCTCTCGCCCAATGCATGCTGGGATAGGCTTCCACCCCCCCACCCCCCACCCACACACACACCTGAAATGCTTTAATCTTACTCCTCATCTAAAAGAGACCAGAATTGAGTCACAGCGCAAATGTGCTGCTCCAGGTGATGAGTGCACAGTGGTCCTGTGTGACTCTCACTGTTTCCCTGACTTCATGCGTGTGTCACTCAATAAAAGGGACACGGGAACACCTTGATCTCACCACACCACCACTGACTCACGCAGATGTCAGTTCAAGTTTGTTTGGAAACAGTAGCAACAGACAAGGACAGCTGTCCAGGTATTGTACCCAGCATCTCCCACAGCAAGCTACAAACCACTCATGTAGGCAGTTGGAGGATGGCACGCACTGAAAAATTAATGGCTTTCAATGGGGTGATTGAATAAATGCACTGGATTTAATCTCGCAAGACGAATGGCCTATCTTCTTTTTATTTCATGTACTGTAGATATGAGTTTGTTGCACTGTATGTGGTCTGAAAAATCGCTGTAAGTGCCAGTTAGACTTCTAGCAGGAATCAAAGGGTCTACAGATAGCTAGCTTTTATGGACATCAAAAGTCACTGAGATGAGTTTGTAGCACATGCATGACTGGACACAGCTATGTTGAATTTATTTTTTATGCAAAATGAAATTTTCTTCATTAGCTATCTGTCTGATTTACTTGAAAACATTGTTCTTTCCCATTATGATAATCTAAAAATCCAGACTGAGATTAATGAGGGCATTCATTTTTGAGTATCTTATTTTTGCATTTGGGAGGCTTGCCCCTATCCAGATGTCACTGTCTAGCCATAGGTAGAGATGGACACCGCCCCCCCCCCCCCCCCCCCACCCCGCCCCCCAGACAGAGAAGTGCCCTGCCCTGCCCCCCCTCGGCCCTCCCCCTGATCCGTGGTCACATGCTCATATTATGGTAGCACTAACACAGTGGGTGAGTACCACAGCATCCAGAAATGCCATGCTTTTGGGATAGTGGATGGTGGATGGGTTGGTGAGGGCTGGGGATGTCCCTTTTCATCCTGAGGCCCTGTCTGTGCCCATCCCTGATTGAAAGGATTATATATTGAATATTCAATATATTACTGAATATCATTTATGATTTTATTTTTGCCTTCCATCCTATTCTGGAAGTAGTACAAGTTACATTGAATATAACCTCTTCACCATGTGGCACTACTGCCACTGTACCAGGAACACGCTGTTACACAGATCGAACCGAAGCATGTCAGGTAACAACAGGCACTTACAGCACTTGCCCTTGTACCCTAGCGCCGAGTCCTTGTAGCTCCTCTCTCTTAAAGGTTATTGCTTCGACGATGCGACACACACAAAAAAAAATAAAAAATAAAAAAATTTGACTGCACAATTTGGTGGGAGCACAAGTCACATGCATACCTATTACCCAGAACACCGCCGTTCCTCCTTTCTCAGTCAACAAAAGAGAGTGACGCAAAAGAAGGGAGATGTTCGTGATTATTTCAGATTGTCGTGAATTAAAGGTAATTTTCTTCCAAATTAGACTTTTGTTTCCAAAGGAGTCATTTGCCCCTGGAACAGAACACCAGAGGACGGAATGACTAACTCTTGGAAATGTACAGAAGCAGCGTGGTTTTACCCAGAATTTAGGCATTTAGGAGACACTCTCTTATCCAGAGCGACTGTCACAGCTTTCCTTTTGCATAGCATCTGTTTATGCAGCAGGATAAATACAGGAGCAAAGCTGAAGTGCCTTGCTTAAAGGTACGCTGGCGGACGGAATAAAAAATAAAAAGAAAAACATGCTAAAAACTTGTTTAGGTGTAAATGGGTGGTGCACTGAAGGACACACTGGATACAAAGAAAGATACAGATTTTCACGAAAGCCAGGAAAGGAGGAACGGAACATGATGTTGCACGGCAAATAAAAATGTTCTCCGGTACAGCTTGGGGGTGAGCTGGGGAGTCACCGAACTGTTGCTATTGAACTGAAGTACGCCGCCCTGGTCGGTTCTGCTCATTGGGCGGGTTTAATAACCATCTTCCTCTTGACGGTGCTTTGTTGAAATAGACACACGTGGTGGAAAAGATTTATAGCAAAGGCCTAATTGTGCCTGCTGAATGGATCAAAGGCATTGTGCTCATCTTAGAGAGAACCAAAGCCTTTCAAAAGCACTTTTGAAGAAGAAAGCATTTTAATCCACGAGGGGTGACTATCTATGACTTGAAATGGATACGTCTGGTCGGGGAACCCTCGCCAACGGGAAAGATAAAATGAATGGTTGAATATATGGTTGCATGGTTGAATAACACAGGAACCACTTAAACCTGGCATAGTGAATGTATTACTTTTTTTAACATGAAAAGTGTATCCGCTCATAGCCGTGCACACTATGATCTCTAACGGTTACACAAATTTATCAAACTGTTAAGCAACATGATAGCAGCCTCTGAACAAATGGATTCTGTATTATTTTCTTTTCCTCGCACAATATTAAGTTATTTTCACGGTTAACCCATTGAAGAGCTGGTTTTTTTCGGAATGGAATTTTTCAAAATCCTAAGTCAGTGTTCTAGAACTATTCATTGATTTAAATTACCAGCGGTGATTGTTACATCAGCATCAGAATTTTCAGTTAAGAACATTCTGACCACATATTTGTGACCTCACAACTTAAAGGGTTGACAGATCAAAGGAATGAGGATCATGGTCCATCTTTATCGATTGCACGTCAATTGCCATGCAATTTCTGCATCTCCTCCATCACACATGAGCCTATGTGCTCCCCAACACCATTTCTGGTTCTGTTCGGTCCAAGAGAACTGAAGACATTTCATTACATTTATTTGGCAGACGCTTTTGTCCAAAGAGACGTACAATAAGAGCACACCGAAGGTCATTGGATCAACTAGAAAACACAGGTCCGATAAGGTACAATACTCATTTTGTGCAGTTATTCATAGCCATGAACACATTATGTCCAGTTCACACAGTAAACATTACTCTCTGACCTAACCTATGCTAAATCAAACAAGCTTTTCCATTGCTTGGGCAACTCAGCTGTCAACATGTCAACAACATATTTGAAACAGTGCTGACTCCAGGTGAGTTACTCCAGACAGAAATCTGAGACAGGGTTAATTAGATAATTAGACATGTATTTGCTGTCTAATCAACATATTCCTTTGATGCCGTGGCCTTAATGGGTAATGCATTCAGAGATTAAATTATTACTACTCATTTGTCTCAGCATTGATTGGCTTGGTGATTTAAGGTGTCTGCTCGGTACTATTAACATTGCCTGTCAGTCAGTTTGACAGCTGTCATTATTTAAAATGTAAATTTCTTACCACCCGTTCAATGCAGGCAAGTGGGTGAGTTTTTTAAAACAGATAACAATGGCGTATCATTGCTACAGAATTTTATTTAAATTGGATTTATTAAAATAATGATTTGGGTGATAGATTTGCTTGTGGAATACTTGACTTTGAACCCAGCTTAACAGCCCTAACGAGCAGTCATGGATTGAAGTCCAGTAATTAGACACAGATAATGATCATCTGGGCTGTGTACACTGGGGAGTCCGATTGCCTTTAGCAGAGAAAATGATTCCATTTTCAGGGTATAATGTGTCATGTGATTTATTGGCTTTTTTTCTGTCCTCTTGCTTAATTAAGCCCACACAGGGTCTCTTCTGGCTTAGATTCTAACTTTCCAATTATTCCTTTCTAAGTAATGTTTGAACATATTAAATTATCTGTAAAGCACACTAGGTTTTTTCTATGAAAAAAAAAACAGACAATGCAATTTGTTCAGCTAAATCATATTTTGCAACAATTTAAGCGTATGAATGTGTTTGGAATTTACTACATATGAATGCATTGCATTTTTTCAATTAATTGCTAAACATCACTTGCACCCCACATTTTTGCAAGCCATTTAGCTTTGTGTTGCGACTGGTGCGTTGTGTGCAAGAAACATGGTGACCTTAAGACAACCAAAGTCAGGGAAATTAATTTCCTGTGCTTATAATGTGAACATAGCCAGTTTTTACATTTCTCTCTTTTTCCATAAATCTGCAGCATGGCGATGATGATAATATAATTTTCTTCGACCTCTTCGACAATCCTCATCATCATCATCATCCATCACACAATGTGACATGCAAATTCCTTCAGTCTCTCAGTGAAAAACAGTCATTTTTTGAAGAAGAAAAAAAGTACAATAATTATTTCTCATAAAATTATGGAATTTAACACATTTTTTTTTTGGTCATAGTTCATCAAATATTTAATTAATCATCCATCATGATGTCAATACAATTCAATTTTATCATTGCTCTGGAAAAGTGCATCTACCAAATGAATTAATGGATGAAGAAAAAATGAAGATAATGAAGAAGAATCACAAATACAATTCAGTAACTCTTTTAGTAATTATAAAATAAATATTTTTCGTGTATAGGAAGCACGTTCAGTAGGCAGGAATAACAACATTTTTAGGAAATTGTAAGAGGGCTGAGGTTTACAGTCAAGAATAATTAAGCTTTAATGCTAACTGCTAATTGCCGTGGCAACAAATTGTAAATTTTTATTGATTATGTTCTTATGCACCATTTTCAGTTTACAGGTGATGTAACAGCAGGTGCATCGCATTTGAGTTCTGCTGACTTCTGAACAGACCAGCAGAACCTTTCTTATTACATTATATATTCCTGGCTCTCTGCGGCGTAGGCTGCAATTATGTCTAATCTTGTTCCACTGTTCCTCTCACACACACATACACCCCAGTATTTAAGGAGAGTAAAACTGAAGTGGGCTACTTGGTGGTGAGTCTCATGTTCCTCCCAACAAGCCTGCACGCTTGCATGCATTTCTATCTTTGTTCATTTGTGTTCTTACTGTGGTGAATTGTGGAAGGTTTAACTATTCCTGACAATTTTTCATTTACGATGACTGGCAGATTACCACAATTCCTCTGTGAGATAAGTGCATGATTTATTTATTTATTTAATTTTTAAAAATGTGGGCAGAGAACATAAGAAACAATAAGACAATGGGCTATTTTTTGTTGTTTCAGCTCTATTTTTTTTCTTCTTCTTTGCTTTGGTGCCTGTATTGAATTATTGCTGAGCCGAGGGAATGGGAATTCAAAGGAGCCTTTTTTCTGATGTGTCCTCCTTTGAGAACTCCCCTGAACTCCTCTGCAACTTCCCAGGCAAATGGTAATCATGTCCAAAAAAACACTTTTAGATGCATTGTTTAGTCCATAATTCATGAACCGCAGCTCCTGTTTGCTCATACCTGAACAACCTTTGGGGTCTCAGAACCCGGGCTGCATATTCTACAATGATCTGAAAAAATGTAATCTACATTATTAGTTTGTTTCTCGGCCACAGGCATTATCTAACTAATAAAATATTGATAGCTTCTTGCCTACTGGAAGATGTGGGGTAAGTAAAACTCTTATCAATCAGATAACACACACACACACACACACACACAGTGATGGACACATTTAACTGAAGCAATTCAAGAGATTAGCATTTTAATAAATTACACATCCGAGTTAACATCTGTGCTCTACAAGACCATGTGTCGAAATATGAGTAGAATAAATATTCTTGTCATAATTTTTTTTTTTTTAATCTATGCCATATGCCAATACTATATATTATATATTATTTAATATAGTAAAATCTGTCCATTTATTTTTCATTGATAACTCCCAAGGATTGCTGCTTGTTCAACCACATGTGAAAATCCAACATGTGAAGAGTACACATGTGAAATCTAAAAATAATTCCACTATATGATCAGAGTGGGAAAATGTATCCTATGCTCTTTTAGGCCACGTGTTTTTGTAAAAAAATGATTAAGACCAAGAAGGTTCTAGGTTCAACCTCCAGGCACAGAAATGCTGATGTGTCTTTTGGGGACACAGTTAACATGAATTACTGGAAGAAAGGTGGTATATTAAAAAAAAAAAAAAAAAATAAAATCATGTAGAACATATAAATATTAGGATAGTGTTCAGTGTTTTATGTTTTATGACTTGAGTAAGGTTAACCACCTGGATACAGCTCTAACCATGAAAGGAGACAAAACACAGGGTAGTACAATGTGAGAATAACAAATAAATGTGCCCTAAGGAGTCAAGGTTTTGGATGATGTGGCTTTGGATTCGGACACAGATCACGTCCTATGCGTCACCGCTTGACTATCAAGGTGGCACAGCTCCAAGAGTGTTAATGGCACTATTAACACCGTTCTAATGCATTCAAAGCCATAAAGAATCATCTTTGTAATGTGCGCGCACGCTACTTGCGATGCCGTTCACGTCGCGCGCGAGCATCTGAAGCCAGGCGGATGTTTGGATTGAGGTAAATTGCATCAAAATCAAAACAGCGGTGTTTGTAGTGTGAGCCAGAATTGGATCTTGCCTGGGGGCTCACACCTGGTAGTTCGTAGGCTCCTCGGATGTAAAACAGCAAGGTGCACTGGAATGGGATACTGGAAGCACGTGTCCTGGATGAGCAACACCATACTTTACATTCATTAGTGATGAATAGCTCCGATACGTTATTTAGGTTAAAATAATTATCAATTATTTTAATTATTAAAATTATTAATAAATTTTATTATAATTTATTCAAACCTCGGCCAAGTTCCTTCATTTAATCATTGGCAGTCACTGAGACATACTTAATCATCACAGCCTTCTCATACAGCCATACAGTCCCCTCTATGGATAGAATTACGGAAATGTACATTTACTAATGAACACAGGGTTTCCTTTTTTCTTTTTTTTTTACTTCGTAGCACTCCAAACCCAGATTTGCAATGGTGTCCCAAACACAACGTTGGCTCCTCTATTCTTGTTTTTCAAATTGAATTCAGAGTAACACTTCAGATGGTTTTCACAACAGATGTGACACAGTCAAATGTTTTGTACTTCGTGTTCAGCTGGAACGTGCCAAAACCTGCACCATGTTTGCCACCGTGAATTGAATTGAAATGTCAGATCTGCATAAAGATTGTCTGAAAGGTTGCACCACACCCACTAAACCTGGATAGTCTTGAAATCAAACTGTTGATTCTGTAATATCAATCTTGCAGCTTGGCATTAAGCACAAGCGTCTTGCATAGCTATTTGTCTCTCTTTTTTCTTTTGTTTTCTTACAGTGACCTCTGTTAGTCAACCAGGACTGTAGTTACCAGTATGAGGTTAAAAGCTTCTGTCATGGCTGCCTGTGCAGCGTGTGCCCAAGATCAAATCAAATCAATATCTGGATGAAGTAAAATAAATAAATAAATAAATAAATAAATAAAAGAAGATGTATATGTTTAGAAGGAGAGAGCACGCATTACCTTTTCACTGCTAGGACGAGGACCACAGCGAACCTGTGGAATTATGCACAGTCTTCAATCTCTGATCCCTCTGCACTATGATCAGGTCCAGCCACAGGAAGGACCCACAATGCATCTCATACCATTCTCCAAACGATGTACCCCAAGTCTTGTTATTTCTCAAATGAGATACTATTGAATATCATATCATAAAAGCTTTATGTTATCTCTTCTTCTGCAAAATCCCAGAGGCTCTACTGTTATTCATGCAGCGTAACACAGTCAGATCCAGGGAAATTTACTAGGGAAACTATGGACTAAAAAATGCTCAATGTTAATTTAACTCAATGAGATTTTTACCAGACTAACTTGTATTCTATCAAGAGTCGATTCAGCTCTTTAACATTTCCTGTGACATTTACTCTAACATTTAAATGTGGTATCAAATCATGGCAAACGTTTTATTCATATCCAAGGAGAAATGCAGTTTTTTTTCTTTTTTATCAATTCACAATGCACAATTTTTAAAAAAATCTTGTCACACATTTTATATTTATTTTTCTCTAAAAAACATAAAAAAGAAGATGAACACTTGAAAACCAAGCCCACCAAATCTGCTCAGCTGTATATACCAAGCAAAAGTGTGCAACCCCACGTAAAATGTGGGTCCACAAATAAAAAAATTTCAGAATGGACTGTGATAGTTGAAGAAATAAAGCAGAGTGTGTTTTGTGTGTGCTGACTTCACTTTGGTACATTAAGTTCTGCAGAAGCAAATTTAAAGCAAGCACTGTTTGTTAGATAGGCATTGGGAACCATGGGTAGTGAGCACGAAGGCACTTTCACACTGCAAGCCTGGTCTTCCACCTCATCAGAACCATATTCACCGTGATAAAGGTCTTGTGAAAACCCACCACACAGCTCGCTTTATAGAGCCTGGTTTTCATTCTGTTGTTTTCTTTCTGGAACCGTGCTGAAAATTGTGCAGTGTGGATGGGACCGATTAATTTTAATAATTTTTTGACATATGCAATGTAGAAAACCATCGTGCTGGGATACTGGTTGGTTTTGCTCAGCGCTGACAGCTGCCTTCTCAGCTAAGTTCCAGTTTATTTGCTTTATTAATAAAATATGCTTAGCAATCATGGTCCTAACCTATGGTCACTGCATTTCTTGGACTCATAATATCAGCTCTTGCCTTTGCGAAGCAATCAATAATAATATCCCACACCCAAACCTTTCTCGTTGGCTATCACTCTCATGTATCACATTTATAATAAAAGCAATTACATGAAAGGTGAAGTATAAATACCATTAAATTAAATTAATATACATTTTGCTTTAGTTTGGCATTCATCTCTGTCCTCTTTTCATTACCTCTGCAGTAGAAAGTTATGTTAGCATAATAATAATAAAATAATGATAAAAAATGCATGAGAAACTGATAATACCTCTTGAGATGTGTTCACAGATCTGAAGAAATCAATTATGGAAAACGAGGTCTTAATGTTACTGAAATATTTATTTTGTTATCCTTCCACAAACATAGAAACTGTGTAGGTGGTGGTGGATTTGAATAAAAACATAGACAGTAGTCTGCAAGTATTTGGTGGCATCAGATGAGGGGTTAACAGAGGATTAAGCCAGAGACTTGGCAGAATGTATGAGGTTGTTGAATGTGAAAGGGAGTTGTGATTAGAGGTGACACATTTTTACTCCTCTTCAGTAATTTTTACACCCGTCTTTTTCCACTTTTGTACTTGATTGTTTGTTCTGGCGGAGCAAAAACAAGTAGTTATACAACATTTGATGCAGCCAACGAATCAAGACAAGACATATGGTCCTGAAGATCATTACAAGACAAGTCTCTTTATTTGCAATGTTAGTGAAGTCACAAGTTATTTACCATACTGTGATGTATATATAGACACACACACACACACACAAACGCATGCATACTTGCACACACACACACACACACAAGGCTGCATGAATGCACACACACACACACAGCTGTCTGCATACACGCACGCATGCACGCACACACTCACAGAAAAAATATAAATCCAAATTCCATATTTTCTGTATTTCAATTAAGAATCAACAAGGGAAAATGCATATTTGATCCACATTAAGAAGAAAAATGATCCCATTTTTTTGGGTTATTTACAGTTTGTTAAAAGTTTTCAAAATGAATTTTTTTTTTAAATGCACAATGCATTTTGATTATTCATAACAGTGACTTTGACTTTTAATGTGTCTCCTGAGTATAATTATTTCAAATGCACTGGGCCGATCCATATTCAGAACTTATTTTCATCTGAGGAGAATCACAAGTCTATCAGCATTGGGCCTAATTAGTATTTTGCTTGTGGGTGACTCATTATAACTAAACATTCAGCACTTGTTTAAAGGCTGCTTTTTAAATCAAAATAACCAAACTTTCACTATACAAGCAAAGTTACTATAAAAAATTAAATTAAGAAAACTGTGATTTTGCAGGGACATTTAACAAAGACACCTTGTTTGGTCTTTACTGCTCTCTGGAGAAGTATAACACATGATACTCAGTGGGGAGTATGCTAGACTAGCACATCCTGCTGGGTGAGGAGTGCTTCCCTAAGGATCATGCTAGGCTAGCACGTGCTGCTGGGTGGGGAGTACTTCCCTAAGAAGAATGCCAGGCTAGCACATCCTGCTGAGTGGGGTTTACTTCACTAAGAAGTATGCTAGGCTAAAACCTGCTGCTGGGTGGGGTGTACTTCCCTAAGGAGAATGCTAGGCTAACACCTGCTGCTGGGTAGGGTTTACTTCCCTATGGAGAATGCTAGGCTAACACATGCTACTGGGTTGTGTTTACTTCCCTAAGGAGAATGCTAGGCTGACACATGCTGCCGAATGGTCCTCATTGCACCGTGAAAGGCTAGGGTAACAGACAGCCTGCTCCTGGCTTGTGTTTGCCGTACTGTGTTGGCTTGGATAGCGCATATTGCTGACGGCTGTTTACTGCACTGTGGGCATGGGCGAGACTGCTGGAATGCTGCCTGGTGTTCGCTACGCAGTAGTGGAGGCCAAGCTAATGGATGCTGCTGGCTCTGGCTAGCCTTCATTGCATTATGGAGAGGGGCCAGGCTAACGCACGCTTGCTGGCTGGTCTTCACTGCATTGTGGAGAGATGGCAGGCTAATGCACGCTTGCTGGCTGGTCTTCGCTGCATTGTGGAGAGGGGCCAGGCTAATGCACGCTTGCTGCCTGGTTCACTGGATCGAGACTCCTCTCCTTTCATTTCTCCTCCGAGTGGAACTTGCCAGGGACGAAGAGACGCTGAAAATGAGCTTTCGGCTCACTGTCAGGCACAGAGCATCAGGAGTAAGCATTCATCCAGACTGTAGAGCCGCCTCTGTTCATCTGCAACTTGGCCTGTACTGAGGCAACGATTTTGCAAAGAAGGCCTAGAAGTGTTTACAGGGGCTTGGGCCTGCTATAGAGGACACAGCTCAGCTACAACTCAGGGGACCGGATGTCAGAACAAAAAAAAAATGTATTATCTCTTTTTTTTTTTTGGGGTCATTGTTATGGGGAAATAATAACTGAATATCTGGGAAAAAATATATTTTTCAAAATCATGGATGTTCAATTTAAAATGCACATGCTTTCAGAAGAAAATAATTATTTGGTATTGCTTTACAATAAGGTTCCATTAGCAAATGGTTTATTTGACATGGGCAATTTTTTAAAGCCTGAACAATGCTTATTATAAGCCCTCAACAAATGCATTAATGGATATTTTGTATGGTCTTTATAGGGTTCCATTAACTAACACCAATTCATGTCTTGGAGAAGAAAAAGAAAAAGCAAAATGGGGAAAAAAACAAGATAATAAAATGCAATCATGTTATTAGGCCATGTTATCTACGAAGGATGTGTTGGATTATTATTGTTTTTTTTTTTTCTCAGCGACTGTAATGAGGTTCCATGAACTAACCCGGCTACACCTGGTTGAAAAGTGAACGTTTTCGGGCCGACTAGGACATCAGTCAGCCTATATCTGTGTATAACCTGAGCTATATTGGGGGTGGCCTGGTCTCTTTGTGACAAAACATCCAGATGTCCGCCCCTCTAGATGTGTGGGTTCGGGCTTTAGCTCCCTGGGACGCTATTGCTAAGCGGTAGTCAGGCATTATTCCGGTTTGATTCCTGGAGCACATTAGTTCACGTACGGCTGTGGTGCTCTGCATGTTATTGCGGATATTATTTTAGTTAGCGACTAAAACGATTACGAAGGAGACATGACGCCACGGGCAAGTTCTTATTCAAATGCCATCTTTGTCTTGTAAAAGTCTTCTCTAATTGTCTTTCAATTTAGCGTGCTTAACATCCCAGAATGACATCACGGTTTTCGGCGGTTTCACTGAGTGTATTCGGGAGCATACTTTTCGGGAAGGAAATGAACATTTTGGTCCTATAAATATGACATGCAGCTTTACTATTAAAAAGTAGGCACTGCTTCGCTGACATTGTCCTTCAGCAACAACAACAACAACACGAGCATGGCCGTAAGGGTGGAATGTCTTATGAGACTTCCACAGTACGGTTGGAAAATAGTATGGAGGATATTTTTGACCGTACTGGCAATTGCGTACTAAAAAATACATAGCATTCATAGTAGACAGCAGATAGTTTGAGGACTAAACACTATGAAGTATGCTTAGAAGCAAACACGTTGAGGACACAGTAGTTTGGAGGCTGATTCGGAAACAGCCAAATTTTAATTTATCTGGTTCACTGTGCAGAAAACCACAGAAGAAGAAAAAGGCAAGGCTGATCATTCAGGGTGAGAACAAACCTTTACACATACCAAGGGAGCGGTTGCTATTTATCTAGTATCTGACCTTCACTGATGCAAAAATGCAGAGACACGTATAGTGGCCCCTGCCTGTTACGCAGACAACAACTCTCATTTTTCAAGCAGGGGCAAAGACCTAACAGGAGGTTATGATGGTCCAACTAAACAACACTGCACCCTGCAGCCCAGGTGGGCCTGTTATAGCCTGCCTGATCTCAAGCACTTCCTTCATGCAACAAACTGAGTTTTATCAGAATGTTGAGGCTATTCCATCTAACTGCCACTTGGCCTTGCCATTAACATTCAGTTAATAGCAGAGATAACCAAAGGTGTGAAGAATTTCGATGGAAGACTGATAAAATGTTCTTCAGATAAAGGCATACAATAATTTACAATACAATATGCTGTGGTAGACAGCTAAAATAACAATAACTAAAGTATAAAAACAAATATAAAGTATAAAAATGAATGTGAGTGGGCGGGATGGAGAAGGAGACTTCTTTGATTGTAAACACAGGTCACAGCAAGGCTAAAAATCCTGTGTAGTATGTCTTTCTTGTCCGGCTTTAACTTTCGCTTGAATCTGACGGCTGCTCTAAGCCGGCTTTCCCTGACGTCAGGACAGCTTCGGGAAATCGCTTCCCTAAGCGGATCTTCGGTCTACCCTTCACTCAAACGTTCAGTCACGCTGTGAGGAACCGGTCCTGTTCTTATGATCCGGGTTCTCCCCCCCCCCCCCCCCAGCGGGGTTTAAATGCCATTACCATTTCTCCGTTCTGTGGTCCAACGGCCTGTCTTGGGTTAAAACATTTTCCACAAACATGTCCAGTTGATGCATTAAATATGGTTCGTGACACTCAAAATGCCTTCACGAAGTATTCATTTTAATGTGTGCACTGTCTCAATATTTAAACATAAATGGAGTGAATTGAAAAGTAAGGTTGTTTACAAGACGCATGTATGTATGAAATGCTTAATTGAACACTTGAGAAGACCAGGACCGAGTGAATATTATAGGCAAGATAATGATTTTTTTGACTAATGAAAATATTTGCGCAGACTTGTTGTTTTCAATGCACATTACTTTTGGCAGTTGATTAGGGAACTGAAATCCATAACGAAATTATTTAATTAAAAATAGCAGCATCATACAGGCCTAGATTAAATCAAACCTGCTTTGCCAGTTTAAGGGCATATGCAGTTCAATCAAAGCAGGCTAAACTTAATTTGTATTCAATCAAGACTTTTAACAGCTCTTCAGGACTTACAGAAATACAAGGAGCAGGAAGAGACATAGCCCGAAAATAGTGTTTCCTGTGTGGGAGGCGAGAGCTTCCAGCCCACGTACCATAATTAATAATATATATTGGAAGAAAGAAGTTAAAAATAATTTTGTGTATAGAGAGACATCATGACACTTGATTTATGGAACATTTTAGGAATAAAGCTGTTGAATAATTGAAATCTTTCTCAGTGCCGCCTTTAATGTTTTGGAAATATGACAAGTATAAAATTGCTTTTATGTAATTATGAAGAGGACAGAGGCAAGACTTAACGAGTTATACATGGTGTTCTGAGTAAAAGCTATTTCAACTACTGAGAGTAGGCATACGCATTTAAATGTAGCTGGGATGCAAAATTCCATACATTAAATTAACAACACAGCAGGTATTTGGTGGTATTATGTTGTGTTGAATGAAGATTAAGGAGGTTACCTTTTTAGCAGGTATCATACATACGGTACATGCATTGTAGCAAGCGCCCACATAAAACAGTTAGCCACATCTGTGCATTCTGAAGAACAACGGCAGATAGGACAGCAAGTGTCTTCATTCCAAGTAACATATATTCTGGTTTCTGGTGGCACAAGCATTATTTCATGCCTTGTGGTGCAAACCTAGTTTAAGCGCTAAACCCTAATTGCAGCCATTGGTACATTTGAAAACACCAGAAATTAGAAATTGATTGAAAACAAAATAAATATCATGAAAACAATAATACAAATGCAAAATAATATGTTTGAGGTCATTCAAAAAATCAAAAATGTTTTCCCTAAAAAAATATGCAATAATTATCCATTTTGTATGGTCATAGGCACACGTTACCAGATAAATTCCTTGGTTCATTCAAGATCATTAACAAACCCATGTCCTGACCTTTCTTCAAGCTGCTAATCACAACCGTAAACTTGCCTCAACCCTCAGCCTTAACGTTTTCCTAACCCGAACCCTAACCCTTGTTTAAGGCCTAACCCCTAATTGAAGCCATTGGTACCTTTGACAACATGAGAAAACCAATTTAATATTGATTGAAAACAAGGTAAATATCATGAATACAAGAGTACAAATGGAAAAAAATTTGTTTGAGGTCATTTAAAAAACAAAAATGTTTTCCCTAAAAAAAATATGCATTTATGATGCATTTTGTATGGTCATAGGCACACATGCTAACAGAGAAATTTTTCGGTTCACTCAAAATCATTAACAAACCCATGTCCTTACCTTTCTTCAAGATGCTGAACACAACCGTAAACTTGCCTCAACCCTCAGACTTACCGTTTTCCTAACCCTAACCCTAACCCTAACCCTAACCCTAGTTTAAGGCCTAAACCCTAATTGAAGCCATTGGTACCTTTGAAAACCTCAGAAAACCAATTTAATATTGATTGAAAACAAGGTAAATATCATGAATACAAGAGTACAAATGGAAAATAATATGTTTGAGGTCATTTAAAAAACAAAAATGTTTTCCCTAAAAAAAAATATGCATTTATCATGCATTTTGTAAAGTCATAGGCACACATGCTAACAGAGAAATTTTTCGGTTCATTCAAAATCATAAACAAACCCATGTCCTTACCTTTCTTCAAGCTGCTGAACACAACCGTAAACTTGCCTCAACCCTCAGACTAACTGTTTTCCTAACCCTAACCCTAACCCTAGTTTAAGGCCTAAACCCTAATTGAAGCCATTGGTACCTTTGAAAACCTCAGAAAACCAATTTAATATTGATTGAAAACAAGGTAAATATCATGAATACAAGAGTACAAATGGAAAATAATATGTTTGAGGTCATTTTAAAAACAAAAATGTTTTCCCTAAAAAAAATATGCATTTATGATGCATTTTGTATGGTCATAGGCACACATGCTAACAGAGAAATTTTTCGGTTCACTCAAAATCATTAACAAACCCATGTCCTTACCTTTCTTCAAGCTGCTGAACACAACGGTAAACTTGCCTCAACCCTCAGACTTACCGTTTTCCTAACCCTAACACTAACCCTAACCCTAGTTTAAGGCCTAAACCCTAATTGAAGCCATTGGTACCTTTGAAAACCTCAGAAAACCAATTTAATATTGATTGAAAACAAGGTAAATATCATGAATACAAGAGTACAAATGGAAAATAATACGTTTGAGGTCATTTAAAAAACAAAAATGTTTTCCCTAAAAAAAATATGCATTTATGATGCATTTTGTATGGTCATAGGCACACATGCTAACAGAGAAATTTTTCGGTTCACTCAAAATCATTAACAAACCCATGTCCTTACCTTTCTTCAAGCTGCTGAACACAACCGTAAACTTGCCTCAACCCTCAGACTTACCGTTTTCCTAACCCTAACCCTAACCCTAACCCTAGTTTAAGGTCTAAACCCTAATTGAAGCCATTGGTACCTTTGAAAACCTCAGAAAACCAATTTAATATTGATTGAAAACAAGGTAAATATCATGAATACAAGAGTACAAATGGAAAATAATACGTTTGAGGTCATTTAAAAAACAAAAATTTTTTCCCTAAAACAAATGTGCATTTATGAGGCATTCTGTATGGTCATAGGCACACATGCTAACAGAGAAATTTTTCGGTTCACTCAAAATCATTAACAAACCCATGTCCTTACCTTTCTTCAAGCTGCTGAACACAACCGTAAACTTGCCTCAACCCTCAGACTTACCGTTTTCCTAACCCTAACCCTAACCCTAACCCTAGTTTAAGGCCTAAACCCTAATTGAAGCCATTGGTACCTTTGAAAACCTCAGAAAACCAATTTAATATTGATTGAAAACAAGGTAAATATCATGAATACAAGAGTACAATGGAAAATAATACGTTTGAGGTCATTTAAAAAACAAAAATTTTTTCCCTAAAACAAATATGCATTTATGAGGCATTTTGTATGGTCATAGGCACACATGCTAACAGAGAAATTTTTCGGTTCACTCAAAATCATTAACAAACCCATGTCCTTACCTTTCTTCAAGCTGCTGAACACAACCGTAAACTTGCCTCAACCCTCAGACTTACTGTTTTCCTAACCCTAACCCTAACCCTAGTTTAAGGCCTAAACCCTAATTGAAGCCATTGGTACCTTTGAAAACCTCAGAAAACCAATTTAATATTGATTGAAAACAAGGTAAATATCATGAATTCAAGAGTACAAATGGAAAATAATATGTTTGAGGTCATTTTAAAAACAAAAATGTTTTCCCTAAAAAAAATATGCATTTATGATGCATTTTGTATGGTCATAGGCACACATGCTAACAGAGAAATTTTTCGGTTCACTCAAAATCATTAACAAACCCATGTCCTTACCTTTCTTCAAGCTGCTGAACACAACCGTAAACTTGCCTCAACCCTCAGACTTACCGTTTTCCTAACCCTAACCCTAACCCTAACCCTAGTTTAAGGCCTAAACCCTAATTGAAGCCATTGGTACCTTTGAAAACCTCAGAAAACCAATTTAATATTGATTGAAAACAAGGTAAATATCATGAATACAAGAGTACAAATGGAAAATAATACGTTTGAGGTCATTTAAAAAACAAAAATGTTTTCCCTAAAAAAAATATGCATTTATGATGCATTTTGTATGGTCATAGGCACACATGCTAACAGAGAAATTTTTCGGTTCACTCAAAATCATTAACAAACCCATGTCCTTACCTTTCTTCAAGCTGCTGAACACAACCGTAAACTTGCCTCAACCCTCAGACTTACCGTTTTCCTAACCCTAACCCTAACCCTAACCCTAGTTTAAGGCCTAAACCCTAATTGAAGCCATTGGTACCTTTGAAAACCTCAGAAAACCAATTTAATATTGATTGAAAACAAGGTAAATATCATGAATACAAGAGTACAAATGGAAAATAATACGTTTGAGGTCATTTAAAAAACAAAAATTTTTTCCCTAAAACAAATGTGCATTTATGAGGCATTCTGTATGGTCATAGGCACACATGCTAACAGAGAAATTTTTCGGTTCACTCAAAATCATTAACAAACCCATGTCCTTACCTTTCTTCAAGCTGCTGAACACAACCGTAAACTTGCCTCAACCCTCAGACTTACCGTTTTCCTAACCCTAACCCTAACCCTAACCCTAGTTTAAGGCCTAAACCCTAATTGAAGCCATTGGTACCTTTGAAAACCTCAGAAAACCAATTTAATATTGATTGAAAACAAGGTAAATATCATGAATACAAGAGTACAATGGAAAATAATACGTTTGAGGTCATTTAAAAAACAAAAATTTTTTCCCTAAAACAAATATGCATTTATGAGGCATTTTGTATGGTCATAGGCACACATGCTAACAGAGAAATTTTTCGGTTCACTCAAAATCATTAACAAACCCATGTCCTTACCTTTCTTCAAGCTGCTGAACACAACCGTAAACTTGCCTCAACCCTCAGACTTACTGTTTTCCTAACCCTTGTAAACACCTCACAGCTAGACCAATGAGGGTTTGTAGCTGGAGGGGAAGGCATCGCGTGTTCTTCCCTTGGCTGGTGTGATTCAAACCGGAGATGTTAGTTATTTTTTAGTTAGTTAGTTATTTTTCCTCTGTTCGTAAGAACAGGGCACATTATAATTAAGAATGCACTGGTTCCGTTGCCACGGGTCAGATATGAAGGCGTTGCTTCATATCCCGCTTAAAACTGGCCTGAAACGGACCAGTAGCATTCTGGTTACTCTCCGTTCGTAAACGGGGCTATGCTGTCATCAGAGATATATCTGATATGTCGCCGGACTGTTAATATTCTAATGGGAGCATCAGAATACTCACAAATGAGCGGAACAACACATCAAATATATTCATGACCCCAGCAAGTAAGCGTAACGGTTATTAAGGTTTACTCTCGTATTAATCTGACTCCATATTAAATTATAATTTAAAATTTGGTTTTAACTGTACGTGGAACTTGGGAGTGGTTACACTCGACTCTATCTTGTCATTTGCCATCATTCCTCAATATATGCTCCCGGGTTTAACACTATTGTTAAATCTCAGTTCGGTGAAGCCCCCAGAGGGTAGGAAGCGGCCACCATAATACATGCCTTCCTTGTATGGATAGTGCATCGATAGTTATGAGCCCAGGACGGTGCGTATCTATCGGGTTCCTTCAGGCGAATTTGACAAGGACCGGCGTATAACGCCCATGGGTCCTCTTAAGCCAAACCACCAGAACCAATACCACCAATCCCTTTAGCGGGCAGATCGTGGTCGCCTATCTAACTTGAAGACCTCACTAAAGACTTTTACTGTACTAGACCCCTGATCAGTAGGTCCTAGTCAGAATTGTCCCCCTGAGTATTTAAACGGAATTAAGGCTGAAAAGAAGAGAAAAGTGATTAGAGTCACAAAGACCACGCAAGTTAAAAATAAGAAGAATTTATTGAACAGGCAGGTAGGTCATTCGCTTCAAATTAGCAGTCAATTAAAATATAGAAAGTTTTAAAAACATAAGTACCAAGTAAAAGTTCTTACCAGCCTGGTAACTACACACAAAATCACAGAGTCTGCGCAGTGTGGGAAGTCGATTACGATCTTCCATGGTTCAGCAGCGCACAGAACACAGAATATGTGTTGTGTGGGAAGTCGGTTACGATCTTCCATTTCTCTCTATAGGCTACACAGAGCACAGAGTGTGTGCACTGTGGGAAGTCGATTACGATCTCCCCCGATTGCTTTGTCTCCCTTCCTTTTAGGCCAAATCCCGCGTTTGATCGCGGCGGCATTGCCATAAATTCACCTGTCCGAATAGAATTTGGAATTTCGGCCCCCACCATTTGGAGGCGGTTGTAAAAACAATCAGTGAGGAAATTGGGAAAAGGAGAGGATTACCAGAGAGGACATTCCATTGTGCCAATTTTTCCCTGAGTTTCTGAAACTATGTTTTATTAAAGGTTATTTGGTATGAAACATATTTCATTCAATTTCTTGAATTTTACTGAACACGCCCATACCAAACATGTCAAGTGGATGTAATATTATGGTGCAGTTGTCATGAAAATACCCTTTTGGTGTACCATTTTACATGTAATTCATGTTATTATTACATAAGGCATAATACAATAATACAATGAGAACATGTGCATGGTTTGTACGGGTTTTCGGGGTTTGCAAATAGGAAAAACAGATGATTTAGTGTCCAGATCCAGAAAAGAAATGAAAAGGGTAATGACAGAGGGGACCACAGAGGGGCACTGTGTTACAGTCAAGCACAGTTGCCCCACCATTCGGCCAGAGGTCTGGTGATCTTTTTCCCCTTAATGGCCCCAACACACACACCTCCACAACCCTAGACAAAGAGACTAGTTCCCCTTATCTTAGTCGTGTCCAGATGGTAGCATTCCAGAGAGTCAAAGGCCAGCTCAACCGAAGGAAGTCCGAGCAACTTATTGTTTTATTACATGGCTCTGGGTTTTTTGAAGGCCAGGATGAGATTCAGCCGGCAGGCTCGTCCAAATGCCAGCCTTTCCTGGTTCCCAGTTTGACTCCCCTCTTACACCCTAACCCTAACCCTAACCCTAGTTTAAGGCCTAAACCCTAATTGAAGCCATTGGTACCTTTGAAAACCTCAGAAAACGAATTTAATATTGATTGAAAACAAGGTAAATATCATGAATACAAGAGTACAAATGGAAAATAATATGTTTGAGGTCATTTAAAAAACAAAAATGTTTTCCCTAAAAAAATATGCATTTATGATGCATTTTGTATGGTCATAGGCACACATGCTAACAGAGAAATTTTTCGGTTCACTCAAAATCATTAACAAACCCATGTCCTTACCTTTCTTCAAGCTGCTGAACACAACCGTAAACTTGCCTCAACCCTCAGACTTACCGTTTTCCTAACCCTAACCCTAACCCTAACCCTAGTTTAAGGCCTAAACCCTAATTGAAGCCATTGGTACCTTTGAAAACCTCAGAAAACCAATTTAATATTTATTGAAAACAAGGTAAATATCATGAATTCAAGAGTACAAATGGAAAATAATACGTTTGAGGTCACTTAAAAAACAAAATTTTTTTCCCTAAAAGAAATGTGCATTTATGATGCATTTTGTATGGTCATAGGCACACATGCTAACAGAGAAATTTTTCGGTTCATTCAAAATCATTAACAAACCCATGTCCTTACCTTTCTTCAAGCTGCTGAACACAACCGTAAACTTGCCTCAACCCTCAGACTTACTGTTTTCCTAACCCTAACCCTAACCCTAACACTAGTTTAAGGCCTAAACCCTAATTGAAGCCATTGGTACCTTTGAAAACCTCAGAAAACCAATTTAATATTGATTGAAAACAAGGTAAATATCATGAATACAAGAGTACAAATGGAAAATAATATGTTTGAGGTCATTTAAAAAACAAAAATGTTTTCCCTAAAAAAAATATGCATTTATGATGCATTTTGTATGGTCATAGGCACACATGCTAACAGAGAAATTTTTCGGTTCACTCAGAATCATTAACAAACCCATGTCCTTACCTTTCTTCAAGCTGCTGAACACAACCGTAAACTTGCCTCAATCCTCAGACTTACCGTTTTCCTAACCCTAACCCTAACCCTAACCCTAGTTTAAGGCCTAAACCCTAATTGAAGCCATTGGTACCTTTGAAAACCTCAGAAAACCAATTTAATATTGATTGAAAACAAGGTAAATATCATGAATACAAGAGTACAAATGGAAAATAATACGTTTGAGGTTATTTAAAAAACAAAAAATTTTTCCCTAAAACAAATGTGCATTTATGAGGCATTTTGTATGGTCATAGGCACACATGCTAACAGAGAAATTTTTCGGTTCACTCAAAATCATTAACAAACCCATGTCCTTACCTTTCTTCAAGCTGCTGAACACAACCGTAAACTTGCCTCAACCCTCAGACTTACTGTTTTCCTAACCCTAACCCTAACCCTAGTTTAAGGCCTAAACCCTAATTGAAGCCATTGGTACCTTTGAAAACCTCAGAAAACCAATTTAATATTGATTGAAAACAAGGTAAATATCATGAATACAAGAGTACAAATGGAAAATAATATGTTTGAAGTCATTTAAAAAACAAAAATGTTTTCCCTAAAAGAAAATATGCATTTATGATGCATTTTGTATGGTCACAGGCACACATGCTAACAGAGAAATTTTTCGGTTCACTCAAAATCATTAACAAACCCATGTCCTTACCTTTCTTCAAGCTGCTGAACACAACCGTAAACTTGCCTCAACCCTCAGACTTACTGTTTTCCTAACCCTAACCCTAACCCTAGTTTAAGGCCTAAACCCTAATTGAAGCCATTGGTACCTTTGAAAACCTCAGAAAACCAATTTAATATTGATTGAAAACAAGGTAAATATCATGAATACAAGAGTACAAATGGAAAATAATATGTTTGAAGTCATTTAAAAAACAAAAATGTTTTCCCTAAAAGAAAATATGCATTTATGATGCATTTTGTATGGTCACAGGCACACATGCTAACAGAGAAATTTTTCGGTTCACTCAAAATCATTAACAAACCCATGTCCTTACCTTTCTTCAAGCTGCTGAACACAACCGTAAACTTGCCTCAACCCTCAGACTTACTGTTTTCCTAACCCTAACCCTAACCCTAACCCTAGTTTAAGGCCTAAACCCTAATTGAAGCCATTGGTACCTTTGAAAACCTCAGAAAACCAATTTAATATTGTTTGAAAACAAGGTAAATATCATGAATACAAGAGTACAAATGGAAAATAATACGTTTGAGGTCATTTAAAAAACAAAAATTTTTTCCCTAAAACAAATGTGCATTTATGAGGCATTTTGTATGGTCATAGGCACATATCCTAACAGAGAAATTTTTCGGTTCATTCAAAATCATTAACAAACCCATGTCCTTACCTTTCTTCAAGCTGCTGAACACAACCGTAAACTTGCCTCAACCCTCAGACTTACTGTTTTCCTAACCCTAACCCTAACCCTAACCCTAACCCTAACCCTAACCCTAGTTTAAGGCCTAAACCCTAATTGAAGCCATTGGTACCTTTGAAAACCTCAGAAAACCAATTTAATATTGATTGAAAACAAGGTAAATATCATGAATACAAGAGTACAAATGGAAAATAATACGTTTGAGGTCATTTAAAAAACAAAAAAATTTTCCCTAAAAAAAATGTGCATTTATGAGGCATTTTGTATGGTCATAGGCACACATGCTAACAGAGAAATTTTTCGGTTCATTCAAAATCATTAACAAACCCATGTCCTTACCTTTCTTCAAGCTGCTGAACACAACCGTAAACTTGCCTCAACCCTCAGACTTACTGTTTTCCTAACCCTAACCCTAACCCTAGTTTAAGGCCTAAACCCTAATTGAAGCCATTGGTACCTTTGAAAACCTCAGAAAACCAATTTAATATTGATTGAAAACAAGGTAAATATCATGAATACAGGAATACAAATGCAAAATAATATGTTTGAGGTCATTTAAAAACCCAAAATGTTTTCCCTAAAAAAATATGCATTCATGACGCATTTTGTATCATCATAGGCATTCATACTTCCAGAGAAATTTTTTGGTTCATATAAATTCATTAACAAACCCATGTCCTTACCTTTCTTCAAGCTGCTAATCACAACCGTGAACTTGCCTCAACCCTCAGACTTACCATTTTCCTAAGCCTAACCCTAACCCTAACCCTAAATATGCATTTATTGCACGTTTTGTATGTTCATAGGCACACATGCTTCCAGAGAAATTTTTTGCTTCATTCAAAAACATTGTGGTGCTCACCTCATTTCTATTTTGCATTAGCTATGATAGCTGAAATCAATGACTTTAGACTAGCAATTACTGCAAATGTTGATACATGATTTAAAGTCTGGTTCTGCAAAGCACTGTGGCAATAGGACACCCACAATATTCAGTTTTCTCCTACCAAGTCCACTTGGAGGAACATAATGGAAGCTTTGGCATGTAGATTCATTCCATT
Organism: Anguilla pacifica; assembly: GCA_039654925.1. NCBI lineage: Eukaryota > Metazoa > Chordata > Actinopteri > Anguilliformes > Anguillidae > Anguilla > Anguilla pacifica. The sequence continues at coordinate 73,960,588 of CM077286.1, read as the reverse complement.
GCATTTACATGACATCACATTCATTCAGCAGATGCTTTTACCCAAAGCGACTTACAATAAGTGCCACGTAAGTCCTGGATGGAGGTGCACTTGTAACATAAAAGTGCTACAGGATAAAAGGAGAAGGATACAAATGATAAGAGCAATCCTAGACTGGGAGTACCCTGCAGAGTGGTGATAGTTAGCACAGGTATAGTCTGAACAGATGTGTCTTCAGGCCACCGCGGAAGATGAGCAATTACTGAGTGGTCCGTAGAGGAATTAGAAAGATATATTCAGCTACATAAAGATTAAAGACAGTTTAGAGATTATGACAGCTCTGATTTTTTTTTTTTGGTGGGGGGGGGAGGGGGGGTACTGGTTATATGTGATCGAATAATTTGTATATTACTTTGGTGTTACATTACATTATAGGCATCAAGTAGACGCTTTTATGCACAGAAACTTACCCCCCCCCCCACTTTTTCCTGCACATGTTGTCTTTTCACCCATATAATACATCTCCAAATAAACTTTTATGGGTCCAGATACAGGTCTGTCAATAATAAAACAGCTTGTCGGAGGTAAAGGAAACAGTTTATAAAGCTGTATGATAAATAAATCCATATACCAACCCTTTTGTCCTTAAGCCACGGTCGATTAAAACATTAGGCTGTATTAACTGCAAACACAATCGGAGCTGACCTTTCCCTGGTGCTTTTTAATATAATTTTGATGCTTTAATGTAAAATGAAACCAATGAAACAAAATTAATTAACTACTTCATTTTTTATTAGAGTACCAGGGAAGTAAAAAAAAAGAGACAAATCTGGAAATATGTTCCTGTGCTATGGAGAACACCGAACTGAATTTTGAATCTGCCCCACAGTCATAGGTAGAGCGGAGATTCTCTTACCCTTGTTCCCTTATAATGGCCCCTTTACCTACTCCCTGCATGATATTGAAAACTACCTGACTTGCACCTTTACCTGCTACTGTATGTTTCATTTTAGTTATGAGAAGATAGATAATTTAGAGAGGGTGTCCCAGGCAGGAAGGCACACTGTATAAAGTAAGGGGTCTTCTCTTCCATGGTAGGTCACGCATCACTACAGATCCTTCGCTGGCCATTTCCTACCTAACACGGTAGCCTGCTAACAATGCAGTACCACACTGCTGGTGGTGATGAAACACTGCCAGACAGCTTTAAGACTCCACCGAGCCCCGTTTCAAAACTACACCCGGGCTATAAAGAGGTTTTTACTGGATCTTTTGGGGGCATTTCCCGGCGTGAGCTGTTCCCCCAGTTAGGGATGTACGTCTGCATCCCGGAGACTCATTTAAAGCGATGATAGTTCCCCAAACTGGGAGGTCGATCCCCACCATGTGCCCTCCGATGTTTTATCGCCGACTGCGGTCTCTTTTACAGTGCGAGTGCCATCCACCAGAGAGGATTTCAGCAAGGATTTCTGCTTTTCCTCCTTCTTCCTGAATATACAATTACAGCCACTGATTGGACTGGAGCTCGAATCACCCGAGGTGATTGGTGCTTATTGAGGTATGTCATTAACCTCAGGTCCAGTGATCTCCAGGGCCTGAAGCTGGACACCATTGCAGTGTGTGCTGCAGTGCACAATTGTAAACTTGATGACTAATAAATAGCATGCTTGTATTCAAGTCATAAAGGTGTTATTTCAGTTGCCGTTATTTTACTCTTTATAAAAGCGATAACCGTGCTTAATAAAACTAAGGGCGCATCATAATGGCACAGGTCCAGTGCTTTAATTAAATCTGATTATACTATGTAAAAGTGGATTTTCTGCTTGAATTTGAACATTTCTTAACCCCTCCTCTGTTGTCCTCAGGTTAAAAAAAATGACCCTATCCTGAGTTTAACTGCAGTGAAAAGCCATTTAGTGAAAATGCTGAAATGCTGTACCCCCCAGAATGCTGTACCGCCCCCCCAGGGTCCACGGGTCCCCATTTCTCCCACAACTGGTCTGGATGATCAAAAACATACAAGTAACTCCTTCACTGTGCCCACCCCTGATAGTGCATTTGTGAGCTTCACAGGAGAGTAGCATCCACATTTATATTCTACACTAAATGACCTGCCTCTGTCTTTTTATTTAAATCTCGCGTCAGGCGCTCAAATCTGTCATTCTGACTGAGGCTGGCATCTGACATGCCATTGTTTACCTTTCTCTTCACTAACACAGACTGGTGAGTCAATCTGCAAACAGAAAATGACAACACAGGTATTACATGCAAGCTTGAATGACATACTCTGAACAGGAAAAACAATCGTGCGATGCACAATTTGCTTTAACCTTCTCGAATCCTGCTGTTTGAAAAATTGGAGGACACTGGCCATTGTAAATTCTGTACGTTTGCTATTGTGACCAACAACATCCATTTGTAATCTTGCCTCACCATGAAAGTAGCCAGCTATTTACATTTGTATAAATAATTTAATTGAAAAATTCACTGCCTTGGGAATAGAAGTGCCTGCATTTTCCCACCAAGCATGTTGTAATATGAGGCGTTTAGTGCCTGTTTGTGTAATGTAGTCCCTGACAGCCCTTTCCTAAATTAATAATGAAGATGAGAAATTGATAACATTTCAATGAAAGATAACTGAAAGATGGACTCAATGCAAATTGGCTTAAAAGGCTTAATCAGCATTGTTGATGCTTCATATTAGCTTTTAAAATAGCTTAAAGCAATTCATTTTCACATTCATCATGCATGAAACACACACACACACACACACACACACACACACACACAGAGCCTGTGGTAGATGCATCACTAAAACACTTCACTACATGTTAAGAGAGACTGACTGAGATGAGAGGTTTCGATTACTTCAGCAATGCAGGGACATGCAGGGTCATCAATAACCTGCTTTTCTCCCGTGATTACGTCCTTCTGCTATACTACACTCTAGAATATATGAAGAGTCCTTTATACTGTAATTCAACTTGGCCACTTCTTACATTTCAAGGCAGGCAGAAACGATCACTCCTTACCAGCAGGTAATTAATGTGAAAAAATGTTTGTGGATATTTCATTTGTAACACTTTTTCTTATCCAAAAACACATACTGAGGAATGGACACTCTCCTAAATTGACAAATTTCTCATTAAATGTTTCAAATTTTGAAATATGAATGTCCTGACATGCCCTCTTCTTTTTAAATTTATCACTGCACATCATGCTCTGCAGACTCCCATGATACCACTGCATTATGTTTTCAAATAGTGCCTTATATTTCTGAGGTACTATGCTGAAATATCAGCAAGAATTATCAGATGGTAAGAAAGACCGTATAGGTGTATGCAGGTGAATATTTCAGAGTGACATAGTGCCATCAAAACAAATCAAATGCTGAAACCTTTTTGTACACACGGCCAAATTTTACCTTCAGATCTACACCAGATCACATGATTTGATTGTAGAGGTGATCAAGGTTAGTTTGGTAACTTTGTCCAGTATGACAAGGGTACACGCCTACCGTGCGCTGACAACTCCCCAGCAAGGCGTTCCCCAGCCGGCAAGACCAGCGTTGCATTGTGGGTCCCGTGTTCCTCTGTCTGCGCGGCACATCCTGTCCTGTCTGAGTCTACGCTTTGGGAGTGACAGGCCCCTCCTCCTCCTTCTCAGGTCCTGTCAATCATCCTCGCAGTTCCCCTCCCTCACAGCCTCGGACCATCACTCGCCCTGTCACTCAGGGCACCGTTTGGGTATTTGTGTATCTTTGTGAGGTCAAACGCTCTGAGGTCCGATGCTGCGATCAATGTCCTCTGCCCCAGCCTGACCTTGCATTGCCTGCTGCTCCTTCTATTTTCATATAAAATAATAAAACGGCATGCAGTTTTTTTTGTTGTCAGGGATGGGATATCACCACCATGCTGTATCAGTACACAATAAAATGTTCAGTGTTAAATCATCTCTTTCAAACTGTACAAACTGCATGGTTCCTATTGGACTCAATTAACACTGGACATTTTGCTGTGTAGCTTTCTCCTTTCCAATAGGAATGTGAGGCTTTGGGTCCAGGTCCTTACCATGATGATAATGCCTGCCCAGACTTAAAAATAGCCATTCCTGTTGCCTCCTCTTGCAGTTTTTATTCTTCATAGATGTTCTCACTCTCTTTCTCTGGCCCCCTCTCTCTATTTTGCTCTCTCTCTCTCTCTCTCTCTCTCTCTCTCTCTCTCTCTCTCTCTCTCTCTCTCTCTCTCTCTCTCTCTCAGCTTGCTTGACTATCAGTCTTAACACTGATCATTTGTTAAACTGTATACAGCCCACTCTTCTCTTCATCCATATTTTCTGAGATTTTCAAGTTCCTGGAGAATCCTTGGATTTCAAGAGCTTTTGTGCCCCTACGCTTCCTTATTCCATTATGTTCTTTATCCACACATCCCCATCTTTTCTTATCTGCAGCAAAGCTGGTTATTTTAACCCACTGAATAGTAGATTTTTATAGAATGTTTTTTTTCTGAACGTTCTAAGTTAGTGTTCTATAATCCCATTGCTTTCAGTCACCAGCAGCAATTGTTACATCAGCATTAGAATGTTCAGTTGAGTACATTCTAATCACGCATTTGTGATCTTATCGCTTAAAGGGTTTTAAGTACTATTTCTGAGAATGTCTAATTTCAAGTCCTGCCCTGTTGTGTCTCTGCAAGACTAAGGGCATCACCATATTGTGTTCCAATGAGAGATGAATTTAATTCAAGCACATTAACACATTTATAATAGAATCCCTTGTTCATCTTCATGTTTATAACATCGTGAATGCTGATTGCAGACAATGAGGGAAATTGATGAAGAAATAAGCAACATTAAATTATAATGCTGCAGCTAGAGAACTGTTATGTAATTATGGGGCCTAAAACACAGAGATTCACTCATCACAAAATGAATAACCATTACCATGGATATTATTTCTTAATCAGCTCCTAACTGCCAGCCAGCTTTTGCCTGTGCTTTCAAAAGGACACTAATCTGTCTAGAATTTTAAACGATACAATGCAAATACATAAAGATGTACGATTATAAATGTACATCCATATAAATGTATGCACGTATATATAATTTTTTGTGTTTGTATTAATTAATTGCTTGACTTAATTGCTTGACCTTGCTAAATCAAAATAATAATAAAACAATGGTTACAAAAAAAAGAAAAGAAAAATTTAAGCTGGAAGTATAGACAACCCAAAACCTGAGATGGATTGTGGAACATTACTCTTGACATCTATCACTTCTATCACTGAGTCAAGTGAAGCATTCACAGCTGCCAATATTAAAATACCAACTCATCCTCTGTCTTAAAGTTAAATCTCGCAGCGGAGGTGCAGGGGTACAGAGAGGCCATTTTAAACGATGATTCACTGTGAGCTCTACACAGGATCAGAGGAGACTCTTTGTAGCCTAATGGGAGCCGTACCATTTAAAAGAGCCCAGTGATGTTTTTATTGCAGTCAGTAAAATATTGCATCGCAGCCAATTCCACTGTGATGTGCAGTCCATGTCTTTTCAGCGCAAAAGCGCAATTTGTTTTTTGTCATAATCGGCACCAGATGTCCCATCTTAATTCTGAAGAACGAGCAACAATATAGACAGATTTATTGGCCCCAAAAAAGAGGCTGTCACATCCATAAATGGAACTATATAAATGGAACTATTTTCAGATGCGATTGCTTGGTATGTCATTAGTTATAACTTCTGTGATTAGGATTTATGCAAGTGAATGATTTGTTTCATGATTTTATTTTTTCATGTTCAGGGATTGATGCTCTGTGTTAACTCAATTTTGGTTTGAAGAACTGAAAGCAGCAACAGAAAATAACTGTAAAAACTAGGATAAATGCTTTTTGGAATTGAATGTTCATTTAGCCTACCGCCAGTAACGCCAGTTGGTCCTATTTGGTTGGTCCTAATTCATTGTGTTGCTTTTTTTCAAGTTATACTTTGAATAATCCATGAACAGGAACTTTACCTCCCATTTTATTAGTTAATCAGGGCATAGTACACTTGACTGTTCCAAAATTAATAAATAAAAATAAATAAAAAGAATGTTTTGCTTGAGAAGTCAGATGTGCTTATTTTCTGTATGCCCTGGGAGGTTGAGTACAGCCATTTGTCATCATCCTATCTGTTTTTAAGCATTTTCATTTGCTGTTCAACGGTGCTCAACAAACACAGCAATTTCTGTTGACAACTGTGGGAAGACTGAGAGTATATGAAGGCCAGTTAGGGACTGCTATACATACAGCTCAATTAAAATAATATAACTATACAAAAAAAAAAAATAGTGTGCTAGTTATTGTAGTCGAAGGTAGGTAAAATAAATGGCCAAACTGCACCTCTATGAACTCTCCTGCTCTACCACTGCAAAAATATATCTGCAAACGAAATGCTTAAGAGGCAGACAAGTGGCTTTCCAGTTTTTATTTTATTTTATTTTTTTCCACTGTATTTTACAGTTTTTACAGTATTTTGGTTCACATATGGCCCAAATCATTGATTTGAAATAGGTTAAAAAAAAAGGTAAATCATAATATACTGGGTATATTTTATTTGATAGTATGGAACCAAAAGAGTCTTGTATAAATTCATGAAATTGGACGGCATTGAGGATGTCCCACTTGAGACATCCAAAACCTTCACTGAATCAAAGACTCTCTCAGACCCAGAAATCAATCCCATTCAACAGGGTCTGGTGTTATAGGATCACAGCTCAAATACATTTTTTGTCGATATTTAATAATTCTCTCTCTCCTCACTCTCTCTCTCTCTCTCTGTTTGTCTCTCTCAAGTCGACCCTTTTGAATGAGGTAGTAACTCTTAACTCTGAAAGCAATCTAGGCTGCAGAAATCACTCAGCCCCAAAAAGAAATATTCTTTGAGAAAATACTTTGCGACAGTGGCTCCCAAACTTTAAAACTTATTCTGAGCCGGTGACTCTTCGCTCCGTCTGCTATTATACTCAAAGTAAAGTTTGTTTTTGCGCCATTACTATTCTAACGCTACATGACAGCTCTGCAGCCTGGCGCCCGCGGGTCTCATGAAGACTGACGGCGCAGCACATGCGGAACCTCTGTGTGTCTGGAAAAGAGCCAGCCGCTTCAGAGACTTAAAAGCAATGAGCCGTCAGGTATCTGTCCAAAAAAAGAAAGAAAAAAAGAAAAAAGAGAAAACTGCTGTATATCCCCTATATACTTGGAAAAATCCCTCTCTCTCTTTCTGTCTCCCTTCCTCTCTCTCTCTCTCTCTCTCTCTCTCTCTCTCTTTCTCCTCTCTCTCTCTCTGTATTCACATTTACCCTCCTAGGGCAGGATATGGTGTTTGTGTTGCTGTGTGACCATGTGATGTTTCAAAAAGAGGCAGGGAACTGTTATAAGTGACTGATGGGGAAGCCCCACAGAGAAAAATAGTGTTGAGAAAATGGGGTTCTTTGACTTGTTTCCATAGTGGCACCCATTCCAGTTAATTGTGGTACCCTCTATGGTAGGTATGCAGAGTATGAAAGCTCCCAGATTGTTATATAAAGGATCAATAATGAATAAGGTGTTCAGTGTTACTATTTGCTTGGCCTCAAGGTATACACATGTTATGTTTAATGACTTAAAACAGTGTTACATAAAGTTGAACCCCTTGTGACAAAGTGCAATGAGGAAAACATATCTACACTAACTATGCATTTAGCTAGCGGACACGTGTATCTCATTGCTACAATCCAAAAAACCAACCGCATTATAATAACCAGATGTAGGCTAAGAGCTCAACAGGGTCTTCTTTCTGGTTGTGGGTATTGCTTAAGTAGCTTCGTCTTTTTAATAACACTGCTCTGCGACAATCCCGGCGTCCCTAGCAACAGGCATCCCCCTGGTTGCCAGGCGATGGCGTAAGGCCCCTCCCTGGCGCATCAACCGGACCGTGATCATCTCCACCTGTGGGGGAGGCAAACATGGCAGCAACAAAACTAAAAACACAAAAAGCACACTGGGATGTAACTCTGAATCAATACCATGCACGTTAGGGCATGTGCTTTGAACTTTTAGGACGCGACGTTCAATATTTCAGAATAAAGCATCATTAATACACCAGAACTCATTAGAATGACCTTGCGTGCTGTTCACTGGGAATATGAGATGTGTCTAAGTCTAGGCCTGTCTTTGACATCACTTCAACTTCAGAGATCTGCTCTGTATGCAAATTATATAAAAATTTTATGATGGCCAGCTGAGTATTTTTTAAAATTTATTATTATTTTTTTTTTTCTGACTGAATTAAAATTCTGCTGTGAGAGCCCCTGCCTCTCTGTTCTGATAGCTTGACAGATTGTTGGGAGTTGCCAAGTCCAGCTCCTCAGACTCCTCAGACTCCTGACATGAGAGAGCAAAAAAAACTTTCAAAACCGAGGCGCATTAGCACATTGTATTTTTTCCAGCCTGCGGACAGACTGGAAAAAATACTTTTAATATTATGGCTAATTTTCTTTTGCATTCACTATGCAGTACTATGTGCTGGCCTACTGTCAGAGCATTGCAGTCTAATTGGTACTCTGTGTCATTTCTGTCTCGTGTGCTTCATCTACATGTGCAGGACTTACTTTAGGACATTACATTGACAACACAAATATACATTTTGTTGCATGGTGAATGGGGATGAAGCTGGCAACCCCCTGTATCCGTGACTGTATTCACGGTACAGCACGGCCTCAAGTGCCACAAGGCTTTTATAAAACAGAAACAACATACAGAATCAATTAATTGTACATATTTGTTCGTAATGGTTCGTATGTGCAGCGATAGTGTTAATGAACAGGCTGTTTTATTAACTGTAACTGTATTGGATTTACAATCACTCTAAATGACAGAGTGAACCAACTATGAACCATACTGAAAATCAAACACTATAAACTCACTTATTACATAGAAAAGTATGAATAGGCTTCAAAGGTTTTTTTTTTTTCTTTTGTCTAGTCAAATAATCCAGACGGCCATCTTTTCCCTCAATGTAAACAGCTGTTTCAATCAAATTTATTCCTAATCGTGTAATCACCATCATCATCATCATAAGTAAGTAATTTCAATGTCAATTGTTTATCTTCCATGACATTACACGTACATACATGAAGTGGAAGGTGTCAGCGAAATGATATGTGATATTCGTACAAAGTGAATAGCCTACTGTAAGTAAAAGGACGGATGCAATCGGAACTTTGAAGCTGAAGTTTGTAATGCCCACTGAACCTCGACCGAGTGAGAGTATCGATCCGCTCTGCAGCGGAAACAACACGAGCCAGTAAGCCCCGACCCCCTCTGTGAAATAGTTCATCATCAAGAATTCATAGGACCTGTAATTTAACCCCAGACTGCTGGTCTTTTTGTCCTTCCGGGGGTGGGGGTGGGGGGGGGGGTATGCTGGGTAAAACAGAAGTCCTGCCACTTCACAAAAGATGTGGGGGAAAAAAGAAAAAGGAAAGAGGATGGTGAAAAGAAGAGACAGCACATCAATTAAAACTCAATGCACAAAGGCTCTTTTGTGGCCTTCAAGTTGATTTTTAAATTATCAATCTTTTTTTGGAAAGAATGACAACCTTACATGTGGCTTTGTCAAGCACTGGATTGCTGCAATTATCCTGTTGGTGTTAATAGGTGCCATTAGTCCTTTTTTTGTTACATTATTTCAGAACATATTTCCTGAACTCAGAACACCAAATTCAATGTTATATATTACATTATATTATGTGAACAGTGCTTGGCCAAATAATTAAATATTTATTAAAAAGTAAACATAGACATATGAAATACTTTTGTTTTCTTTAAAAAAAAAAAAAAACACTTTATTACTCTGTAGAAATCTTGACAAGCAGGCTCTGTGTCTCTGCCACAGCACACACACAGACACACACACACACGCACACACACGCACACACACACGCGCACACACGCACATGTACACCCACATGATTTTGGCTGCTAATGGCTTTCTAAATGGGTTTAGACAACCTTGAACATCTGACAGTACGCATGAGTCACTAGAAACCTCTTGCAACTCTGACAAACGAAACATAACAGGAATTTCATGTCAGCTCTCAGACATGAGCAGTTATTAAAAATTATGCATGGCCATGTTCGTGGTCTAGTTCAGTGACTTCCTGAAACAGGAAGCTCAGAATTACAAAATGGATTCAATGAGTGACCTCACAAAATCCATCACAATATTTCAGAATTGAATAAAAAAGGTATCAGTGTGGTAAACCCAAATTTTATATGTGATACCTGCAGACAGCACATACAGCTAATAGGCGGGATGGTTTGATTGTACCCATCAGGAAATTACACTGGATAATAACCTTTTAATACTACTACTACTACTACTACTAATGATAATAATAATAAAAATAATAATAATAATAATAATAATAATAATGACAGTCATTTGGGGGTCTCTCTCTGAAAGTGAATTTGAGTTTTGTGCAAGGACACATTAGGTGTTCGCATCCTCAGAAGTTGAATTTGATTGGGTGGGATTGGTGGTCACCAAAATGCACTCATCCCTCTTGGATGTGGTGGTGTCGGACCAGTATATTCCATATTTTACAAAAACGATTTTATGCTCATCCTCCTGAAATTCTTGTCCACTGTAAAGGACATATATAACATATATATATATATATAACTGTGCTGAAACTTACACTACAACATATATATATATATATATATATATATATATATATATATACTTGAAAATATTCATGGCAACATGTAATTATCCAAGACACTTGCATTATGTCAAAATATTCAAATACATAAACTTTTTTCCTGTTGCTGGTTCTCAGGAGTATATTCTGTGTAAACATGAACAATATAGAATATATTTTATGTAACATGCACAAATTGGATAATGCTTTGTTATATATTGTGGCCATTAGATACATTAAAGTATGGAGCATATTTTACATTATAATAAGACTAGGGTTTATGAGTTTATGCTATTTTATGTTCCATTGTTATGCAATCACCGAACTACCAGGAGATTTGCTTTCTTATTTTTCCCCCAATATGTCAAAAGCCGTCTTGGCACAGCTGTGCAAGTAGAATGTAACCTGACTGAAGTTTCAAAACTTGCTGAAATAAAGATTTTTTTTTTCTACCTCTATTGTATGTAACTCTTACTCAGCAAAATGCCAGCTTCAAAAATAGTTTGCTTCTCAATTATGCATGTGTTTTGCAGGGGAACTTACATATCCATTTATAAAGGAAGGATTATTTATTTATTTATTTATTTATTTATTTATTTATTTATTTATTCATTCATTTTTACATGCTCAGCACTGGAGGTATTTAAGTTAAGCCTCACAGAGTCAGTATTTACCAGCACAGTCCAACTCTCTTGTCTAGACTTTAGTTGCGCTGGTTTCCAAGTTTAACCATTTAAGGTGTAATATCACAAATATCTGATTAGAATGTTCTTAACTGAACATTCTATTGCTGATGTAACAATCACTACTGGTAATTGTGGGCAATGGAGTTCTGGAACAACAATTTGGAATTATAGAAACACTGTGCATTCCAAAAACCAAAAAAAACTGACCCTTCAAAGGGTTAGCAAAAGGCCTCAGGTTTAGCTCATGGACAGGGCTCTTTTCTACTCTCTTGAACAGCATGTTTGCCCAGAGTTTACGTAGATGTTCAGTTGTACAAATGAGCTAAGAGTAAGTACACACACGAGGGTATAGGGAAGAAGCTGTCTAACTGTAGTCCCCTCTCCACTTTCCAATCCACTCCCACTCCTTTCGGTTTCTCAGACTATTCAAGCATGATATCCTGCCGTCTCTCTGCCTGACTAGGTACAGCCATGCATCCATCCGTTATCTAACCGAGGCAGGAATGCAACCTGGTCAGGCCCGACAAGAAATCGTGAACTATTTTATTGATTGTATTCACAAAATGTATTAGAATCCACTGTTTTCATGCAAATAGCACCATGTATTTAACATTTTCAACTTTCATGATTATGGAGTGAGTAAACAAAACAGTATTGCAGGGCTGCAACCAATGAGATAGGCTACTTGAGCTAGCAAAGATGAGAGATACACTTGTGATAAAAACAAATAGTCTAAAACCTTCAAGCCCTCCAACCTGCCTTTATTTAATGTCAAAATGAGGGAGGTATTTTAGGCATTGCACATTTTGGCCCAACTTAATTCTGGTCTAAATTTGTTGACAGCTGTCTCCCATTTGCAAAACCCAACCATAAGGCGTCTTTTAGAACTTTTAGTGGAGATGTTTTTAGAGCACCCAAAGAAAGACAACCACGAGGGTTCGGATTTACTGGGCTATTGTACAAGAGAATCCCTGCTTAATGACTAATCTTGTGATTTGGTAATCCAAAATCTGTACATGCACCACTATGGTTTTATGCAAGTGTCTCCATTGTGAATGTCTTTTGTTGCTTACATTTCTGTTAGCTCGCTCTTGTAGTCCTGTCTGCAGCATTTGTAATAGCCATATCAAAATGCTCTTTCTACTCTCTCTCTCTCTCTCTTTCTTCCTACTTTCTTCACTCTCTCTCTCTTTATCTCTCTCTTTCTTTCTCTCTCTCTTTCTACCCTCTCTCTCTCTCTCTGTCTCTCTACTCTCTCTCTCTTTCCTTTATGCTTTCTGTGCTTTATTTTGCTTTCCTCAGCAGAAGCTTGGATCTGGATTTCAAAATGCAGCTATGCAGCAGGTACAGTGGTCTCATTCATCTTCTGTCTGTTGCTTCCGCCTCCTGTCAAACACGATTTTAAAATCCCTCAACGTATTGCTGATATGACCCAAAAGTAAGAAGAAAAAAAAAAAAAACTTTTGCGTCAGGTTTTGTGTCTTTTTCTGGAAGAAATTCAAAGATATTTAAATTCCAAAGAAATTAAAACTGAAGGAAGAATATCCATTAAGATTGTTTGTAGTATTTTTAATGAGTTTTTTTTTGTCATAACCGAAATATGCTTCCATTTACTTCCAGAATTGTGCTAGTGCATGCTATGGCTGTCAGTTCATCGAAATGGCCATCAATCAACTGTCCATACTGATACCCGTGGGGTTGCTGTGTGTTCATTCTGTCTTTGTACTGCACATAAAATATATAATTTGTTTTGCGATAAGCAGGAACATGAGAAATTGGTAAGCCCTGGTTAGACCAGGAAGACCTCTATGGTGAATACAACCTATTTCTCTGCCAGTTAATACTGTCTTTGTGGTGTTATTTCAATAATTAAATGTATCCATTATTCTACTCAGTCAGCCGTTTCAAGTCATCTTTCCTCATTATACACTGTCATTTGAGCTTCTCATTTGCATGTATGTGCATTATGATTCTGCATCTGCTGTATGTAATTGTCAATTAATAAATGTCACAGATGTAATAAATGTCATGTTTTCATAAACACTGCCTGATTATTCTAATAAAATTTGCAGTTACTGTGTAAACAAACTCAAGTACATTATCCTGGTCTCCTTCAGCACCAATCTGTGATACATACTTCTATCTGAGAAAACATAATTAGACAAACCATAAAACCTTTGTAAAGGTCACATCCTTAAAATCAAGATTTAATGAAGGCGAAGTGTCACAATCACCCCTCATACTGGCAAAGCGATGTACCGTAGGAATGTATGTTGCATTTTTACCTTTACTGCACTTAGTTTGGAGAGCCTGAGTGCAATGTAGGGCCTCCTGGTGAGTGCATGCAGTCATACCGATGCCTCACGGCAAGAGGGTCCAGGGTTCAAATCCGACCTAGGCCTTTCTGTGTGGAGTTTAACATGTTCTTCCTGTGTCCGTGGGGGGTTTCCTCTGGGTACTCTGGTTTCCTACCACAGTCCGAAGATATGCAGGTCGGAGACTCTAATTTGCCCATAGGTATGTGTGACAGTGAATGGTGAGTGAGCCCGGCGATAGATTGGCGACTTGTCCAGGGTGAAATCCTGCCTCTTGCCCAATGCACGCTGGGATATGCTCCAGCACCCCCGCGACCCTGACCAGGAATAAGCGGCTATAGATAGTGGATGGATGGACATCACAATGATATAATAAAAAATGTGTTTAATTTTACATGAGAAAGAACTATTTTTTTCTCTCTTATCCTCACTGTCTAAATTTCCCAGACTCAGATATCTTTCTGTAGCCACAGGCACGCATGGAAAAAAAATGCTTTTTGGAATATTTTTTATTTGAATAACCTGAATGGGAGGTTGAATTGCTTGAACAAAATGATCTTTGTGCAAAGAAAAAGTGCACACTCCTACAACAGGGACATTTATACTAATGCATTTACTATGGGTATAATTCTCAGAAGAGAACTCTTGATTTCTTCTCTGAATGAGGCTGAGAAGGACAGAATCATATGTGAAAGCCAGAACTGTACAGTGTGAGCATTACACTGTGGAATAAATGTGTGTGCAGGGCAGGGCTGCAGTTACCACTGAGTACATGTCCTTGGTCATTTTTTTTTTTTTTGATGTCCATTTCCAAAGCTTATATTATTTAATTCTTTCGTGAGAACATCAGTTGCGATTCATGTCATTTTTCAAATTTAACCCTAATCCTGAGGCATATGTACATAATTTACATCCTCAAAAATGAACAAATTAAAGGGGAATCTAAAAGCAAACCCCAGCCTAAACCCCATCCCACCTCACCTCACCCCTGCAGAGTCTCCTGACCTCTGTGTTTTTTTACAGTGTGTTTATGCACCGGTGCATGCACATTATTTGCATTATATCACTTTCCGAACCTGGCCAGTGTCACTATACTGTCGATCCACGCTCGTTATCCATCATCATGAATTATTCAAATAAGAAACCTTGTGCAGTGCGTGTATTACACCGTGGAAAATCCAACTCGGTACATAATGTGCTAAGGAAAAGTGAATTTCAGGAATAATGAGGAAACATAACCCCAGACTGGTCACATGACGTGTCACCCTCGAGGATTCTTAAGGAGCTTGAACCCTCGCGTGTCTCTCTGTGCCCCCACTCGGGGGGGGGGGGGGGACGTGACCGGGCCGCCTCGTGATTCAAATTATAGATTCCTCGCCGAGCTTCGGAGGATTATCCAACCTGATGCGGCCGTCTGTCACTGACCCCGACCCCCCCCCCCCCCCCGCCCTCGCCTCGCTCCCCCCCGCCCCCCCCCCCCCTGCCTGACAGAAAGTGTGCCGGAGCCCCAGGGATTCCCCTGGGCCCCTTGTTTGTGTACGCTATCCGCGCGGGGCAAGGACGGGCCTGATCAATATTATTCCTCCTTCCAAATTGAAAGCGACAACGTCCTGCAATGCTGTATCTCCAAAAAGGGGGGGAGTGGGGGTCTGCGTCAGCAGTCAAAGCACAGCCCCCCCAGTTGCCCGCCCCCCCCACCACCATCCATGCTGAATGCTGATACAGAAGCTGAATCCCAGGTGAAGGACAACGGCCAGAAAACGCTGCTCATCTCCGCTAGCATTACCTGCTGTGAATAGAAATAACAGGAAGAGAGAAGAAGAAGAAGCAGAGGGAAGATCACTCCCATGTGCTCTCACAGTATTCTGTGAGGATCACAGATCTGCTGTCGTAGGCACAGTAGCTGCACCAGAGGGATGGATTCACAACAGTTCACCTACAGCTACAAAACCTCTGTTCTGTGCTCTCCCTTGTTTCTGCATGTTTACAGATAAATCATCTTTTAAATGCTCTGGTTTATAGAGGGTCACTATTATTTTCTGCATAGGTGTAATTTTGGGTTTAAATAGTTTAATTTGCCGTTATTTTGCTTGTGATTTATTTTACACATATTGTACGCATTTATGCCCTTTCTGGGGTTTTTATGGAAAAAGCACTTGTTGAATGTATCAGAATGTATTGTAATACAGCGATTGAAGAAGGGATAGCTTTCAAAATGGAAGTGCTTTAACAATGCAAGTGCTTTAACCAATTGTGCCACCCAGCAGCCTTCAAATTACATTTGTAATCCTAATAAAAATATTATATCCTTGTATGAGGGTTTGACCATTTGTCTACAGCCAGTAAATGAGTTACCATGAAAAGATTCTCAATTAGGAGTCAGTTATTGGTGCACAGAAGAGGGGATGAAAACGAAATATAGAAACTGTGGGAAAATGGATCACTTTGGGTATTTTGGAACACCTGGGTGTTTTAATTTTTTTTCTCAGAGCAAGCAATCGCTGTTATATTCACAAGAGCTGCCAAAAGACTAGACGCTGGAAGCCAAATTGTTTTGTGTGTGTAGAATGAGGGAAAAGGCTAATTTCTTTTAGCTCTTTTAACCTGCTAAATAGCGTCTCAACCCAACATTTACAGCTCCATTCACAGTATGTGGCCCAATGGGACCAATCTGTATCGCCCCAAAAAATCAAGACGAAACATGAGAAACGATGGCCTTCACTCACCGACTGAGAGGGATGATAGCCTTCCACCCAGTCAACTAAATGGCCCCTTGAGCCATTGCGGTTAGTATGTGTGGTAAGACTGTTAAAAATCAATGTCTGTGGGCTCACAATGACTTCCCGTTGGACTGGTGCCTGTCATCAGTAATGAAGTCATCCATCCACAAGCTTTATTATTCTCTAATGACCTGCCGAAGGATCGTTTTTATAAACAGTCCAACCACAATGAGAAACCTCTCTGGCCCGCTCTCCATCCGCACACTTCCAGTCGAAGACACGTCATCAGGTTCCCCTCTCGAAATCTGTCATTTTTCCCCATTATAATGAATGGCTCAGACATGATAGATGCTGTTCTGTGCTGAATACGTTATCAATTAACAAGTGCTACCCTCCTAGTCTTTTTTAGTATTTATACGTTTTGGATTCTGTCATGTGTAACTGTTGGTTTTGAATGTTGAATCATCTTTTATTTCAGACAGAAATATAGTAATGTATGTACAGTGCCGCGAAAATGTATATACAATGCCGTGAAAATGTATTTGCCCTCTTATTGATTTTCTCTATTATTGCATATTTGTCACACTGAATGGTTTCAGGTCTTTAGAGAAAATCAAATGTTAGACAAAGAGAACCTGAGACACAAAAACACATTTTCTAAATTAATATTTCGTAATGAATACGCCTCCTATAATTTGATATCGGTCTTTCACATCACTGTGGAGGAAGTGTGCCCCCTCTTCTTTGAAGAACTGCTTTATTTCAGACAAATTGTCAGATTTGTGAGCAGGAACTGCTCGTTTCAGATCCTGCCACAGCATCTCTATTGAGCTCAAGTCAGAACTTTGACTAAGCTGCTAAAAAATGAAAATTTTGTTTCTTTTCAGGCATTCAGATGTGGAGTTGCTTTTGTGTTTTGAATCATTATCTTGCTGCATAACGCTATTGTGCTTCAGCTTCATCTCATGGACAGATGACCGGGAATCGTCCTTAAGAATTTTCTGGTACAGAGAACCTTCAATAATGGCAAGTCTCAACCCAACATTTACAGCTCCATTCACAGTATGTGGCCCAATGGGACCAATCTGTATCGCCCCAAAAAATCAAGACGAAACATGAGAAACGATGGCCTTCACTCACCGACTGAGAGGGATGATAGCCTTCCACCCAGTCAACTAAATGGCCCCTTGAGCCATTGCGGTTAGTATGTGTGGTAAGACTGTTAAAAATCAATGTCTGTGGGCTCACAATGACTTCCCGTTGGACTGGTGCCTGTCATCAGTAATGAAGTCATCCATCCACAAGCTTTATTATTCTCTAATGACCTGCCGAAGGATCGTTTTTATAAACAGTCCAACCACAATGAGAAACCTCTCTGGCCCGCTCTCCATCCGCACACTTCCAGTCGAAGACACGTCATCAGGTTCCCCTCTCGAAATCTGTCATTTTTCCCCATTATAATGAATGGCTCAGACATGATAGATGCTGTTCTGTGCTGAATACGTTATCAATTAACAAGTGCTACCCTCCTAGTCTTTTTTAGTATTTATACGTTTTGGATTCTGTCATGTGTAACTGTTGGTTTTGAATGTTGAATCATCTTTTATTTCAGACAGAAATATAGTAATGTATGTACAGTGCCGCGAAAATGTATATACAATGCCGTGAAAATGTATTTGCCCTCTTATTGATTTTCTCTATTATTGCATATTTGTCACACTGAATGGTTTCAGGTCTTTAGAGAAAATCAAATGTTAGACAAAGAGAACCTGAGACACAAAAACACATTTTCTAAATTAATATTTCATTTATTGAATGAAACACCCATATCACCCATGTGAAAAAAGTAATTGCCACCTTAAACTTAATAACTGGTTGCACCACCTTCGGCAGCAATAACTGCAAACCAAACGCCTCCTATAATTTGATATCGGTCTTTCACATCACTGTGGAGGAAGTGTGCCCCCTCTTCTTTGAAGAACTGCTTTATTTCAGACAAATTGTCAGATTTGTGAGCAGGAACTGCTCGTTTCAGATCCTGCCACAGCATCTCTATTGAGCTCAAGTCAGAACTTTGACTAAGCTGCTAAAAAATGAAAATTTTGTTTCTTTTCAGGCATTCAGATGTGGAGTTGCTTTTGTGTTTTGAATCATTATCTTGCTGCATAACGCTATTGTGCTTCAGCTTCATCTCATGGACAGATGACCGGGAATCGTCCTTAAGAATTTTCTGGTACAGAGAACCTTCAATAATGGCAAGTCATCTAGGCGCAGAGGCAGCAAAGAATCCCCACACCATCACACAACCACCAATGTATGATGTCCTTACTCTGAAATTCTGAATTTGCTGGTCATAATGGAGCCTGTGTCATCCAAAAAGTTACGCTTTTGACTCAATAACAGCAAAAAACTTGCGGGGTGCAATTGGGGACGTCTAACTAGGGGAGGAATAAGCTGAAGGAAAAGACAATTAAATAATAAAAGAAGGAAAGACAAAGAAAGAGAAATCCAAAACTTTCACGTGTTAAAAATCAAAGGCAAGATTGCAGGCTGCAGAGAGGACGGTCTTTCTCATGTTGCACAATACAATGAAGAGGCTCTTTTCACTCGATTGACGCCATGACACCTGCTGATGTTTGAGAGCGTTTCTGCATTCTGAATACGCACGCCGCAAACAAAAGCAATCCATAAACGGGGGGAACCGCATCGATTCCGTTCCCCCGTACGAAGAGAGAAAATTAACTCGAATCTCTGACTATTGAGGGGAGTCTTACATCTCCTCCGTTCTGCTTATCCGTCCCTTTCTCCCCTCTCCATCTTTCCGTTTCTTCGATTAGACAGTCATATGCTGACGGGCCGCAATCTGTCAGAAGGGAGGGGGAGGGAAATGGGGGTGGGGTGGGGGGTGGGGGGGGTACTGTAGACACTGAGAAATGAGTTCATCTTAAAACACTGGGTGGACTCCGTCTGCTCGGCTTCCCCGTTACAGACGAAGGGAAGCTACTGTAAAAGGACTTTGTGGCCACCGGTCGCTCCGTCACGAGAGCCTGGGGTCACCGCCTGACTTTTCACGTGACGCCACGCTCCATCTCTGTCATCGGAGCCCAGTCAGCTCACATGCTCCCATTGTCAATGTACTTTGGAAAAAAATGTCATCTGTGTTTGTCTTTTTGTGTGTGTGTGTGTGTGTGTGAGAGAGTACGTGAAAGGGTGTCTGGATTAAGTGGTGTGGTTTATGAGGACGTGAGTGTGGTCATGTGGGCTGGATTCATGTGCATGTTAAGTGGTGTGGTTTATGAGGATGTGAGTGTGGTCATGTGGGCTGGATTCATGTGCATGTTAAGTGGTGTGGTTTATGAGGATGTGAGTGTGGTCATGTGGTATGGATTTATGTGCATGTTAAGTGATGTGGTTTGTGAGGATGTGAGTGTGGTCATGTGGTCTGGATTCATGTGCATGTTAAGTGGTGTGGTTTATGAGGATGTGAGTGTGGTCATGTGGTATGGATTTATGTGCATGTTAAGTGATGTGGTTTGTGAGGATGTGAGTGTGGTCATGTGGTCTGGATTCATGTGCATGTTAAGTGGTGTGGTTTATGAGGATGTGAGTGTGGTCATGTGGGCTGGATTCATGTGCATGTTAAGTGGTGTGGTTTATGAGGACGTGAGTGTGGTCATGTGGTCTGGATTCATGTGCATGTTAAGTGGTGTGGTTTATGAGTCTGGATTCTGAAGGCTCACTTTTCTTTTACATAGCCTATGTGAATATATTTAGCTTATTGCCCTGTCAAAACAAACAAACAAATAAAAAAGCAAGTACATACTTAAACAATGTTTTTAATACTTTGAAATCATTGTATCATTAAAATTTGCACATTAATTATGAATTATCTTTTGATTATTGAATGGGGGGAAAAAGGAAAATTCATTGCCTTTAGGTTTTTGAGAACACATGCACAGCCATGTAATAACACAATGTACCTTATGACATAGTCACATAAGAGGTTCTGCATTTATCTGAAAGTCAAAGCTAGGAATAGTAGGAATATTTATTGAACCCAGATGTGTGTGCTGCACAGTAGTGATCCAATGTTTGGCTTTCACACTGATATAGTATTTGAGTTCATTCATTTTCCTTTCTGTGTTGGACGTCTTGGGGATCACACCATCAAAGCAACAGGACATTAATCACA
This sequence comes from Anguilla pacifica, assembly GCA_039654925.1. Classification (NCBI taxonomy): domain Eukaryota; kingdom Metazoa; phylum Chordata; class Actinopteri; order Anguilliformes; family Anguillidae; genus Anguilla; species Anguilla pacifica. Next base: position 73,939,973 of record CM077286.1, on the reverse strand, counting down.
TTGAGGAACTCCCCCATCTCAACCAAATACCTGCCCATAACCATCAGACCAGAATCCAAATAATAATTCTAAAAAAAAACACTCCCCTCAAATCATATCTAAATGGGCTGACACAGACTTTCATCTGGTGAAAATTGACTGCGTAATACCCTCTGCACAAACCAAGAAAGCAATCTGGCTTCAAACGAGTCCTGTTCGTAGTCATTAGGGTCCTCACACGACTCCCGACGAATCCCCTGATGGTGTCCAGATCCGGTCGGGAGCTGCGTAAATTGCTTCCGCTAAATGATTAACGAGCAAAGACTCATGTTGTGACTGTGTGTGTGTGTGGCACGGCTGTAACGCTCATGTGCCTGGGCACCGGGTTGATACGCTGCTTGTTTCAGAGGCGAATCACCTGTCTGTGTTCCGTACCTGTCCTGTTTAATTGGCTTTACTGTGACGTTTCACGTTCTGGAAATGACACTGATAGACTGCTTGTTTTATTTATCGATTAGCAGGCTGAGAAGTAGTGATAGTTAGTTCAGGTAGAGTCTGATGAGATGACTCTTCAGATCACAGTGGAAGATGGGCAATGACTGCGTAGAGAACCTTCATCTTCAGACTAGGTGTTGACTTTTTTTTCTGTATACGTTGTAAAACACAGGCACACTCACGCTCAGAGTTCAGCTTCCTTCCCCATTAGCGGAAAACACTGCAGTTTCCCCAGCATGCCTCTGGAGCTCTGAGTTCCTGTGAAGCCCCCCCCCCCCCCCCCTCCCGGGTCGGTCAATATTCCGGAGCCCGTCTGCCATGCACAGCCGATCTTATCAAAGAGGAACAGCTGTTTTCCGTGATGATCCAGCGTGATGGCTTGTCAACGCTCCAGCCGTCACCTGTATCTCAGATACCTGCTCTGCATGCTTTAACAACAGAGGGATACAGAAGAACCCCCCCCCCACCCCCCTCAGCGCCACCACGAACAAACACACTCACTACCCTCCAGCTCCCAAATCCCAAATCCCCCTTTCTGTGTCCTTCATATTCACCTTCCTTAAAGAGCATTTCCTCTTTCAGGTCTGGGAAGCCTGGGAGCCTCTGCTTATTGATGCTTTTGCACTCTGTAGTCTTCTGTACAGTCAAAAAAAAAAAGAAACAAAACAAAAAGCACATAGTATGAAATTTCAGCATCATCATAATTGTGAATTTATCATAATAGAAAATTTAAATAGCACAACATGAGTTTTGACGCATGTGGAAATCACTTTTCCTTAGTCGTGGAGAAGTTGCAGTCATATACCTACAGGCTTCATGAGCCACGCTTTACATCAGGAATTAATAGACCAACTTTAAATAATAATATGGACCCTTAGACCCTAAAGGGAATTGATTAATGTCAGATTTTATTGAACCAATAAAAAAAAAAAATCTTTCCACACCTCCTTGACTTTCCCTTGAGCTGAACATCTTTGTAGTTTAGCACTACACATGCACACACACATACACACACACACACACACACATTTATATATATAAATTGTGGACATGAGTCTCCAGTCTTCATCCCATTGAACCATCGGGCTGGCAGGTATTCCATCCCGCCAAGTTACGCCTTGGCGGAGCGGCATGCACCAAACCTATACAGTACCGAGAGTTTGGCACTTTTCAGGGTTCCCAACAGACATAGCCAAAATGACCACACACTCTCAGCCTTTGAAAACCGGAACGTTTGCACCGTCTGACCTGTAAACTGACAGAATTCACAAACAGCTCCACACGTCCGCCAAATTAAAGCCCCAAACCTACGCTACATGGAATATTCAATAAATATATTTTCATTAATTTAACACAAGAATTTCTAAATATTCGGTGGAGGGCTTCAAACATCAACTTTGGAATTTAGTATTATTGATAAATTCATGTACACATTAGGATATTCGGGTTTAGACATTTTGACTCCAGGGAAATGATCAAGTTGTATTGACTTCCTCGTGAGAAGCAATGTGCAGTTTCAACAGCACAAATTTGTTCATGCTCTTTTCAGGCCAGAGTTGTTGTACGCTTTCAGATTGTATAAAATGTTTAGCACATTTTTCAATCTCCTTGCCAGGCTCTTATATTATTTATCTGGCTGACTGTTGTGTTTGATAGGGAAACAGAGCACTGAGCCAAGGTCTGGACACTAGCTTTTAGAAACATGAAATATTATGAAGCTGAACTTCATTGATATTTTGCCCATCAGTTATATAAATTGCACTCCCGGTGGGAGTGACTGAGGCGAGGGTGGTACAGCTTACCACTACGCAGGCGATGCAAGGGTGCACTTCCTCAGCCAGAAATTTGTCATGAAGAGACACATCATTCTTAGCAGTGTCCATTCTTGCTATGTTGTTCCATTGCGAGATCAGCAAATAAAAGCTCATTCAGTCGGCCAAGAAATTATGCTAATTATGACTTCTTGTTTACATGCGTTTTTTTTGTGTAGCTTTTTTTAGGTCAGCGTAACCAAAATTTTTCTTATCATGGCATTCACTTATGCATTTACTCTGTGGTAGAGTAAAAGACGCAGCACGGAACGTGGTCAAGGTTTATTCGTAATTTCTTGGGAAATACTATAATTATTGAGGACTTCTGGTGTGCAAGTCTTAAATCTTCCAGAGAGCATTTCACTACTCAATTTGCACAATGTACTGTATAAGGCCTACCAATGCACTAAAACTTTAAGAACTCAAATGTGAAAAGGGCATTTAATTAAAATAGGCTACAGTTCAGAAATTACATAACTGCATTCATTATGTCCACTCTCATTCCTTACACACGACACAGAGACTAGTGGATCAAAATGTCACGGCAAATTTTTTCGGTACCTTACAATATGATTTTACCATGCATATCTGTCACAACACCAATATTATTATGCTCATGTGCATAATACCGTATTATTATGTAAAACCGGAGAAGGAAAAAGAACGCTGCCTTGGCTTTGAAAATGTTTCAAAACTGAGAGGTGCTCATTGCGAGGTGGGGTTCGTGCCCATGTAAGAAAGAGAGAAAAAATCCCCAGGCACTCAATCTCCAGATTAGCAGTTTAAAAAGCCTTTATTATTTTGGGCTAACCCAACGCGTATCGGCAGTAACTGCCTTCATCAGGGGACACAAAAACAGCACACACAGGTGCAAGACATAAGACGTGAGGTCTTATTATTATGATTGAACATGTGAAAGGTAAAAAGGCATGATAATTTTATTTGTGCATGAGTTGTAAATTACTTCATAAAGTTGTGTTAAAACATTTCATAATGAAAGGGTTTCTGGTATATCAGTATTTTAATAATAATATGCTAGTAAGCCAGCTAAGCTAATTACATGGATAAATATTTTCCTCATTATTTAAGTTAATTAGCCAATAATAGTACATGTTATTTTTAAATACCACCCTTCATCTTTTAACTCCAAACGCCAGCATTACTTTGAAACAGGGAAAGATAATGTATGAGAAAACTAAATATATGTTGGATAATTGTTTGAGGTTAATGACACTGCGTAGTCAGGTTTGACTGAATCAGTACGACAACAAATTATTATACCGTTATTTTCTTTTGTGCCACACGCACAACTACAGTCGGGTCTTTAAAAAAAAATTTGATGAAACGTCTCCAGCATCTACCCTAAATCATTTTCAGTCCACCCACAATGAGCTCTCTCTATGAGCCCGGGTGCAAGACGACCCTCCATCACACTCCTGACTCACATAGCCATTGCGCACCTGACACCCAGGCCCATAAACAAGCTTATACAGGAAATCCATAATCCAATCCAGGGTTTATTTACTTTGCGCGCGGAGTTCTGATTGAGGTGCTGGCCAGAGAACCTCGCCCCCCCTTCTCAGAACGAAATCGATACCTTTGATCTTTCACGTCCCGTACTGCGCTGCTTCTGTCTTATTAAAGGGGTCGTCTTCCTCCCTCTTCCTCATTCCTGGCTCCGCAAAAAAACGGATATCCACCAGCTAGGGGGAGCTACATGCCGCTGCGGACATCTGAAATGAACTGACATTTGACCTCTGAACTCTGACCTCTGGCTGTTTGATCACCTCTGTAGAGTTACGAGAGCTACCTGGCGATGTCCTTTATATTTTGGGGGTCGCCAGCGCTTTGTGATTGTTGAAGCCGGGCAGTTGAAGTGTTTACGCTCCTGAAAACCTAAAAGCAGGTGGAAAAAGGACGATGTTTTTTGTGAGCTGCGCTGTCAATCCTTGCACAGATCTATTCTGTTTCTTGCATTGTTATTTTCTCAGTAAAATGAATACAATTACTTATTGAGCGTAAAAGTCTGTGACCCCCCCCCCCCCCCCCCCACAAAATACTGGTTTATGACTCAAATCAGTTTTCATTGCAGCGAACGTTCATATAAAATGGAGGGGTTGTCCATGCTGAAAGGTGACATTAAATTATATGTGACACTGATGAATAGTTTTCATTTGGAAGCCAGACAAACTGAAGAGCTGAATAGACACTAAATCAATAGAACATTATTACCAAACCAATAAACCATGCCTATCTGTCGCATATTAAACATTTATCTTCAGTTCAGCTATAATCCTAAGCTGTATCATTAATTATAATGTTTGAATATAGATATATTGGCCAGCAATGTCACAAGAAATATAGAATTCAGTAGACAAATTCTCATTTACATTTTTTTTTTTACTAACAAGTATATTACGCTCAGTTACAGTACCTTAATTAAACAAATATGAATCTGAAACTATTGTCACACCGTGCTATACGGTACAAGGCCTGTTCTAGTGAATCATGCATTCACCACATCCTGTCAATCATTACCACCGCTTATGAAGGACAAGGCTCGGCCCTATTCGGAGTACCTGCTGTTCGTCTGGCTTCAGGTGGTGGATCCTCTATTTGCTGAAGACTGTAATGTAAATCAAGACAGTTTACAGGAAGCAGATTTCCAAATTTCAGTCAGCTATCACCGTTTTGTGTTTGTTTATGGATACCTTTGAAAAATATGCAGAATAATAGGAACACATTTGGGATGGGGTAGGGGTGCGGTATCATGGTATCATCACTGTGATGTGTGTGTACATGAATAAAGCTGTCCTCCATCAAGGCGGGTGGGGGGGTGGGGGGGAGGCGGAGGTGTTGATGGTGTGCCATTAAAGAAGGAAAATAAAATCAGCTGAATTAGAAGAGCAAAGAGAAACATCTGAATAGAAGATTCTCTGAGCATGTGCACCGGTAATTAGTTCTCTCTTTTTATAGACACATCCTTCAATGAGTGCCATACTCGACACTCTCATTTAAAACAAAATTCAATAAAGTATTTAAAGCCATTCAATAATCTACAAAGATCAAAGAACCAAATATTTTTTATATTTTTTTATTAAGGGTCTACAGTAATTATCTTTCACTCAAATAACCAAGTGATGGCTTATTAATTATACGCCGAGCAAAGACACAAGGTGTAATTGATTAAGGTTCAAAGCGGTCATTACACGAACAGCTGGAACTTCGCATGGATAAACTTACAAAATAAGCATCGGCCATTAAGGTCCGGGCCGAAGTGATTAAAAGCAAAGTTCCGGAGAGAACCCCGGCAGGGTCATCCGGATCGGCGCGTAAACAAACACGACGTCGACTGTTAAGTCAGCACCTATGGCCAACGGCTCAGAACGGTGTCACGAGGAAGCAGGAAAGGCTACATCACGCCACGGCGCTAAGGGGGAGGGGGGGTTAGCCTCTGAACACAAGGGGGGGCAACGAAATCCAATTACCATGGTTAACGAGCTGATATTCAGATGCCTTGATCCCGGGCTCTCCCACGGTTCATTTGTCCAACTGCCAAAAATCACAGCCGGGCCTGTGAGAGCGCTTTAGCGTTTTAGCATTTAACGTCCCGGCCAAATCGGGGGTTGGGGGGGGCGGAACTAGTGCAAAGGGCCCGACATGAGGAAGAGCTTTATCCTTTACCCATTTCACCCGTTTTTTTAGGCTGTCAGGGAAAGCCTTTGTGGGCAACTGCAGTTAAATAAGCTGACTTTATGATTCTGTGTGTGTGTGTGTTTGTATATGTGTGAGTGTGTGTATGTGTGTGTGTGCGTGTGTGTGTGTGTGTGCATGTGTGGGTGTGTGTGTGTGTGGGGTTGGTGAGTGTATGTGTGTGTGTGTGTGTGTGTGTGTGCATGTGTGGGTGTGTGTGTGTGGGGTTGGTGAGTGTGTGTGCGTGTGTGTGTGTGTGTGTGTGTGTGACTATGTGTGTGAGTACGTATGTGCATGTACGTGTGTGTGTGTGCATGTGTTTCAGGCAGAATGAGGTTTACGTAGTTGTTTAATTGTAAAGAGCCAGTCAGCAAACACAGCACAGTCGCTCTGCTGTCCTTTCCTAAAACTGACTGATGGCTCCTCTTCCCCCTGCCCTGCTTCCGTTCCAGATTGGGAGGACAAAGAAGCAAATGCAGGTAAAAAAATCTGCACGCCAGTAATGATAACTAATTACCCCAGTCATTACTGGAGCCTTGGGGTGGTTTGTGAAAGTGATGAGTCACCGTTCCAGCGAGGGCCATTTTGGGAAGCTGCTGGAGCGCAGCTCTAAAAATGAGGAACCATTTCCTGGGCATTCAAGAAAGCCAATCTGCCGCTGCATCCATCAGAAAGTGCACCGAGAAGGATTTTGATAATTTTGACAGAAAGGTCACTCAGCCCGAACTGATGAAAATTGCCCCTGTCAACTGGTTGTAAAAGATAAAGTATGGTTCTTTGATAACAAAAATAATTATTCTTGGGAAATATCTGTAAAGAAAAAAAAAAAGAGCAGAGCATTAACATTGAACATTGTTTTGAATTCTGTGTAAGCTTATATCCATGGCATTTTGAATCAAAGACCGTGATGCTTAAATACATTTCATTTATGGTTTTCATGTCTTCAAGGAGGTACATTAAAATACATATTAATGATGTCATTGTTGAAATCAAACATCTGGGCATTGTGTCAGGGGCATTGAAAGAACAAAAAACCTGAATATCTGGTGGTAACAAGTAAAAAAATAATAAAGACAACATCAAGTTTAGAGTATACAGTGGTAATATTGCCCTTTCTCAGGATTACAGCTAAAAATTGATATTTGCAGCACGAAACATGGAGATCTTCACGTGAGGAGTATTCTTATTCATATTTAATAATTTACTGTCACCTTTAAATTACTGTTCCATGCTCACTCACGAATAAATAACCCCATTCCGCGAGCTCTAAAAAACACAAAGGATAAAAATAGCAGCCATGGTGAAATATGTTCCTGTGCCGCTTCATGCTGCTTCTTCAGAATACCAATTTGCTTTTGCAACAGCTGTGTTTGCATTAGTGAGGGGCTTTTTGTATGAAGAGACCGGCACAGAGCCCTTGATATCATTGGATGAAACTACGCCAGTTATATATATCACACCATTTTTATTTTTTTAAATACTCATTAGTCTCTGCATTGCTACCATGATTTACCATCACACGAGGTGTGATGAAAAATAAATAGTTACGCTCATTAGCGGGGAAATAATGAAGCGCTTAAAAACATCGGCATATGGGCTCGCAAAAATCATAAATCTCCGCTCCGAGTTCATTTCAGGTTGCTTTGCACTGTCTCTGACCTACATGTCTCACATGAGGAAAGAGCTCTAGATAGAAGCTTTCCAGCCCGACGAATCCCACTCCTGGTCGTCTCGCCAGAGATTCTCAGATCTAGATTATGTCAGATTATGATAGATTATGCAGACAAAACTGATTCTGCTGCGTGCTAAAATAGATTCATATGCACCTTAGTGGCTTGCTTATTTTAAGGGAATCTTATGCGGGAATATACATTGCAGCACAGCCAACTTTGGCTTGTCCCAGAGTTGTCTGTCGGATAATGAGTGAGTGTTTTGTGAATTTGCCACCCTCATGGGATCTATGGGAAGTGTAGGGGTCAATTGTAACGCATCGCATTGGATGGTTTTCTCAAATTTGGCAGGTTGAGCCAAAAAAAGGCAAAACTGCTGATTCTACTTTTTTTTTTTTTAATTAATAAAATTGAGGTCAATTGTGTCCCGTGCTAAGTGGGTACACAGCCGTTAAAAGAAGAAATTATACACCACTGATGATATCAATTGTTAAATATATTAATCTAAGACATGGAAAGACAATTTTAATATTTCATGCAATTAGAGTTAATTAAAGGTCTTCTTTTAGGTCTTCTTTAATGAAGACAGTGCTGAAAAGTTTTAATTTGTGTGCGTGCGTGCGTGCGTGCGTTCGAGTGTGCATGCATATGTGTGTGTGTGTGTGTGTGTGTGTGTGTGTGTGTGTGAAAAACACAGTCATCCTAATAACTGGCATGCAGAGGACAATCTTAACTGTGCATCTACATTATACTGTATGCATATTTTTATTTAATTTTATTTAAGCCGACATTTGCCTATGTCAATGCAATTGAATTGAAGGCGAGATCAAATGTCGTGATACTGCAATTGACAATAGAGGCAAAGACAATGCAAAGCAAAGCATGCCAAGCGACGTGTGCTCCCCCCCCCCCACCCAAAATCTCAGAAAAGCAACGGGATCTTTTCTTGGGCATTACGGCGTACATGCGGTGAATAAAACATGCAGCCAAATAAAACCCTGTCAAAGCCCCACGTTGCGCGCGGGACCGGAACTTTCCGCGCAGAGGGATTAGCGGCCCGGAGTCAAGCCGATTTTTGGCGGGAACGCAGCGCCTCACCGACTGACAGCGCGCGTCAGGCGACTCCCGCGCCTCAGATTCCGCTGATTTGAACCTTGCGACATCGGTAACGAATGCCGCTCGTCAAAGTGCTCCGAGCCACAGGCAATGTCAGATTATGACAGGGTGCAGACAAACAATGGAAAGGTGAGGAGTGTTTAAGTGCTGTGGACATGGGGCTGCCATTGGAGGAGGCAGGGGAGGGGGGTGGGGTTGTTTTTTTATAAATGAAGTGCAAGCTCAATTTGGGAAATGGCTTTAGGGTTACGTTTAAGTTCAAATCCTACAACATTTTTTATCGACGAGGCCCGAGGTTCCTATCCTGTAAGCTATTTAGTATTGTATTGTTTCTATTTTTGAATTATTAGTAGGCGCTGCTGCAGGATTAGGCTGGCTTGTGAGACAGTCTCCTTGTTTACACACTGCTGAAAGCTGTCCACACTGTTTAACCCCGCATTTTCAATGAACGCGCTCACAGTGCAGCAACACCAGACGCATGTGCAGCATCGATCCCCGCTACAAATTAAACTGACAAACGTTCACGCCAGGACCAGTTTGAACATAAAGGTTGCCCGGTGTGGTGGCAGCACTGATAAATCTAAAGGAACAGGTTGGACAAGAAGAAATAAATACCGGCCCGGGTATCGGCAGGTACTGTAGATCACATGGGGGGTGGGGGGGTGGGGGGTGGAGGGGGGGGGGGGGGTGGGTCCAGCTGCATGTATAATACGTCTCCAAGGTTATTCCTGAGGACAAGGCGATTGCCATTGGCAACTAGGGTTGACGCTGGTCTGAGTGCATTTGATATCTAGTCATTTTTCCTTTCAGCAATTTGGCAATGCAGAATGAGCAGGGGAGGGTGAATCAGAAGCACTTAAAGAGCACTTTTGTCAGAACACATCAACGATCGATTCATACAGGAAGCTACCAGGTTCCGGGGGGCTGTTTCCCAAGTTCCAGGAGTTGTTTCCCAGAAGAGCCATCTGTTTGCTGATGTGGAGCATTTTTTATTTTTATTTTTTTCTCGATGGTCCCTTGCCAACTTACTGATGAGGGACTCTCAAACTACCCCTGATGCTCCATCTACGCCCACTTTCAGTGTGAGCTGAGTGATTGAAATAGCTCAGGTTCCAGGGAAACATCAGAGTTCTGTACTCTTTTTTTGCAAAAAAAAAAAAAAAAAAAACTGCTTTAGGATTGCATTATAATGTGCTCTTTATAATCAAGAGGTGTAGCCCATTAATAAACTCTTGGGAACCGATGCTGACTACTCAGGATGTGATTGTAATAAGTAACACTTTTAAATATGTCCTGCATATTTATTTATTTTCACTTCTTGTTATGATGCTGTGGAATGAGGACCACTCGACCTTGGCTCAAAAGGCCTATAGGCTTTTTGTTCTCACCAGTCAATTAACCACACGATAACACCAATCCTCGAAAACATTTAGCATGTGTTTATGGCTAGGAAAGGTTGAGCTTTTTAAAGCACGTTGGAACAACAAATGATTTGCACAGCCCTGGTGTAAAGGGTTATTTTAATCAATGCTGTTTTCTCATCAGTGCCGATGTTTGACAGCGATGCCTGTGCATGTATTATGGGCCACTTTCCAACGCCGCATGTTTGCACATCATTATCAAATGCCTGTTTATATCAACAGTAATGAAGGTCAGTGAATGTGTTATCAAGGAGAAGGCCCGGAGGTGAATGTGCCTCCACTGCTGACAGGTCTGTAGAGAACACTGTCAGACTGATGTGTCTAGAAATTCCAACATCAACAACTCTAAATGACGAACTGAACAAAGCAAGTCAATAACATTCTTAACATGGAATTGTATTGGAAAAAACATATCTCTATTTGTGCATATACATATTGTTATTTGTCAACATGAGGACCACAGTTGTGCCAATGAAAGTCAAGGAAGCCATTATCAGGCTGGGAAATATGAAAACAAACAAACAAACAAACAAACAAAAGCAGTCAGAGACATAAACAATAGGCATACCAAAGTCAACAGTTTGGAACATATAGGACGGAGAGTAGCACAGTGGGTAAGGAACTGGGCTTGTAACTGGGCTTATAACCGAAAGGTCGCAGGTTCGATTCCCGGGTAAGGACACTGCCGTTGTACCCTTGAGCAAGGTACTTTACCTGCATTGCTTCAGTATATATCCAGCTGTATAAATGGATACAATGTAAAAAGTTGTGTAAGTCGCTCTGGATAAGAGCGTCTGCTAAATGCCTGTAATGTAATGTAATGTTAAGAAGAAAGAGGGCGCTGGTGAGCACAGTAATCGCAAAGGCCAAGAAATACTTCTGGAGTCATGTATATAATGTTTTGTTCCTGTTACACGTGAATTGATTAACACTTCTGAATTAATTTCCTCAAAACAGTGATACAAGGATGAATACCTTTCTACAGACATTCAGCAAATTTTTTTATGAGTTAAAAAAATAAAAGTTGTCCACTGTCACCAAGACTTTTGCCTCAAAGAGCTGATCTTTGTGCCAGTAGTGTCCTGATTTGGTTCTCATGGGATTTATCAGTATAGCTAGTGCTAATTTCTGCACAAATAAAATTACTTGTTAAAGACCAATATGATCGTAATTTTTTTTGCAAGCATTCACGTATAAAATTATGAAGAATGAAGTGTACGGCATGAGTTAACAGTTTGAACGCGAAGGCTATGAATCTGCGAATGGAAAACCGAAGTTTCTCACGGCAACAGTAACGTCAAGTTTAATCAGCCACGGAATACTGTTGTGATATTCCGATTTAATTAAAACGTCTGGGAGTCCACTGAAGCAGAATACATTGAATTATTATCGGTGAAAACAAGCCGCTCACTTCTGCCCTGATACGTTTTTTTTCTTCAGCGCTAATCTATTTCTATTCATTATTTATTTATTTATTTATTTATTTTTGGTGGCCTTTTGCATCAAAACATTCACTTAATTACGCATCGTTCTGTGCAATGTGCATATTTATTGAGCACATTTATCAGAAGTTTCCTATAGTGCAATCAGTCTGCCTTGCCTAATTAGTTCAGAATATCTCAGGTGTACTCTGTACTTATTTATAACTTAATTGCCAACCTCCCACTGTAGCCTGCCCTCTGAATTTAGTAATGTGTGATCATACATTCACTTCTTTTGGTCATTATTCGAGGGGATTGAGTTTACATGCACTCTTAATTTTCACACGATTCTTCCTTTGCTCTAGTCAAACCTAAAAAAGGCAGTGAAAAAGAGTGTTAAAATATTTCAGAATACTTTCAAAACATAGTCAGTCAGCTCCAGATTTCAGGTTATTGGACTTTTTTGTAAAAAAAAAAGAAAAAAAAAAAAAAAGAAAAGAAGAAAATAGCTCAACTGGTTCAGCATGGACTGCTGTTTTTTCAACACTGCTGACATCTCGACAGGAAGACAGTGGGCACAGGCAGCACAGGCGGTCATGTGGGGCGCCATACATCGGCAGTGGTGATGGGGGGTGGGGGGGCGGTGGTGTTGTGTGGCAGGATGCAAAACCACAAAACCATGAAAAACATTCATGCTTTGCATTCATGAAATTCCATCCCTCCCTGGTTACCACCCCCCCCCCCCCCCCATCCACAAACTGCAATGGCAGAAAGGCTTGAGCTGTCTGAGCATGGTGGGGGTAGCGCTGGGTTCAGGGAGGGGCATTGTCAATAGGCAGGAGAGCCCCTGTCACTGGGTTATGCACCAGGAACTCAGGTACCCGCAATTGCTTGGTTATGCACCAGGAACACCGGTACCCACAATTCCTGAGTTATGCACCAGGAACTCAAGTACCCATAATTCCTGAGCTCTGCCCCAGGAACTCAGATACCCACAATTCCTGGGTTATGCAGGAGACAGCAGTGGGTTAAAAATGATTTCCCTATACGCTCTATGGCAATTCTTGCTGTATTTTCATTGAATCCGCACGTGCTGTGTAATAACATGCGCTGGTGCGCTTGCCTTTGATCCCCCCTCCCTCTCAGTCATGCCTACAGAGAAAGTGATGGGACATGAATAGGATTTATTCTCATAACCTTCAGCTTGTTTAAACACTTTGATTCTGCACTGACCTCTGCGACAGAATACATTTGCCATTGCATAATAAACCTTTCAGGTGTGGCTCTGATCTTATTTTCTGGTCCGGTTTTATTTCAGTAATCCACTTTAGCTCTTTTGCTTGTATTTTTATTCATTCATTTTAGCATATTATGCATTTGAAATCAGATCCTGGAGTTATGTATATCCATTATTTTCTTTCATGATCCTCCTTATTCATTGTTTATCAGTTTTTTTATTATTATAGAAGTAATAGAAACGTGACGCCATAATACAATATGACACAGGTTATGTATGGTAGTGTGGGTTCATGGTGATCCACAAATGGAACCATGTGGATTGAGGGTCATGCAAAATGACCATATAATTCATATTTATGTTAATTTTATATAACTTACCTTATTTTTAAACCTGATAACAGTCAGTTATTTAGAGGGGTGCTTCCCAAGGAACACATTTAGAATTATTCAGCTCAAAGCTGCAGAAAGGACAGACAAGATAAGCCTTGTGCAAGCACACCATGCCGTTTGACTGACGTGGATGAACTCAGAAGCACACAGTAATGCAGCCTGTCACATAACAACCAAAAACAAACGCTGGATTTTAAATGCAGATCCTTATCTGCCTCAGCCAAGCAAAGGATTATGGGTTTTTTTTCCCTCACTCTGTAATTCAACATATTCTGCAATTCAATCATTGAAAATAGATATCACGAACGGCAGTGTGAATGTCAGTGGTCATGTGACTATTCTCAGGGAATTTGAGGGCGTGACTCTGGTTGCCGTGACATCCGCTGACCCCCAGGGAGCCAGCCGATTGGTCTGAGCCAATCAGGCCAGTTTGGGACCTGACATTATCTCCGCAGATGGGACCCCGATTTCAACTGACTTCAGGCCGAAAAAAAAAAAAACACTCGTCTGTTGGCCGGTACATTTAAAAACAATTTTTTTTGTTTTCTTCGCCGTCTATGTTCTCCGAATCGGGTCGGCCTCACCGGTCTTCTGCTCGGGCCTCTTCATTCTCATTCGCTCCACACACACAGGCGCGGAGAGGCTGCGAGCGCTTAGACCCTCAAGGTCGTTCCGCGTCCCCGTGTCTCCTGCACATGCCTGTCTCTGCTCCGCCTCTTCTCCGGGAGACCGCCTCCCAGCGTTCTTCAGCAGCCCTGAAAACGGGCACATGCACTTGCACACACACACACACATGCACACACACACACACACGCACACACACGCACACACACACACACACACACACACACACACACACTAACATACACACACACAAACATACACACACGCACACACACACGCACACATGCACACACACACACGCACACATACAAACATAAACACACATGCACACACGCACACACACACAAACAGACAGACAGACACACACACATACGCATACATGTACATACACGCACAAACACACCGTCACACGCGCCCATACACATATGCACCCACAGGTACGCACACAAACACATGCACACACGAACACACAGACAGACACACACACACAAACGCACACCCACCTAGTCAGAATCAAGGTGTAAAACTTTAACCTGTGTTGTGAATTGCTTGAATTTGCAACTATAAGATAAAGTTCTGGTCTGCAAATGTCTAAACTTTCAGTTTGAAGAAAGTATTGCTTGGTATATTTCCAGGTTTTTGGTTCTTCACCAAACCTACGGGCAGCTGGGACGGTTTCAGTGAGGAAGTAGCAGTTGGTGAGGCTGTAATTAGAAGCTCTTAGTTTTCGGGGGTGATTAGCCATGTCTGAAATGAGAATGTGTTGGGCACAGGCTGGCTTTCAGCTCAGAGACACACTGATGCTTAGGTTCACAGTACAACCTTGAGTAAGAGAGCGTTGCGCATTGAAATAGTGACAGGTGTGCGAGCAGTTTGGATAATTTCAGTCAGTATTTCAACGGTGCCTTTGAAAGAACTAACTAAGGTCTGGGCCATTTGCCAATTCTCACAAATATCGCATTCTATGTCATTTCGAGTGCTTTCTGTCTTATTTCCTGAAAGTTATTTTTTCAGCATTTTAATAAATAAAATACTCTGTGTGGAGTGTTATACAAAATTCTCTGGCCTGGAGAATCAGTTGACTACTAGTTAACTCAGGTCACCTGGGCCCGGTTTCACAAAGCAAGATTACTGACTTAGCTGGATAACTGCACTGAGTAAAACCCGGAAGACCCCCAAATCTGGAACATGGACTCAAGTAAAAAGAGCTGTTCTGGGTTTTGCTCAGTGCAATTGTCCAATTAACTCAGCGGTTCTGCTTTGTGATGTACTCGCCTGGTTTGTTGAATGCTGACTTTAAGTTGAATGCTTAAAACCAGCGAAAGTTATAGCTCTCCAGGACCACGGCTGGGGATCCCGGAGTGTGAGAGGTTTGGTTGCTCATGAATGGGCTACAACTACACAGCCAATGTGGTTTTCCTCTCTTGACTGTTACACTACATACTTTTAAGCCAAGCTTTGGCCAGAAGAGTGAATATTTCAGCATGGAAGATCAACCGAATGAAAGTAGTGGTATTTCCACAATTACTGTATTGCCTTCAGCATTGAGACTTTGGTTTTCCAGGAACTTCTGAAATACGTCTTAATTACCTGTGTGTCTGTTCCTTTAAACCTAATCCTAATTAAACTTTGACCCGGGGAAGCTACGTTGTCTCATTGTCTTGTTTCCGCGAGGCACATCAAAGTGACAGAGCTTGATTGATTGGGGGCTGTCACGCTCTTCTTATGCTGGTCATGTCTGATGGCACATGCTTATCTGCAGCAGCAACTGGCCTCTCCCAATTAAAAGTGTGGAATTAAAAGAGTGGAATCCATGGAACTGGTTAATAACCAATCAATCGCCTCTGTGTGCTGTGTTTGAGGACAGGAGGTCAGTGCTCTCAGTGAGGAAAACAGGAACAACCTGAATCCAAGGAGGAAACTGTCATACCCTATGAGTTATTACGTGTACAATTTATAAAATATTATTCGAAATTGAACACGACGTCATCATACCACCATAACCGTATATGAATAGCCGTACACATTCCCCGTGGAAATCTACGCTGAATTTTGATACAACAAACTTTGTACATGAAGGGAACTTTTCTTACATGTAACAAGATGCCAGTCACAGCCTTACAACTGCCTTCTCAAGCGGTGTCTGGTACCTCCCAAAATAATCCTGTGTGATATAGAGATATCTGTAGCAAGAAAGAAAAACACTTATGAGATACAGTAAACAGGGTGTATTTTTCTACACAAAATGCACCTGTGTTTTTTATCTCCTAATCCAGACATCACTGAGCTTTTTTATTTCTCACCATAGCAACGGAATACACAGTGTGGCTCCGCCCCCAGGCCTCGTCATGACCTCACTGCTTCATTGGATAATCTTATAATGCCCTAACTTGCTTCACACACACACACACACACACACACAGACACATACACACACAAGCACACACACCCTAACCCCAACCACTACATGCCTAACATTAACTCTAACTTTAACCTAATTGTAACCCTAACCCTAAGTCCTAACCCTAGAACAGCCACTTGACCTTGAGGGGACCAACAAAAGGTCCCCACAAAGATACATTTTCCTTATCTTTCTATCCTTATGAGGACATTTGGTTCCCACACACACACACACACACACACACACACACACGCACGTACCTGCCATGAATCAGTTTTGGCACATTAATGACATCATCATCACCTAAGACCTGCAGGCAGAGAAAATCAGTTAATTAATTCAGTTTCTTCCACAGGATTCGGAGCTGAGCATAACATATCATTTTGAATCAATTTGATATGAAAATCAAATCACTATGTGCCAGGAGGTTATAATGCACTTGAAAAGCAAACTGGTCTAGTCTAGTCTGAGGGGTAGGAAATGAACAGGAGGAAAAAAAAGAACGGAAATATATATGAATTCAAATGCCTTGTCATTTTACTAAGTGCTGTCTTGTTTGCCATTAAGATATACATGTTCCAATTTAAGAAAAGTAAAAAAAGATAAGGCCTCTCACATGAGAAAGTTACCTTTAGATTGGTGTCTGCACTTGTAAGACTTGGGGGGCGAGAATGCATTTCAGTATTACATAGGTAGAAGAAAACATTTTATTGAATATAGTAACCATCCTGTAGTAAAACAAGGCTATTCCTGGGTTTAATATTCAAATTAAAATTGACCTTGAAATGTTTGACTTAAAAAGTGTCAAATAAATTATTGGATGATAAATATAACTATAATAAGTAACTACTTTCACTGAAGGCTAGATAAACCAGATGTGGAAATTAAAAATCCTGGAGTCGATTAGCATTACTGTATGCTAATGAGTTCGTATGGAAGCATATAAATGAATTGTCAAGATAATCATACGTTTTCTAACAAATTAATGGTGTGATTCTGAATAGTTTGACTTTAGGTTCTGATATTCTTAGGGGACTGTTCATGTTTCTGCAGCTGAAATTGTATAATTGTATATACTTGTATAAATCTTCACTGTAAACTGAAAGAAAAAAAAAAATCTGTAAACTGTCCAATAATTTTGAGGTGCAAATTGAAAAATCTATAACCATTCCTCCATAAAAATGTACCAGAATGAATAACAATTTATGAATGTTCTGTCGGTTGTTGAATGTTCCTGCTATGAAACCAAAAGGTAACACTGACCTATGAGGGGGAACTTTAACTAAGCACAACTTCTCTTTGCATTTGTTTTCTATGTGGAAATAGAAAGCTGGTGACCTTTCACCTCTCTCACTGACAAGGAAGACAGACTGCAGAAGAAAACAACAGCAATGGAGTTCTCATCCGGACAATACGAACAGTAGCCTTTGTTCGCTTCTGTGTTTTTCACATTTGAAGTGCGATGCCAAAACAACACAATAGTCCCCCTTGGGCTCGGACACAGAAATAAAAGCCGTTTCAAAGGCAGACTGCGCGCTTAGGATTCATATCAGCGAATCCCAGTATTCTACTGAAAATTACAGTGAATGCCATTGTGGGAGGGAGGGAAAATATCATATCAAACACAATAACTATTTCCAAAAGTGACAAAAGGAGTAATGCACATATCTCTAAGCTCCGCTATTAATTATTTGAGTTGAACAGTGGCAAAGCATGACCGCAAACCATTTACTAACATATGGAAAAAATATTGCGTTGTCATGTACACTAAAATAATATGGTGCGATACAGTATATGGACACATATTCATATCATAAAGAATTTATGTCCATGCTGTATGTCTCAACATAATTTGAGTATATGTGAACATAAACTCCAAAACATATATATAAAATACATGTCCATATATACTCAAAATATATTGAGGCATATAAACGCATACATTCCATATGCTTTGGAGTTTATACTACTGTGGATATCTTATGTCATTCATGAGGAGAGGCACCATTGGTTGAAACAAATGCTGTATGCAAAAATACAATTTGAAGGGCACAATGGAGCACTGGTCAAGGTGCTAGGCTATTAAACTTGACATTTAATCTCAAAGAATATAGGAAAGCTCAAGATAGTTTAGGCAAAATAAAAAAAAGAAGTCCAAAGTACCCAAGATATACCTGCTGAAATTGCATCATTACGACACAACCTCTGAGGACCCCATCCCTTTCTACTGTACAGTGCCTGTGAGGTTACGATAAACGCAAGTCTGGTTCATTTACAACACCTGAAACCCATTTTATTATACGCTGCGGTTCCCGGGCAGGTATCCTGCTTTGCGATTCTGTGCTGTGTCTTTACTTCCCTTTATCTTCAGCGAGCAGCTGTCGGCATTCCGGGTGCTTCCGTGCTCTCAGACGATTCGTGTGGCTCCGCCTCTCTGGCGGACGGACAGACGTGACCCCGCGTTTTCGACGCGGGCGAAAAAAACTGCCTCCTGGAGTCACGGGGTCGGGTCAGAGAGATCCAGCGTCCCATCAGGCCCCACCTTGCCATGGCAGATAACCTACCTGTCAGAGAGAGTGAGGGGGGGGGGAGGTGAAGAGAGGAAACCGAGAGAGAGAGAGTGAGGGGGGGACAAGAGAGAGAATAAAGAGAGAGAGAGAAGAGAGGGAACAGAGAAATAGAGAGGCAGCAAGAAGAGAGGGAACTGACAGAGAAAAAGAGAGTAAGAGTGTTGGGGGAGAAAAGAAAGAACAGACAGAGAGAGTGGAGTGGTAGAAGAGAAGGAACAGACAGAAAGGCAGAGAGAGAGAGAGAGAGAGAGAGACAGAGAGAGAGAGAGAGGATAGAAGAGAAGGAACAAACAGAGAGAGAGGGGTGGTTGAAGAGAGGGAACAGACAGAGAGAAAAACAGATATACAAACTTGGAATGCAACTGACTTTTAATGAAGTAGCTGATGTGATGTTATATATGCAGGTCCAGCGCAGTGTTTTCCTTTAAAAACCATTGACATTATCACATTGTACCCTTTCAAAAAGATGACACGTTTGAGCTTTCTTTGCTTTTGCATCCGTTAATGGTAAAATAAACATAATGCTCGCTGGAACAATGAGGCGTACAGCACCCTGGCAATGTCCTGTGAACGGTCCATGGGATGAGGACAGTTCATATGAGTTAAATGAGTTCACCCCATATACTCTTGGTTTTCATCTCACTGCGTACGCCACACATACGCTCAGCCAGGCCCTGTCTTCTATACAGCTGCTTCATGCTATACACCATCTGTAGCCAGGGTACTTTTGCCAGGGAATTCTGGAGGCAACTAGAACAGATCTTTAAGGAGATAAGGATCAGATGCGCCCATTTTCAGAACTTATGATTTTCTGATACATACAGTAAAGTAATATTACAATAAAATCTGAAACTATACGTTGTCCTAACATAAATTTTGATATTGATTTGAATAATAGCTATGTGGTGCATACCTTTTAAAGTACAAAAAAAAAACCTTTTAGTCCATTTTGCTAATCAAATGAGAGTGCATCGCATATAAATTCAAATGCATAAATACATGAACAAATAAATAATAAAATCAGAGATAATATATAAATATAGGCAGTGAGCTATTGCAATACACAGAGATAAATACAAACCGTATTTCGATTTTCCATTTTGGATTCAGAATTGTCTAAATAAAAACTTTAGCTAATATAATCAAAACAGGAAAAAAAAGAGACAGAGACAGCATACTAATGGCTATGAATGTTTTCAGGTATTGTAAACAACTCCACTGCTGCAAAATGTAGCCCCCCCCCCGATTTCACTGATAGGCCTACATGACATCTGAATGGACCAATAGATTTCAATCATGGTGGGGGACGTCATGTTCACGCTCAGCCAATCATGTCCAAGCACTCTCCCATCTCTCAGGTTTCGCACTGTCCTGAACATCAAAACACATTCTCAGGCCCTGGATAAATCCAGGCGTTTCCAAGGTGATGAAACTTTCCTTTTTCCAGTGCAAATGTCTAGCAGTCTATCAATACTTGTGATGGACTACTCCAAGCAGGACAGAGGCATGAGTTGGTTTTAGTGAGAAACCTAAATCAATGTGCCTTGGAGACAGAGAACTGAAAAGGTCTAGCCACTGACTCTTTTTCAGAGTTCTCCCAGCATCTGCCTACATACAAAAAAACACCATCCTGTCCCATGAATAAAGTACACCAATTATTTATTAATTTTATTTATTTTTTTCAAAAAAAGTACTCGACTTCAGTTTACCCTTCTCAAAATTAATGGTGTGAAGCACCAAGTTGAATTGGGTGTGGGCGGCAGTGTAGTAGATTCGGTAAGGACCTGGTCTTGTAACCTAAAAGTCACAGGTTTGATTCCCAGGTAAGACATTGCCGTTGAGCAAGGTACTTGACCTGCATCGCTTCAGTATAAATCCAGCCGTATAAATGGATGAAAATGTAAAGGAAATGTAAAAAGTTGTGTAAGTCACTCTGGATAAGACCGTCTGCTAAATGCCTGTAATGTAAGGGTAATGGTTGATGGTTCATTGTTCACTCCTATTAAAACAAGTGCTTTTTTTTAAATTCACCATCTTGATTTGGGTCGATGGTGTCTTTCTGTGTGCAGCAGAGGGACACCTCCCAGCTCCTGTCGGAAGGCACTGCCAGGCCAACCTACTGGAAAATGGCAGCCCCCCCCCTCCCCCCTCCCCCCCCCCCCCCCGACAGAAGAGCATGTCTCACGCTGTCAGACTCATAACTACCTCTGAGAGTCAGGAATCCGCAATTGAGCTGGAGCCCGGCCAGATACTGCATGCGCCTCTCTCACAAGGTGAAGGGCACCAGAAATCCTTCCCCGTTCCTCTGCTTCAAACTATTATACTGACAGAAGGCCTGTTCCAACTTACAGACCCGGACTGCGGCACAGGGTTTCTCTGGCCCCAGGCAAGAATGCTGTCCTGACCCAAAAGTGTTCAAAAAAAAAGAAAAAGAAAAAAAAAAACGAACTTGAACTGTGTGTTCCAGGGATGGTCTGGGCCCCTGAATGACAGCATAGAGTGTTTATACCAGCGGTCAGCTTTGCCTGCATACGCTGAAGGGTTAAATCACAGGAACACATAAGTTCACACGCAAGCTAAAGATCCTGGGATCTCAAGTATGTGACTGTACAAGCAGAAAGATGAAAAAAAAATTATTAGAACCTCAGCTCATGTCCGCTGCCCTTACTGAAGACAAAGTACATAGCTTATATTTTATATATATATATATATATATATATATATACAATTATTTTATTTAGAGCTGAGCACACATTTGTTGTCCATTTAAAAGGGGGAAAAAAACTGTTTATTCTTCTGAAAACTGGCAACGTTCACATAACCCAATGCAATCCTCCGGCTAACGCTCATTCACAAAACCGTCCTTGGACGGTTCCTTACATGACAGACTTACTTACAAGCCCCAATCTGCTCCACGACACGCCAGATCTGTCCGTCTTATCTCTCCGGAAGCCTCCGAAGCCTGCGCCTGCCCGTTCCGCTTCGCCGCCGTCGCTAAACACTTCCAAACTGGACAATTTCTCCTGAACTGCTGCCTTCTAGGACTCAATCGCGGGCATTCTGTCAGACAGCCGCAGTTGTTTTTCTCACTCCACGGCAGCACTGACATCCATTGCCTCTGTGTGTGCCGTTTTTATGTTTTATTTGTCTCGCACAGTGTCTGCCACAAATGGAGAGGTGCACGGTTTCAGTGAGTTATTTGATTTTTCGATAATTCCCGCATGGCAACGGAAAAAGGCTCTGTGGCTATTCTAGTTTTCGTGAATATTTACGTGGAAAATGCAGGTTGGGTTATGTCCTCCTCTTCTCCTCCTCCAGCTGTTTACATTTTGCCAGTGACAAAACTAAAATAAGAAGGCTGTAGCTTCCGATGGACGGGCTCTTCATTTTCAACCGAGCTGACGCTGACAAACAAAAATCCAAAATCGATGTTAATTCAATCCAAGTTTTAAAGCAAATCTGATGTCGACAAACCAATCTACAGATCGATACTGATGCAATGTTTTTTTTTTCTCTCCTGTGGTTTGCTTTCAACAGCCCTATTCAGTAATTACTGTAAAATATGCCATTCAAATGTATCAAAATAAACCAGTTATTTTTGCAAGCACTATCAAAGCAAATAGCAACTAAAAGACAAATGAATGAATAAATAAATAAATTAAATTGATAAATAAATAATTTGCTATATTCCACATTTACTTGACAGCTTGCAATTTCCTGAGCATCAAAACCACTTCACCTGTCTCTACTTTGAGCAGTTATCTCTGCTGTTTATATGACAACATAAATGAGACTCTTCAACGCAAACTGATAACGCGTTACTCTTCCAGAAATCATTTACCAATTTCTGCTGCAATAGAATTTCTGTTTATTTATTTTTTTACGCATTTCATCCAAGTATCCAAGTACTGTGTTACAGCAAATCTATCCTCTGCCAGTTGTCCAAATATCTATGAAAATACTTATACACTATGATGTAACATACTGCAGTTATTTGTACATTTATGTGCTTATAAGTACATCAGAGAGCGAGAGAGAAAGAGAAAGAGAGAGACTATTGCTATTTTCTTACGTGTAGAATACCAAGGCCAGGTTGTATGACAGTATGACCCATTTTTGTCAATGGTGCATTGTTGGAAAAGCAGGGACATGGATCAGGTAGTCTATTCTGCTTGGTTTTCTCAAGCTGCTCTTCATGCCACAATAACCTAGTAAAATAGCCCTCTGCACAAAAGGCTTACATAACCTCAAGTCTTTTTTATTTTATTTTATTTTATTTTATTTTATGGGTATGAACAGCACAGCAAGCAGGAGAAGAGTGCTCATATTCACACAAATGGGAAGTGAAGATAATGCACTTCCACTGGGACCGGTCCTTGCCTGGGGCTGGGCTGGGCTGGGTTGGGCTGAGCTGGGCTTGCTCCTGTGTTCGGTTTAATAGACCAGTGTTGAGCAGCCATGATCGCACACAGCACAGAGACCCTGTGAGCAGCACATTAATGTAATGGCCAAGACCTGGACATTTATAATGCTGTTTGGGTCCACAGTGCAGATACACAGGCACTGTCCAATGAGAGGGTGGGGGTTGTTGGGGGGGGGGGGGGGGTAGGAGAAGGCTGCTGCTCCATTAGCTAATTGATTTAGAATTGTGGCTGAAGACTTCTATTCTTTCCATTTCTATTCACGATGGCTTTCGTCTGCTTTTTTTTTTTTTTTACTGAAAGCTAAGTGACGAGACTGGCGCACATCAACACAAGCCCGGGGGTGGTTTTCCAAGACAGCCGCAGACAGCTGTTAATAATTCAGGCCAGAAAACCTGAACACATTCTCACAGCAAACAAACATTTTCTCCTCCCAAATATCACGCGGTACCAAAAAACAAATGTGTCCTGGACATAAATTACTAAATAATTTTGCTTCAACAAGCATCCACACTGCACTAGATGACATTTACATAATTTCATAACGCTAGCTTTAATTGTGTCTGGCCTCTTGTCCAGTTCTCCCTTTTGCCTTCCCCACTGTTTAGACAGAAGGGAAGTTAATCAGCAGCTATTAAAAGCCCATGTTCTATATTTGATCTGGAAAGAAGTCATTTTTGGGAGATTTTAGAGGTGTGTCACTTTGGGGGCCTTGGCAATGCCTTCAGTCATCATGTCTGGTGCCAGCTACACCCCATAACACCTTATCTACCAGACCGGCTAAGCTCTTGCTCCGGGTTAAAAAATAAATAAATAAATAAATGTTTATCAACCCTCACATGGCATTGTAGGCTATGAGAGTAGAATCTCTCTGAATCTGTCACGTACAGAAAGCACAAAGCAGGGCTTCTCAATCCTGTTCCAGGTGATCCAGTTTGGCACATCTGATTCTACTAATTAGTAGCTCAATGAGATCACCTGGCAGTGGGATGAGGTGCGCTTTGTTAGGATTGGAGTGAAAACCTACAGGACAGTAGATCCCCAGGAACAGGGTTGGGCAGCCCTGCTCTAGCTATTGAATGAGGTGTGCTTTGTTAGGATTTGAGTGAAAAGCTCCAGGACGGTAGATCTCCAAGAACAGGGTTGGGCAGCCCCACTCTAGCTGTTGAATGAGATGTGCTTTGTTAGGGTTGGAGTGAAACCTACAGGACAGTAGATCTCCAGGAACAGGGTTGGGCAGCCCTGTCCTAGGGACAAGTCTGGGTTCAGCACTGACAAAAAAAAACAAAAAACATTTAGAATCAGGTTGGCCTCAAAGGGAGTAATTACCGTCTGTGGTCACAACAGATGTGTCACTGCAAGGTCTCTCCTTGGGACCAAGCCAGAAAAGAGGCCTACTGCTTTAGAATACAAAGTAGAGGTAAACACAAGATATTAAAAATAAACCATGCTAAGTGGACAAAGATGGAGTTTAAGGAAAAAGCAATGAGTCTTCATAAAACTCATTTTATCACCGATGCTTAACGTTAATTTGCAAATTACAGGTAAATTAACTACTAATGACATATTCTTGTTATTTCAGTGGAAAATGTCACTGCGTGTCCACAAAAAAAAAAAAAAACTTTTTTTATTTTATTAAGTCATTAAGTATTATAAAACGCATTTCATTTTCCTGACTAGACCAGGAAAAAAATGACTAAGAAGACTTACCTCCCAGAAACAATTAGGTATACATAGATTTTGCCTTGTAACTATCATGAGCTACAACGAGATTTTGCTTTGATGGCATTATTTTGAGAATGTCAAACATAACCTATATGCTTCCAAATTCTAATTGGTCCCTACTCTTGACAATGATACCATTCTGAATAAATATACCACGAGACTAGAAACATTGAACAATCATTTCTATCAGTGTAGACATTGAACCATTACGGCTGTAGATCAACATGGCAGATATTAGGTAATAGGGTAGCCAAGAAAGTAATAATAGTTAACCTCTCTCAAGAGCACACAAGTATAAGCGACTCATAAAATAAACATGATGTTGATTTTTACCTGATTCGGTGAAATGTTTGTCATTTGTATGGATGCAGCAGCCTGCGGTCTTCCGGAATTTTCCGGAATTTTCCGGAATGCACGACCTGCAAATGCAAGTTCGGAAAACTGACCGCTATCGCCGCGCACTGTTCCGGAAACCGCACATTCTCATTAATGCGCTCCCAACACACCTCCGTCCCCTTCTCAAAGCTTTAAACACGTTTTTATGCTAATTCATGTTGCCATCTGTGTTTAATTATCTACCGTTCCAATTTGGAAAGGGATGGTTGCACAGGGTGGGACCGTTATATCCCTCCCAGATCTAACAGGAAGTGGCAAGTGAGGGGCGACATAGCTCAGGAGGTAATAGCGTTTGTCTGGCAGTCGGACGGTTGCCGGTTCGATCCCCTGCCCTGGGCGTGTTGAAGTGTCCCTGAGCAAGACACCTAACCCCTAATTGCTCCCAATGAGCTGGTTGGTACCTTGCATGGCAGCCTTTCACTGTTGGTGTGTGAGTATGTGTGTGAATGGCTGAATGAGAGGCATCAATTGTAAAAGCACAATTTACCATTTAGGAATGTCCTGGAACAAAATGCATCAGTGTGTCAGGTTTTCAGTACAGAGTCAGGACTGATCAAGTTATCTGTCCACTCATCGATTGACCCTGCAACCCACCAATGAACACAACAATGTGTAATTGGCTATTCATACTCACAAAAGTAATTTTCAGTCATGTATTCTATACCTAAAATAATCACATTTAATTTAAATATTGCATGCAGCCGTTACTTGGTTAAACTTAGTTGTAAGGCAGTGTACTGTACATGCATAGTAGTGATTTGATTCATGGCCACAGTGTGCAATAATTTTTCCATTGCAATTTATTACTTCTACCACATGTAATAGGAAATACTGAAAGGTTAAATGACTCCCCCTTCATACCTCACTGAGTTACTTAATCATTTATAGAAAGCAGTTCTAACAATTTACTGTACCAGGAGTTGCATGCATTTATATGAAGTTACATTAACTTTGCAGTTAAACCTTAAAACAAAGTTATACTTGATCTTTAAAATTAATGTGTCACAGTCACATAATTTAATTTGAATAAGCATTTGCTTAAAATTACTACCACTTCTACAATGTGGTGTATAAACTTAAATGTGACATAAATTGACCGAATGCATATGAGACACAGGAAATTAGACTGCATACAGTGTTGTCCTTTGGTATCTGGGATACCAAAATCTGATGAGAAGCTGTCCAGCTGGATGACGGCATTTGAAAAAGCACCCGGCACAGAGATCATAAGGGAAGACTGCAGTGTGTATGAAGTGAAGTGGTTTTGAATGCGCGAATGTGAGGTGCTATAGATCGAGCTGTGTCCAGGGACCAAAAATAACCAAACGCGCCCCTGGGTGTACCTATGGGGCGACATATCTCAGGAGGTAAGAGCGGTTGTCTGGCCAGTCGGAGGGTTGCCGGTTCGATTCCCTGCCCTGGGAGTGTTGAAGTGTCCCTGAGCAAGACACCTAACCCCTAATTGCTCCCAACGAGCTGATTGGTACCTTGCATGGCAGCCTTTCACCGTTGGTGTGTGAGTGTGTGTGAATGGGTGAATGAGAGGCATCAACTGTAAAAGCACAATTTACCATTTAGGAATGTCCTGGAACAAAATGCATCAGTGTGTCAGGTTTTCAGTACAGAGTCAGGACTGATCAAGTTATCTGATATCGGATATATAAATACATAGACGAAAGCGTACATGAAATACATAGATTTTTTTTATTTTATGTATTTATTTTTTTGCGATTGTTCTCCCAATTCAGTCGTGATACCAATGCCACCGCGTGTATCGCACAGTCCTGGTCGACGTGCTGTCCTCTGTCGGTCTGGGGAGGGCCGTAGGCTACCGCGTGCCTCCCCTCGATAGGCGTGGAGTCGCCAGCCCGCTCGTTTTCACCCGACAGCGAGGCTCCGGCGTGATTTTAATGTTTCTTTGGGGGGTCCCCCCCTCACCGAAAGGCCCAGAGCAGCGGGGAGATGATTTGTCAGAAAGAGAGATCTCCGAGGCCACGGAGATGACTCTTCATCGATTCGCTTCGCTGCGAGCGCCCCGTGATTATAAAGCTGGGATGGCTATAAAGCCCCCGAAATCAATGCTGCCCCTGCTTGCTCTGCGGAGGAGCCAACCAGAGCGATGTTTTCATTCATTTAGCCTCCCCGTTTCCTGTTTCCTGGAAACCCAACCGACTCCGTAAATTAAGAATATTGAAAACACTTCTGTTGATAGAGCCTTTCTTTTTTTTTTTTTTAACATGCTAGGTTATATTAAATTGGTACTGTGTATATAGATTTATGGATTATAGCCCAACTCCTTCTTCCACCCACATAAATGCATATACTGTACTATATACACACAAACACCTATGCACATAAGAAGGCAGATATTCTGAAAAAAAATATTGAGCATAATATTGCAGACTCCGTGTAAACTGGCTGGTTAAAATGTAATAAAAATGGCCCATAAATTAAATGTTGTGATTGTGTTATTACTATAACATGATTGTTCCGATGAATTATAATTGGGGATGGGTATCATTTAACATTTTTAGGTTCTGCTTCTTTATTTCAATACCAATTCGAAATTTAGAGGCAATAACTTAACAAGTAAGCAGTGATAGAATTTTTTTGGCATTGCTGACAATCATGGCCTTATTATTAACTGTGGAAATCTCAAGAACATGAGTATGTCTGTAAATGGTTTTTAAGATTTGCCTTCAAAAAGAATGGCTGCATGTGACTAAATGACTAATGTGACTATATGACTAATGTCATAAAAGAAAATAAACATTTCAGATATTTTTATATATGCTGCTACAGCCTCCTTCATTTTCAAATAATGAGTCAATTATGCGATGTTGTTATATGACATGCTGTAATTTATTTTTATTCATCCATAATGTATGCCACTTTAATTTCTAAAACAAACTAAAACGTCTTTTCTGAAACAATGTTTTGTAAAGATAAAAGGAACATTCATATTCATCACGGTTAGAAATATGTTATGTACAGTTGTTTTAATCTGCAGAGCTTCATGCTAAGGAATCTGTTTAGTTTCTCAGGTATCTGACTGGATGCAGTACTTTACAAATCAAAAGTGCACATCTCTCTCTATCTCTCTCTCTCTCTGTTGAAATGCATGTCCAGTCTGGCGGAATGTCTGCAGAAATATAGTTTATTTTTATTTTTATTAAACTTTTTTAGCGGTGGTGTTCCCATGATTCCCTGTCGTAGACATAGTAGGCGGCAGACGGGCATATTTCTTTTTATTCACAGACTCTATTTATTTGGTGGCTCAATTTCTCATTCTTGTCAAACTCTCCTTAATTCCTCCCCCAAAACCCCCCCCCCAACCCCCCCCCCGCCGCCACCGCCGCCGAGCTCCACTGCCCCCGCTGATTAACAGGACTGCCTTAATGGCGGGCGGGCGCTTCATTGCCCATTTCATTGCTTGGTTATCTCTGTTTTTTGGCCCTTGTTTTATTGGCTATGCCTGTCCATGACGCTCTCTCTCTCTCTCTCTCTCTCCCTCTCTCTCTCTCTCTCTCTCTCTCTCTCTCTCTCTCCAGCGGTTGGATCATCTGAGGACCGTTTATTTGGCCCAGTGCATATTGGATCCCTCTGGTTCTGTTGAGCAGCGACTGGTTACCATAGCAGCGCAGTCACGCTGGACCGGAGCACGCTCTTACGTGCCACGCCCAGTAGACTTTTTTTTTCCCCCCACTGGATTTATTGATGCAGGGTGTCAGCGGAATCGTTGCCCATTGCCGCAGCGTGATAATACGGGCTTCCTCGGAATTAACCAATTTCTACTTTATTCTTCGTTGTTGACAGCATCAACCGTGTTAACTGAGACAGAAGCCGAATTCGCGGTCAAATATTTCCTCTCTCGCACGACTGCTTCGCATTTCTCTGTTAGCATCGGGGTCTGTGAAGTGGATGCACATTTATGCGCGCGAGATTTGCTTCAACAATCATAGGAGAAACAGCGGGGGAGCGGGCTGGGAGGGTGGGACGAGACTGTCTCCCTCTTGGCAGTTCTGTCTTTAGGCCAGCCATCCTTAATGATGACATAATTATCTGCTCCAATGACAGATTATCAAAATTAGCTTAGCTCCTGAAAGTATGAGAGAGAGAGAGAGAGAGAGAGAGAGAGAGAGAGAGAGAGGATAGAAGAGAAGGAACAAACAGAGAGAGAGAGGGGTGGTTGAAGAGAGGGAACAGACAAAGAGAAAAACAGATATACAAACTTGGAATGCAACTGACTTTTAATGAGGTAGCTGATGCGATGTCATATATGCAAGTCTAGCACATTGTTCTTCTTTAAAAACCATTAACATCATCATGTCTTATAGGAAACCCATTTTTAAAAGATGGTACGTTTGAGTTTTCTTGGCATTTGGATCTGCATAATTAAAGTGAGAGAGAGAGAGAGAGAGAGCAGGTTAGGCACTTGCTATTCTTCTTTACTTGATTGAATTTTTATTCACAATACTTGAATATTGAACATGACATATCACGTTATGATATTTACGGAACCATGAAAATATAGTTTTATCAATAAATGCATAAAACGAAAGTCGCTCCAACGAATATTCTAGCATGCAGGGGAAACAATATTGCACATATGCACATATTGTACATATTCAACGACACAGTTTTCCACAGATATACCATGCTTTCCTGCCACCCCCGCACTTCTGTATAGGCCATCATGTTCACACACAGAAAAAAAATGCCCATTATGTCCTATGAGGATTTTTCACGATTAACAGTGATTACGGAGAGCTTTGCAAAGCCGGTCAGCTAATGCTCGAACCTGCGGAAGTACCACTCAGGAGTCATCACTCAGCCATTTGTGAGGTGCGAGGGTGTCCTCTGTACGATAGGTATGGCAAAGGGTCCCTCGGACAGCTCACACCTGTTAATGGCCCGCACCTGTTAAATGTTCTCATTTTACCTCGGGGCTTATAGGGTGGCACACGGGTCACCCCATTTATCCCCTACGGTGCCACACGTACAGGTGGAAGTGACAGAGAGGTGACTCAATGTAATTCAAGCTAAAAAGAGGGCTTTTTTAAATAAATAAAAAATCAGAACACGCATCCATTTTTTATGGAACACTGTAAATGTAATAATGTATACCTTTAAGAAAAATAATACTCTGTTCTCTGGGGACTATAATTTTCTTCTGGATTTTTAATTTCTGTTCCTCTACCAGGTCTGAACCATATGGCCACTGATGACTGCCTGGTCTGATGCTTTACTTTCCCAGCTGGTTCTCATAAAAAACCTACACATTAAAAATATGATGCTTAAAAATGTTTGAACCCTTTTTGGGTAATGCGAGATGTAACACTGCTGCTCTGCAAATACACAGAGCCAATGATACTGTACATTAGTGGGACTGTGTGTCTTGATTATGATTATGAGTTGAAATCTGGAAGACTACCTGCGATGAGCAAACATAATTTATTTCATTTCAATGTTTGCAAATTCAATCACGTGCAATGGTTTATTAATTGGAAGGTAGGCAATATGTGTGTTCCCTAGAATATATGTATATATAAGGGCAGCAAGGTGGTGCAGTGGATAGCACTGCTGCTTCATGGCATGAAGGTCCAGACAAGGAAGCCCAGCATAGTTGATGGTTTGAATCCCGGCCAGGGCCTTTCTGTGTAGAGTTTGCACGTTCTCCCCGTGTCCCCGTGACTTTCCTCCGGGTACTCCAGTTGCCTCCCACAGTCCAAAGACGGATTAACTGGAGAGTATGAATGGTGTGTGTGTGCCCTGCAATGGAACTGCCAAACTGTCCAGGGTGTATTCCTGCCTCTCGGCCAATGCATGCTGGGATAGTCTCCAGCACCCTGCCCAGGAATAAGCGAGTATAGATAATGGATGGATGAATATATACAGTATATGGTCCCGAGTAGTACCACCTGACCAATAATCATTTAAAGACAATATTGTAAACCATATCAGATATATATATATATATATATATATATATATATATATATATATATATATATATATTCTGGGAACTATTCACTGGTTGGTTTCTGTTGAGAAGCACACATAATGATATTATAATGTACAGCGAAGAAACACTGGATTTCCACGGCAACATATTCATCAGGCTTTCCCTTTAAAGGGCACAGAGATTTTTGTGGCCAGTTAGAATGGATGAGTCGGAACCAGAGTAAATGAAATTACATTTATCAGCGTGCAGCACAGCGCAGCACGGCACGGCAGACACACTGCGATATAATCAACCGGATCTTCCCGAGAAGGTAAACACAATTCACACCCCCCACTTCTGACGCATTTGTTATGGAAGCAATAATCATTTACAGTCCGTATTGTCAACCGTTCCGTGGCCGGTGCAATTAATTCCATTCTCAACACGTCTCTGGGCCCCTCAACTGTGAAATTGCAGAACTGCATCAAAGGAGGAAAAATAAATTAAAAGTAGCATCGTAATGTATAATGTCGTATGTGCGGCATGATGCTAAATTCTCATCCCATCACGCCTAACTAATATGCTGGCTAGATCTCGGAGGCTAGTCGGTTGGCCCATTTCCATAACTGAGGCGCGTGTATTTATCGCTTTTAGTTTGCACATAACTACAGGGCCCTGCGATAGATTGGCGGCCAGTCCAGAGTGTATTCCTGCCTTTCGCCCCAACGCATGCTGGGATAGGCTCCAGCACCCACCGCGACCCTGCTCAGGATAAGCGGGTATAAATAATGGATGGACATATCTGCAGGTTTGCAACTGCCATCCCCGAAGGTTTGCGAGTCTAGTAATCAGGGCATAGTTCATTATTATTGATTGTGTGTATGTACGCATGCTTCTGTGACTATAAGTGTAGTTGGTAAAAGTCGGGAACACGCACGTAGCACTGCACAGTAAAATGTCCAGTGCAGACCTGGGTCAAATACATATTTATTTTGGATTCAAATACTTTTCCATGCTTTACTGAGCTTGTCTGGTTTATTGGAACCAATTAAATATTCTCAAAAAGGGCAAACCCCGCCTTCTGGTCATATCGGCAGGCTCAGTTACACCAGGCAAGATCAACAGAGCACAGAAAAGTATTTGAATCCAAAACAAATACGCATTTGACCCAGGTCTGATCCAGTGTTAAATCAACTCTTACGCTGTACGGTCCTGCTCTGGTCCAGTGTAGGCCCAGCTCATGTATTCCGCTCGAGTTGAATTGACACTGGACTTTTTACGGTGTGCCTCCACACGTTTACTCAGACGGCTAGCCAGACCCACGCCCCAGTGCCGTGGGTTACCTTGCCCGCTCCTCGGGAGAACCGTTCACACATCTGAATTATTCAGTGACGGAGGGAAATATCTCACTAATCCTGGATGACCTTGCATCTCCAGCGATGATGGATGTGATCTTACACGCCGTCCGTGAGAGTTTTATTCATCGGCTCCCGGAATCCGCCCGGCGTGCCTTTCCCAGAGCTGTTAAATCTGTCACGTTGGCTCTCCGCGTACCAATCACTTATCCACAGCAGCGGCCTGCAGAGTGCCTCAGTCCTGTGGAATGTGGCCATGTTGAATGGGGCAAAAATATCACTGTTGTAAATGGTACTGTAAGAGCAACTCAACTTCCGTCCTGCACTTTCCAAAATAAAGGTACTGTGGAGGTACATTTATGTTCTGGAACAAATTTACAAAATGTACCCAAGAGGTACAATGTCTGTACCTTTTAGGAACTTTTTTTGTACTTGTTATTTTTTTCTGAGAGTGTATCTACTAAACATTCTGTTAAAATATTCAGTGTTAAATGAACTCTTCCAGAGCACATACTGTCCCTATTGGGCTCATATGCAGTCTGTTAGAGGTGAACTAACACCGTACTGTTCACTGTGTATGAAATGGACTGGCTGTTTGATGACCTGAGTCATGATTGGAGGGAATGAATTGGAAACTCTACAGGGCAGATTCATAAAAACTGAAATGAGGCGAACAATATATTTCGCGAAGCTGTTAAAAAAATAATTCAGATTGACAATAGCATTACGATGACAATAAGGTTAGTGGGGAGAAATCAGACATGACCATTTGAACACAGAGTGATGATCAGAAAGATCTAAGTCAGCATTCTAGAACTCCATTGTACCAGTTACCAGCGGTGATTGTTACATCAGCCTCAGAATTTTCAGTTAAGAACATTCTAATCACATATTTGTAACCTCACTACTTATTAAAGAGTTAATAATGCAGCATCATCTTTGTCCAGCTGGCAGGCACGGCAGTGGGTCATGTTCAAGGACACAGGGCCAGATTTGTCAGTCCTCTGGCACCGTGGACCGACCTGGGCACAGTTCAGATTGACCCTCAGCTCATTGCAACCGTGTCCACGAGTATTTATAGGAGATAATTTCAG
The DNA here is from genome assembly GCA_039654925.1 of Anguilla pacifica. NCBI lineage: Eukaryota > Metazoa > Chordata > Actinopteri > Anguilliformes > Anguillidae > Anguilla > Anguilla pacifica. The sequence continues at coordinate 73,906,208 of CM077286.1, read as the reverse complement.
CTGTGAATAGTTTAAATGTGTTGCCTGAGAGATCACACATCTAGAATTGGATTTTTAAAAAGGAGGACAGGGGGTTGGCAGGCATAGTATTATGAACATAATACTAGGCTATTTGTTTGTCATATGGTCTATGGAACGAGCTAAAATGAATCAGACATTTTCACACCAGGACCAATATTGTCCATCCGAAAAGATGAACTGTCCAGGAAGAGGTGAGCCTAATGTATCGCTTTATTCATTGCATTGTTAATTAGGTACATGCTAGAATTGTTTTATTGTGCTGAAACCAAAGCATTCAGTGACATGAAATGGCAAATATTTGATATTTCAACTGTGAGATTATGAAAGCTAAATTTCTCTGGGGCAATCATAAAATACCAATAGGCTAATCATCCTCAATCACTCACGCTTCATGGTAGTGAGTGACCAATTTTTTTTTACATTTAATTTGTACTCCGTGAAAGATTCTCTGAGTTTCATAGGATAAAGTTTCAGTGCCTTCTTTCATCACACACACACAAATACATGTACGCATCCACACAGACACACACACACACACACACACACACGCAAATACATGTACGCATCCACACACACATACATGCACACACACACAGACACACAGACACACACCCACACACAAATACATGTACGCATCCACACACACATACATGCACACACACACCCAGACACACACACACACACATACATGCACACATACACACACATGCACACACAAACACACTCATGCACACTTTATCACATATTTATGGATCAGATGGGCACGAAGAGAGATTTGTCTTTTCTTCTCTGAACAAAACAGACAGACCGAATGCTGGGAAACCAGACAATCAGCACTCGGGAGGAGTGCTGCCAGCGTGCAGAAGCACTCGGAGGAAAAGCACGAGAAGAGGAAGAATGAGAAGGGATGTATTTAATGAGCAGCTGAGGGGCTCGTAGCAAATCCTACGCGCGCTGTGTGTTCGGTCACGCTTCTCTTGTAAGGACTGAGGCGAGTAAACAAGACGACAGGATGGATCAACGGCACTTCTGCTTCATAGCTTGTGTAATTAACACCATTCCCAGAATGGAGGATACGGTGACTTAGATATGCCATTAGAATGCTACCGATAGAATAGTACAGGAAATCAAATTTATTATTCATATTTAAAATGAATGAAATGTAGTTGTTGCCCATTGTTAGAAAAGAACTTGTTCACATCAGAAGTGTACAGATCTCTGAAAGGTGGAACACCTTTAATCATTCCAACAAAGCCTGTCTTGTTCCTGCTGAGCATGTGTCAGGTTCACCTGGGAAGAGGATGAAAGGCGTCCCATAATTCTCAGCACAACTGGAAAACAAGAAGAAGAGACACCACAGCAAACGAGGACGTCAAAGAGTGGTAGTAATGCAGGACTGGAATCAAGTATATCTGCTCATGTTGTAGACAACATTCAGCAAGGTCATTGGCTGACATTTGCCACAACACACCTGCAGGATCCTGTCTTCCTGGGACTTTTATTACTTTGCACATTTTCATTTAAGAATTTCCCTCTATGCAGTCTGTTAGCCTTCTGGTTTTTTTTTTAAATTTAATTTTACATTTTAAAAAAATTTGTATCTTCACTGGGGTGGCACAGTGGTGCAGTTGGTGCTCCGGTTTCGTCCCGCAGTCCAAAGACATGCAGGTAGGCTAACTGGAGACTCTAAATTTCCCATAGGTATGAGCGTGTGACTAAATGGTGTGTGTGCCCTGAGAGAGATTGGCGACGTGTCCAGGGTGTATTCCTGTCTCTGGCCCAATCCACACCCGCTCTGGTACCCCCCACAACACTGGCCAGGATAAGCGGATTAGATAATGGATGGAACCTGCCCAGGATAAGCGGGTTAAATAATGGATGGATGGATGCAGCTACACCAAGTTGCCTCCTCTCTTCCTTACACTACTCCAGTCCAGTAATGCACACCACTAGCAAATATATACTTTGTTATGATCCTCTTATAAATCGAGACATCATGTTGTTTTTTTCTTTTACAATGGTGACATGCTTTGAGTGAGAAACTGCAGTGTGTGTTTTTTTTTTTTCTCAATGATATTCTTGATTCTGCTTTTATTTTGACTCAGTGTTCTTATGTGTCTGATGAGAGGGTTTGAGGGGTCACAAGCACCATGTGATTATGAATACAAACTCCATGCTGAGAGTCACACCCTAGCTGCCATTCCTGCTCCCTGTATAATTTTGGGAGAGTCCAGGGGTGTGTAATCAAATGGTACATTGTGACCTTTGCACCGGAAGAATATTTGTGTTTGCAGATGCCCGTTTCCACTTGAATGCATTTTCCAAATTAGAAATTAAACTTCCATCAGCAGAAAATGATCAGCTAGGTTTGACTGTGCCCTGAAAGTAGAATTTGGGAACAGTTGATTTAAACTGTGCTTAAAGTGCATGCGGGTTGACAGTTTATGAGGACATTGAGGCAGGCTGAGGTCTGTGTTCAGGAACCTTGGCTGAAACAGTCGGTCGTCATCGTCTGTGTTAATATTCATCATCAGTGACATGAAAGGATGGCTTACCTGTCAGTCAGTTAATTATTTATGAATAATAAATAATATATTAACACAGAGAGATAAAAGATAATTATAAACTCAGCCATCTTTTAAATTTGAGAATTTCATGGTGAGATCTAGTTATATTTTTACTGTGTCAAGGGCAAAGGAAAAGGGTAAAACAAACTCAGCATACAAACTCTGCCAACCATTAAAAAAAAAAATTAAGTAGAACTAATAGTCACCTTGCAAAACTCGAAATATTGCCTCCTCTCGTTTGCTGAAAACAGCTATCATAAAGGTGAGATGTGGTGGTCAGTAACAAGGTTATCGTCATTACAAGTTGGGGCATGTTTGTGAGTTTAAGGTTCTTCTATGCAGCATGACTGAGCACCACAGCCATTGGAAAGTAGAACTTTCTTCACGCTACATTAGTCCAAAACATATTTAAATGTACCTTGGAGGCATACAGCACAATTCCTGTCAATACCGATAGATCTCAAGTTTCACTGAAATACTGTCATTTTTTCATTGCAACCACTTACAAATAGCTACATATAACAGAGTGAAGTTTATAAACACACCGTATCACAATATATAATACATGAATTTCAATTCAATTCAATTTTCAGTCATTTTTCAAAGCATCCTGCTGAAGAGTGACAAAGGCTTTGAGATCAATTATGAGTCAGCTGGGGATTCTATGAACATTATAATGGACATTCTAATCTCAAGGGCTTTGAAGGTAAAACGCAACAACAGATGTCAAAGTTTGAAGTGAATCATTCATGACTCATAATTCCACATGGAATCATTAGACATGAATGATTCTGTGTGCAGCTGTTTTATATGGTACCAATGGACATTTCTACAGTCATTGTTAAGGTTTGTCAGTATGTGGAATAAGTAAATTAGCAACACAGACTTTTCAAACAAAGAAAAAAGAGAGAGAAAAAAGCATTTTTCCATTGTCTGCTGAAAGAGTACAGTCTAGCCAAAACTAGTTGGTGCACCCATAGTGAAAGAGTGAAGAACATAGGATAAAGTGATACAAAATCAAAAGGACTTTGTTGTGTAACCTGAGGGCAACGATGCCATGCCAGTCCATGCCAAGGAATAGGATTTGCTTATATGTAGACTGAATGCATGCATGCGTGCGTGTGTGTGTGTGTGCGCACATATATGCGCACAGCGAAGAACTATAGAAACATCGACAGCTCTTGGTCATTTAACATTCTCCATTAATTTACAACGCTTTTATTGCATGCATTTTATTTACAGAAAGGGTAGCATTTCGAAGTCGTAATTATGTCTAATTTCATTAGGTCAAATAATGGTTCAAATGGAAACCCATAAAAATGGATTGTGGAGGCTATTAAAACCTGGGAAATAGCTGGCTGTTATATTGCTAATGATGCATGAAATACGACTTAAATCCTGAAGAGAGCGAGAGAAAGTTGTTTTGCTTCAGGTTCCCCCATCCAGCAGCTGAGATACTATTCGACGCTGAGCTTGCTGCAAAGAAATATGTTGAGTCAGAGGTGTCGTCAAAGATACCGGCAAAAAAAGTGGGAACATAATTAGTTTTGTGTTTCAATTCAGTCTTCTCCTTTCGCCACCTACAAACTCCAGGAGCTCTTTAATCTAATTCATCCAACTTGGACCTACTTTATGACAGTGTAAGTACTGTAAATAATGTAATCTCACAGGAATCTTCTAAAAAAAAAAAAAAAAAGCCATCTGATATTTTGCTGAGGGGTGAATGTTTGCTAGTTTCTTTTTTTTCCCCTCCTGTGAAGAGATCTAGGCTCTGGGATTATGGTGGCCCGAAACAAGAACTGATCCCAAACTAGGGTGGGCATGGGAGATGAGGTGGGGGTGGGGGGGGGGGGGGGGTTTGCAGAAGGACCGGGGAACCAGCACTACAGCAATAGCACTGAAAAAGCTATTTGCACCCCTCTGCATCCTGCACAATTTTCAAAATACAAAAACATTTTAGACCTAAGCTGTGGGGGCCAGGGACGGTTGTGGCCCTAAATGACCTCACAGGCCATAAACGGCAGCTCTGTCCCTGTGCTTTCCACACGTGTACAGACAGCTACTGCTATTACAATTACACTTCTGCTCCACAGCAGTGCTCAAAGTTGTGCTTTCTCCATGTTTCCTCCATTTTAGAGAGAGAGAGAGAGAGAGAGAGAACTCTCAGAGTAAAATTATCAGTCTATGCCGTATGTCCAACAGACTGCATGCTGAATCACAAGACTACAAAAACACTAGGAGCAGCTGCAATGTTAATTGTCTTGTATGCATATTGACAAAGCTATGCTCCTATAACAAAAGGCTGGTTTTTATTATTTATTTCTCTCTTGTATTGCTTGTGAAGTGAAAGAAATCGTAAACGCTCATCAATACCATAAATAAAGCCACTTTGATTCTGGTAGGACAGTACAAAGACAGTAAACAGATTGATAGTTTTTCCCTATCTATTAGACAGCACCAAAAAACACCAACAGAACATTTAATACCATTAAGGAAAATCATATATAATAGCCAGCAAATGAGTTAAATTTGCAGACAACTGTTAACAGCCAGCGAGCGACCAAGGTATTGTCCGCTATGTTATTTAGCCAGTAGTGGGGCCACCTGCAAAGCAGGAGCTAAAATGTATTACCAAAAAGGACTGGTCTTTCAAAAAAAAAAGTATGTGAAGTGCTTAAATCATATTTTAATAAAAAAAAATCAGATGTTATTTTAAATAAAAACGGATTTTGACCCTAAGGGTTAGGTGAAATCTTACAGGTTATGAATACTTTGGAGCAAAATGGCAAATGATGGCATTTTTTTAAATAAAAAAAAAACAGCCTATTTTTGTGAAATCACAAAAAAAAAAGAAAGTTGTTTTTAGCGGCCTTTCTACACCTTCCTTACATGATAGGGGGATGAAATAGCCTCCACCCAGAGAAAACTCGGGAGAAGGAGAGAGAGAGAGGCAATCATCTGCGAGATTGTAATTACCATCCATTTCGATCTGTGATCATATCCAGAGGCAGGAAGAGACATGCAGCGAGATTTCAAAACATTTAAGAGAGCCAGGGAATGAAAATTAAGGACATTGATCTGTCGCTTGTCCACCACAGCTGTCCAGTTGAATTTGCATTTCTTTATTTATTTATTTCATTTGAAGGTGACCCATGGTACCATGAGGTGCTAGTTTAAGGTCTTTACCTGAACAGTGCAAAAGAAGATTGTCCAATGATTTACTGTCTATGAGAACAAAGGGCCAAATAAATAAATAAATAAAAATCATTACGGTTTCATCAAACTGAAGAATTCAAGCAAAGCTGACTTCTAATTAAGTTTTACAAACACCAACAGAAAAGATGCGGGGCAATTAAACCAGGAGCACGATAAACGACCACAGAATGTAAATAAGGCGCATAAACCTCTGGGCGCACCCTTTGGAGGTTACAGAGCGACTTCATGCATAGCACGGTGTGCGTTTGCCAGTTACGGGAAATTATGACATCAGACTGAAGCTTTGGAGGGGTGGAGGGGCGGGGGGGAGGGGGGGGGGTTAAGGGTGATATTAATCTATAGCCAATTAAACTCAGTATTTCAGCCTTAATGAAGCTACTTCTCAGTCTCGATCCTGCGGTCACACCATCTTTGACGACTTTACGACGGGAGTGAGCGATTCATTGCATCGATCCCTGTTTAGCCCATTAACACAAAAATTCTGAAAAACCGTTTTGGGAGTGTGGTTTAATCCCGAGAAAAGGTAAAACCTTTTTTTATTCTACCGTTAAAAGTCCATTTCCCTTAGGTCACCACATCTGTCTTATAAAACACAAATAGCTGCATTTGGATTTTATTTTACTTTTTTTCTTCTGCACACAGGTTAACGGGGACTTTGCTCAGCCCAGGCCCCGTGATTTGCTTTGAAGTTAACCTGCTGCTGATTTACACTATATCAATCACCGAAGCAAATTTACAGAGCTAGCGTTACTTTCTATTTGATTTTCCCATTTCGGTTTGCCTGAGAGGCCAATTATCACAAAATAAGACTCCAATTCTGCAATTTTACTGGGTTATGTTATAGTGGGCAGTTTCCCCCCAGAGGCCTCGCCATCACTGGATTGAACAAAGATAACCGGCAAAAAGATTTTTAGACTATGTGACAAACAACCATCTTTGCTCAAGGACACATTTCCGCACAATATGTACACATAAATAAGCATTGTATTGAAACGTCTATCAGCGTTCAAGCGATTGTAAATCACTGACTGGTCAACGCTTAGTTTATTCTTGCTTGAGCTTGCGTGCAGCTCAAATTACACATTTGTTGCTTAATTAGGGGTCAAAGCTTTCCCAGAGATTCAGCAATAGTCATGTTTCTTCCATCGCTTAGTCTAGTGATCTAATAAATGTGTATCTTTTTTGAGTATGGAAGACCTTTGTAAAGGAATCTTTAGCTAAGATGTTTTAAGTATTCAAACCCGCAACCCTCTAGGCTCCAGTGACCTGACTGACATGCCGCAACCTCTTGAACTCCTATTCCTACTGCAACTACTAATAATAATAACAACTTCAGATGTATTCTGACTCCAATTCCCTTTCAACCCTTGATTTGCATGTAAATCATTCGGCATTCTCTGTCTGTTTCCGAATTCACAACAGTGTTTGATTGCTCAGGTTAAATGGATAAATGGCCATTGATGAAGCTTATTACTCAAAGTTAATGGTTTTTTTTTGTACCTTCGTGACTTTTTTTTTTTTAACTGTCAATCTTATTGCCGTCATAAAGTACGCACAGCGTAATTGCACTGAGTCGAGCTGGCGGAGAGAGGACTCTGGCACGGATCCAGCAGAGCGCAGTTAGAATGCTTTGTCCTCTGATGCCACTGATGTATGCAACGCATCCAAATCAATGCGCTCGGGAGGCTAATGGCGGTGCGCGGAATCAAACGCATGCAGAGCCGTGCAATTTTGTGCGGGAACGCATTCCGTTTATCGAGTTCCTTAATGCGCGCTCACCGCGGAAAGGCATTCAGAGTTCCGCACACTCAGGACCTTGCAAGGTCCTTGATTGCTTGCCAAAGCAAAATAAACTTTGAGGGTAAGCAAGCAGAAATCCGAACGGGGACACAAAAATGCTCTTGGGTTTTGAGCACGTGGGAGAACATGATTAGCACAAGCCCTTAAGGCATAATGTGTGTAAACAAGCAGGAAAAGTTACGTTCATATATTGAAAAAAAATAAATTATATATATATATATATATATATATAATGATTCTGAAAAGAAAGTGAACTTCATGCTATTGTATAAATGCTGCAATTTTAATGTCATAACCCTAATGTCATTTCCTTGCAATAAAAATATTTTTCAAAGCAGCTAGGCTACTAATTTCAGCAATTCAAAGTACTCCTTTCATCAGTATCAAGAGCTCAAATTGGTGCTTAGCTGTACGTCATTGTGGTACACAATGAACCCAGTTCTTTGGAAAATATAGCATTTAGTAATTGGTAAAAGCTGGCATTGGTAACTAAAATATAAAGCAATAGCAACAATGGTGGTTGCCACAAATGTATATGCCACAAAATGCATTGAATAGGCAAAAAAGGAACTCGATGTGCATACGCAGTTTGATATGGCTCTGGGCCACCTTGACTGGAGGGGGCAGGGGGCAGGGGGCAAGGAACATGACTGCCAAGGGGGTTTTATTTTCAGTCACTGGTCAATGGGCTCGGGGTGACCTTGACTTTGTGGTGGGAGGGAGTGGGCACAGGGGCACAGGGGCGTAGAATTGTCAAGGACAGTGATGCAGCTTCCAAAGCTCCGCTGCTATTAGCCCTTTGAAGAGTAGCTTTTCTTGGAATGTTTTTATTTCTTCTTCTCCTTGAAATTTCTAAGTCAGTGTTCTAGAATTCTTTTGCATTCAGTTGCCAGTAGGGATTGTTACATCAGCATTAGAATGTTCAGTGAAGAATGTTCTAATCACACATTTGTGATATTATAAATTGTTACTATTGATGTATAATAAAGTGAATTGAAATCTCTTTTTAAGTGGCTATTCAGTTGTTTCAGTAGTTAACTAAAACAAAGGTAAATGTTATGCGTATATACATTAAAGTACTGTTTCAGTCAAAATTACCTTAAAACAGAGAGAGATACAGTGCACTTGAAAAAGTGTCTTTCTCGTATGAAAAGCACTTTGTAAAGAATTGTCATGAAAAAAAAACACTTCTCATCTTTGATTTAAGCTAAAACAGATTTTCAACAAAGCAAGAAATCTCTTTAATAAATCAAAAATTAACTGGCAAAAATTTCAATATTGAACGTTACTAAATGATTTACATTATATGTTGGTCACATACTGTTCTACACAAGGTGCCAAACTCATGTATATCCAAAATAGACAGACATACACTTGTGAAATAAATTCTGTAGTGGTGTGCAACATGTAAAAAAGGAAAAAAAAAAAAAGAAAAAAGCTGCAAGACTAAGGTGAATGACACAATAAGAGAGATGCAATTTTATTAATGCATTATTGAATCGTCGTTAAATACTATCAAATTTAATAAACGGGACGGCTTTCCGCAGAACGGACCTCTGTTCAATTTATATGTGTGCACTTAGATGCAGACTGTTAACTATGAGACTGAGGGCCTCATAAATGATGAATGAATTCCTCCATATTACACCCAACCAGGCTTTTCAGCTATCTAATTTGGATTCAGATGAATGCTGAAACTTTGAGTCTGCATTAATCAGTTGTCAGTTTTGCGGAATAACTGACAGTGATCCATTCTAATCCAACGATGCGTTCCGACGCTCCCTTTTAATCACACCAGAATTTATGTACGTCTCCCGCTATTTTCAGCATTTAATATATACGTATGTTTTTTTCTGCCTTGTGTTTTTTTGAAGATTGCATTACTACTGAATTTGTTTTAGCCACCATATACATCATGGGAAATGACAATGAAAATGTTATTGCTCAGAATTTCTGGCCCAAATTATTAACGCATCAAATGCACTTTTACATAACAGAGAATGACCAGTTTAAAAAATGCAAGTGCATGTTATAATATGGAAATCTGAGTTTAAATATTGCTTTAAAGAGGAAAGAAAAGAAATGCAGTAATAATTTGGACGTTTTTTTTTCGTTTTTTTTTTTCCCAATACTGCGCTGGTGGGTGAATTCTCGGGGGTTATTCAAGGCTTAGTCTATAGTTTGTCCTTGATTTTAAGTAACGCCGCTCGACAAGTGCTTTTATGATTCCCAATTGAGAGTCTGGCTGTCGCGTGGATTTACAGCGGTTCAGAAAAAGTTAGATTTGTCTGGCAAAGTCAAAGGGGGGAAAAAAACAAAAACAAAGAAAGGTCTGGATTTCTCTGTTGTGCATGCTGATAGAAAAACTCAGTGAGTTCCAGAGTTCAGGATTGTTTTTGGTTTTTTTTTATTACTTTTTTCCCAGTTTAATTCGGCTTCTGAATGTGGAGCTGAGAGGGACCGGTCCAGAGGGCCCCTGAGCTCAAAGCTCATGCCGTGGGTCTTTTGGTTTTAATTAGTGGTGATGACTAAAATAAATGCCAATGTTGTTAGCCTTACGAGAGGACATGATCAAGGAAGGGCCTCCTGCATGGTTTAAAGTTATTGGAATGGAATTTAATTTTTATGTATTATTTATTTATTTATTATAATTTTTTGTAATGGAAATTTCTTAAACTGGCCAATAATAACATAACATAACATAACAAAGCATAGCATAACATTACATAATGAGAAGAACAGGCCATTCACGCCTAACAACGCTCATCGTTTTCCTACCACTAGTACCTAGTGCTTGTTTTAACGACAACCAGATAGTATATAGCACCATATCACCATATCGTTTTGAAAACCCTTAAAGAGTCTGCTTGTACTACATGCTCTACGGTTTTAAGGTATGTAAAAATATTACAGATTATAAGGATAAGAATTGCTCTTCACGTGAATCATTTATTGAGCAGGACAACTTGATGCTTTGGGCAAAATTAGCTACAAAAAGTTTCTTTTTTTGGCCTTATCTTAATACAAACTGGTATTCTCACCAAATGCATGCTGGGACAGACTCCAGCCCCCCCCCACCCCTTTAACCTGTAAGCGCAGTAGTTAATGGATGGAAGGATGGTTGGACAGTTACAGAGATTACAGTGATGCAATCAACTGCATTTGTAATGGCACCAGTGAGCCAAGTGGAAGGTTAATCAAGTGTAAATAAATCCCTTCATTGTATTCAGGAGCACACGGTGCATAATGTAGAAACTGGAGACAAATACAAACACTATGCTGCAACTGAAAACATATCAAACATATTTTATGATTTAAAAAAACAATACTAAATATCCAGATGTCTTTATGGCAAGCACGGTGTAACCAGCAATAGGGAATTTTCTCTAAATGAGGAGTACAGTAAGTGGTTTATTGTGTATCCTCATTGGAATGGACAGTACAATTTGCAGCTTGTTTTGGCAGTGCGAGAGGTTTGAACTGAAGGCAGGCAGCCAATGGAAACCATTAAAAGTCACTCAAAAGTGGTGTGGCATGTGTGGATTCTGTCTGGTTAACGGCAGGTTGGGCAGCAACCAATCACAGTGGCCTGAAAAATAAAAATCCACACATTGTGTCCATGGTAATGTGCCCCCCCCCCCCCAGCAACCCCTGCCCCGGTGTGCAATCACAATTTAGCCCCCCCCCCCCATCTCCAATATCTCATTCTCCACCCAAGCCCCCCTGCCCCCACCCCCCCACCGCCCCATGCCTGTGCTTGATTGCATCCCGTCCCTCCCCTGTCTGCAATCTTACCCAGGGCAGCACAAAGACTAGAGCGGGGGATTATGCTGTGTGAACCAGCCAGAGTCTGACAGCTCTGCAACAATCCCCTGAACCAAGCCTGAGGTCAAGGCGTTGGCTGCCGTGTGATATCTGAACCAGCAGGCTTTTTGCCAAGAAGAAGGAACACGAGTTCCGTCATTGACAGCATGTGGCCGAAAGACACCATGAAGCCACAGGGCCAGCTGTTCCAAAGGGGGCAAATGACACCCCTCCCACAGTGCTCAGCAGGTCCCCGTCTTCAGCCACAAAGTATAGGCTAAGAGTCAAACAACCTCATGACTTAATGAGATTTTTACACTAACAATAACGGCCACTTATTTCAATGTATAGCTATCATTCTAACTAATGTGGCTGTGGCTTAGGAGAGTACATCTTGATTGTCCAACTGAGGTGACTATGGCTAGGATGTGTATGGTATTGGGAGAAAATAGGCACAGGTATGTTTAGGAATAAACATTTAGGAAAGCGTGAGGATGCAGGAGGTCCTGCTGGGCCTGGTAGTTGAGTGGCCCGAAGGTCTCCGTTGCAATTGGAGAAACTGGCAAATGGACCCTCTTGTTCCATCCATCCATCCATCCATCCATTGTCTATACCCGCTTATCCTGAGCAGAGTCATGGGGGGTGCTGGAGCCTATCCCAGTGTGCATTGGGCGAGAGGCAGGAATAACCATCTCATTCCCCTTTTCTACTTTCAATTCGTTCACATGAATGCAAACTTGCTGGAAATTCCTATTGATCAAATTTCCTGCTAAAATAAATAAATAATAAGTAAATCAACTGTAGTTATTTGGTGCGTGTTGATAAAGGAAACCCCCCCAGTACACTTTATTAACCAAGATTTTCTCCCGAACTTTCATCTCCATCATCTTGCCTCGTTCCCCGGCGAGACAGCGCTCTGGTAATTGAGTTGTGTCTTCTCTGCGTGGCAGCGCTCTCTCTCGAAACCACCTAATTTAAAAAAACAAAAAACAAAATTTGACTCTTTAATTACGTATTGTTGCTTGCTGCAGGGACTCGCGTTCGGTGCTGGTGCTGTTGCTGGTGGTGGTGGTGGGGGCCTTCTGCCCTCCCTATCTGTGCAATCTCGCACTAATTACAGTCTGATGGAGAGAAGCGGAAGCACGCTGCAGAGAGGATAAACATCCTGTAGGCGGCTGATTGGGGGTAACTAATGTTTGTCAGGGGGAATCTTAACATCGCCCTGTGCATTTCTTTCTTGCCTTTTGATGTTTGGATTTCACAAGTATTGAATAAAGACTGTATAAATACTTTATGTATGCGCAAATGGCTTTTGAATGTTTTCCTTATAATTGAACTTTTAACATCTGTTGGACACCCGACATCATTTCAATTTGCAGCCAGTCGATCGTTGTTTATGTTTGGAAAACATTGCATGGGTCAGACATGGCTGTGAAGTTTGAAAACTGCTGGCTAAAATTAAAAATGTGGCACTGCTCTCAAACCTTAAGATCTTCATTAATTATCTCTATAGATGTTAAGTATATGAAGTATAAGAAGTTTATGTCACCTAAAAGTTATTAACCCTTTATAGTGTACAATCACGAATAAGTGATCATAATGTTCTTAACTGAACATTCTATTGCTAATGTAACAATCACTAATGGTAATCAAAAGCAATGGAGTTCTAGAACGCTGACTTAAAAAAAAAAAAACATCACAGAAAACCAATACCTCGAAGGGTTAATATGTGAATACAGCTGTATGTGTTTGCAGTTTGCTACAAGTGTGGGTTCGTGGCTAGATCAACACAGGATGGGACACTTACAGTATACAGATAGCTTCCTGCTACCATGCTGTCTAATGTCCGCCATCACTTCCTGCATTGTTGGCAGAACATCTGTTTTATAGGCCCATGAGTCAAGTTCAAAACGATGCAGACAGGACTTATTGCCGAAGTTATCCTCATCCATTTGGCCGTAAGACCTTTTACGTGAATGTGGACGGTCAAATTTTAAAATAACGGCCGTTTTGTAAACCGCTTGTGGATTCGACCACAGAGAAGAAGAAAAAAAAAAAAATAAGCCAGGAGGCGATAGACCAGATATTTCAGCAGGATGAATCAGCATCTCCTGCTCAGCGATGTTCAGGTACTGGAAGCACGAGCTCTTTAATTAAACAGACTAACCGAGCTTTGACCCATGGAGACATTAAACATCTATTACGGCTCTACAGGAGAAAAGCAGCGAGGAAGAAAAGGGGGAGGAGGAAGAAATAAATTGTCATGTAAGAGACAGCTGGAGCAGGGCTTCACACAGCAATCATCGCTACGCCAAAAGCACCAGGGCTGCAGTAATAAGATCAGAGTCCCCACCTCTCGAGGCTGACAGCCTGGTCTTAGTCCATTACTTTAATGACCGGAGGCCCTTTTCATGTGACTGGAGGTTGATGGGGGCAGTATATCTGATATTTCTCCGCTCTCTTCCTTGGGTTAGTGGCGGTGCAGTGGAGTAGCAGATCGTGATGGTGCAGACGAGGCGGGGGGGGGGGGGGGGGGGGCGGGGAGACGTTGCCGCTGTGCTGAGGAGCGAAGGGGCGGAGCTCTGGAGGGGACGCTTGTGACGGCCGCACGTCCTGGGGCATCGCAACCCGCTAAATTCAACCAATCAGCCGTCCGCTGCGCTAGCCTGCTAACCCAGGACCGATTGCATGGCCTATACCTCACTGTTTGCACAGTCATTAATAAGCTCGTATAGCCGTGCTCGGTGGAGTAACAGCTTGCTCACTGTGTCAGCTCCACACTGCTGAAGAATGCATATGTAATATTAATAACGCCATACTAACACTACCATTGCACCTTCTGTCATTCCGTCAGAATGCCAGCACGTTAGCATGTATCGGTATATAGCATCTCTGAAATCTGAAAATCTCATGGAGCAGTAATCTGTTGCAAGTAGGAATGGTTTTCATGGTTTGGGCGAGGCCTCTTAGCCCAAGAGAAGGCAAATCTTAACGCTACAGCAGACAATCACATTCTAAATGATTCTGTGCTTCCCCAACAGTTTGGTGAGGTCCATATAGAAATGGTTTTGTCGGTGTGGAAGAACGTGATTGGCCCACCCAGAGCCCTGACCTCATCCAACACCTTTGGGATCAACCTGATTGCCAACTACGAGCCAGGCCTAATGGCAAATCAGTGCCTGACCGCACCAGTGCTCTTCTGGCTGAATGGAACCAAATCCCTGCAGCAATGCTCCAACATCTAGTATAAAGCCTTCCCAGAAGAGTGGAGGTTGTTATAGCAGCAAAGGGTGGACCAACCTAATTTTGGATGAGATGTTGTCAGGTATCCATGTATGTTTGTATATGCATTAGCCCCTAGTCATTGTTTGAATGTAGACACGGCCATTTTGTTTCAGAGTGATGATGAGAGACCTGCCATCTCAGAGTTCAAAGAGCTTTCAGTGACATCACCCTTTTACATTGCAGGCCAGAGTGACTTACACATTTTTCTCAGTTCCCAGTTACTCACCAAATCCATTTATACGGCAGGATATTTTACTGAAGGAATGCAGGATGCAACTTGCTCAAGTGTACAATGGCAATCCCTACCTGGGGATTGAACCTGCAACCTTTAGGTTACCAGCTCAATTACCTAACCATTACACCACACCGCTGCCCTTCATTCACCTCAGAGCTTACTGCCCGCCTGCTTGCAGGACACCATTTCTGAAGTGCCACAAACCGAACAACGTTATTATATATTCGCTCAGAATATAGATTGAGGGCAAGGAGATGGGGAGGAAATCAATTTCCATAATGATAACCCATTTGATCAGAACAAATTTGTTAGCCACAGACTCAGGAAAAGAAGAAGAAAAAAAAAGACAGAAATTTCTGCTGTCACTTTTCAACCTCTCTGTCGCTATGCTTATCTGTGTCACCTCGGCACGAAGTGTAATCTCCCCTAAATGTTTTCATCAAACAGCCCGGGCCTCGCTCCTCCAAACGCCCAATCTGATATATTCGAGTCGCCGTATAATAAGAATGCCTTCTACATCTCATTTTCTTTCTTTTTTTTTTTTTTTTTTACGCCGCACTTGAAAAGGGCCAGAACCCAGGAAAGGATAAATTTGCGATAAAAACCGGCAAGTCAATCTCCCGTTCTTCTTTTATCGACCCATTATGGAGCCGGTGACCCGGGCGGACGCCGAACCCGAACATTACGTTCGACTTTGAAAAGCCCACAGGGGCGCGTAATTACAAGCGAGGCTGGCGATTCTCGACGGAGTGACGAAGACGCCGTGGACAGCGAAGGCACGCCAATCGTCCGCACGGTGCACTTTACGCACAAAGGGGATGCTGGGAAAATAACTGCCGTTTTTTTGGAATGTTGACTGCGCCGGACTGGATGTCCTGTCAGACGAGGGGCAGCCACCGTTTTAAGGTGTGTTCAGGGGGTTCGGTATTCACGTGTGACATGCACTTCACACCTGGAAAAAACAGGGAAATGTATTTTCGCCGCTATTTTAAGCTATGGATGGCGGTTTGTTAAAACGAATAAGCACACTGAAAAGTTAAACAGCCGTTGTAAATAGCTTTGAATGGCTCCACGAGATGCCATTTCTACCGGAATTTTCGCACTGACATCAGCGTTGGTAATTTCATGCAGAGGATAATGGAACATTTCACAAGATTTTTATTTATTTAATTTAATTTATTTATTTTTTATTTTTTCTTTCTGGCTGAAGAGACTGCGGGGCTTGTTTCATTTTGCTCTCTGCCAGCTCAGCTCCCTGCTCACTATTAAATTTGTCGAGATTTGAAATCCAGCCAAAAGCCAGCACAAATACAGAATAACAGCCAGCAAATTCTAAAATATTTTGAGTATATTCTTAGCATGACTGGTCGCTCTATAAATATATAAACAGTAGCCACTCCCTGAGGCGTTTAAAACCAAATAATGGAACACAAAGTCGGCCATTTCAATAGAAATGTAAAATAAATAAATCAATACATTTTATTTATTTACTGTAAATAAGTGAGCTTGTATCAGGGAAGTGTTATCCATGGCATGCCTGTGCTAACTGTATGCTGTCCCTGTGGTGTCTTTATATTGGCAGAGACAGAGCGCGTTATTTTCAGTGATGCAGTCTTTAGTGTGCTCCAGTGCACAACAGTTGCAATCATTTTTGAACAATATTTGATTTTTATTTTCAGTTCCTCCTTTTCAAAGAAAATAACCAACTCACCATCAAGGTCCTCCAAATCCGTCACTCTTCCCTCTACTACTTGTGATAGAAGATTCAAGGTCAAGGAGTTTTTTCTTTTGGTTTTGTTTTTTTTTTTTGTGAGGAAAATTTAACCAGCTGAACTTTGCCCAAAAGAAGCTCGTGACGAAGGACCATCCTCAGATTAAGTTGATTTGAGAACTCGGTCTGATAGGTATTCAATAACTGCGGACTATAAGCATCCTAATTTCATATCAGTGAAATGTATGGACACACCAATGTGATAGAAAACCATTAATTTAGTTCTGAGAAATAATTATTTGTCAACGATAGGATCTAATGGAGTAATGCAGTGACTTTTTCCTTTTGAAGAACAGGATAACGAGCAGTATTGAACATTGCCACGTTTCTGCTTGACTCCCGTGGATTCATTTGTTGATAATGAACCTATTTTCTCGGTTTAATTGGAAAATGATCACATTTTCTGGCATTCCCCTGTTAGCAGTTAATTCTAATTATTCATTAAGACTTATCAGATTTTTTTCATTGCTGTAATGATAACAGGGGTATCACCTTTTCTGACACAAAGACCAGCGTTACCCTTCAGCTGCACCGATACTTTAAATCAGGGGTGCTCAGCTCCAGTCCTGGAGAGCCAATGCGTGTCCTGGTTTTTGTTCCAACCCCACAGCTCTGTACACCAGCACTGGTTCACTCCTATTTCAGACCACAGAAACATTCTCAACACGGATACATGGAAAGTCCACAGCTATGGTTCATGATTTTACTAAAAAAAATATCTGGCAAAATAAATAATTGGGGCTAATTAAATAGTTTTGGGCTAAGGTTGGAGTGAAATCCTGAAATGGATTAGCCCTCACTGTGCACCCCTGATTTAAATGCACATCTGTCAGGATGAATACCCCCCAAAAGAACACTAATTCAAATCAGCCACACACGTATGTAATTAGAATTAAAGTACCTGCAGCACAATAAAATCCAGGAAAAATAATAATAATATAATAATAATATTCTGTTTGCGTGTGTAGAGATGATTCCCCAACAGCTGTCATAACAGCTTAGAAAATAATACAGCCCAAAGGAAAGCTTATGATTGAAGTCTTATCAACTATCAACTATGCTAATGACACATGGTTAAATATTTTTATGATTAGACGTAAGTGGCTTCAATCCAGGATGCTAAATGTTGTTGTGCTAGACTATGCCTAGAAATAAACAGGATTTAATTTGCTCAGCATGAAAGTCCCTGTGATAGTTTTTGCCGAATCTACTCTTCCATGCCAGCGGTGGTAGTGACAATTGAGCAGAGATGCTGCCAAGATCTGTGGGCTCATTGCAATCGCTTTTTTTTTTTTTACTTCCTTACATCCTTTCCTTGTGTCCTTTTCTTGCTCCACGGCGCCACCCATTGGAGGACTCGAGGAAAGGAAGCGAGGAAAGGACGTGAGGATGGAGGAATCGAGGAAACGCCTGTTAGGCAAATGGAACGTCCTTGTTTGGTCAAGTGTCAGCTTGAAGCCGCGTCAAAGATCTCACTGACCTGACAGTTAAAGCTGGCTGCCCAGTGACAGTGGCTAATGCACATTCTCACAGGAAAGGGTTCCAAGGGCCCCTCTGTTGAGAAATAACATCTAGTTTAAACGTTCTTTGTCAGAAAAAAGAAAAGGTTCAATCTGGCAGCTTTCACACTTTTCACACCTACCATAAGAGGTTCCATACAGAACCGAGAAGGGTTCCTCAACGCAGACAAGCCAAAGAACCCCTTTTCTGAGAATGTAAATAATCAGACAAAGGATTATGTAACGGTTTAGGTAATACAAAACTTCAGTAGTTTATAGAAGGTGTTGAAACCATAATTGAAGCGGACCAACAGGAGACAAGTCCCAGGAGTTAGTGAGCACACACAGATTGGGACTGGAGCAGTGTGACATTAGTCTTATTCAGTCCAGCAAGTATGGGAGGTCTGGGGTGAAACCCATGCTAGACTCACAGTACACTGAAATTGCTCAGATGTGTATCATCAGAGCATGAAAATGTAACAAAATAAGGAGGTATCATACAGAAAAATCCCAGCTCTGTTTGTTGGGGAAAACAAGATATGGTTTCAATAACATTTGCTTTACAGAACTGGGCTGACGCATAGGCTCACTATTCAGGCAAAGCTTTTCTCAAGTGAACGCTGGTAAGGAGAAGAAGTTGCACAGACTTTTAAACCACTAATTAAGTAAACACTTCATACTTGTTGAGTGGTTGCTTCTAAATGAAGTGCTACAGTCATGCACTTGCACACATATTCGCATCATGCATAATCAGACTATGATAATGGTCAAATTATCCAAAAATGTCTATTGTTGCTGTGTAATTAACTGCCACTTGTCACAGCTTGTCTCCAGCTGTGCCTGCTGTTAAAACAATAATCTAGGTTTCTATTGAATCACCCAAATCAGCTTTCTCAGAAAAGCTCTTAACCTCCGAGAAAAGACAAAAATAAGTTTTAAAAAATAAAATAAAATCTTAACCCTGTTATAGGAATAATCAGTCAATTACGGCCACCTTGTGGTGATCAGCCAATATCATTTCCTGGACTGTGTCTTGAAAATTCTTCTGGGAATTGTAGTTTTTTGGTTATTGCCCCTACGCAGAAAAAAAAAAAAAACTGCTCACAACACAGACACTTTTTTTGCAGACTGGCCCTGCACAGTCTTACAGAACAGTAATATTGCAATACATATTTTCTCACATAAATTTGAATCCTCATCAGTATTCAGAACATTGTTTTGCAATTAAATATTGCTGTTAGAATTTCTAAATGCCCGCCAAACTCCCTGGTTTGAATTTTCCAGCCAGACACCCAAGGATTGACCCATAACTGTTGCCAGAACATCCCGGAGACGGCGTTTGCTTAAAATTAGAATATGTTTGCAATATATTTTCGGTAATGAGTTCCTGTCTCAGAGTCTGCTGGATTAAGACTAAAGGTGCAAAGCCTATGCTGGTGACATCAGTGCTCAGCCATGCCAAACCATGTTACTGTATATTCATTTCTCCTTAAGAAAAATAAGCCCACTAAATAAATAACTAAACCTTAGCTTGCCGCCCTTACTTCTGACCCTGTGTAGGCATGTATGGCCTTCGTTGACTCATCGACAGAATATGCAGTTGGTACCTCCCTGCATTTCCCGAGTCAAAGAAGCCTAAGGAAGCATCTCTTTATAGAGACACTACAGGTCATTGGATATTGGGAGAATAAAGTGTTGCCTTAAGTGATTCCTCAGTCCTGCGGTCTCCTTCTTTGCCATGGCAAAGCCCCGGGGTCTCCTTCTTTGCCATGGCAAGGCTGGGGGCTGAAAAGCATGGCCACCGGGGTCCTTTCTCTCACACGAGCCTGTGGTGGCATCAATGGAAATCGGGTCACATCTTCAGTAGCAGAGCCAGAAGATGAGGCCCCAAGGTCCTTCAGAGAAAGGACACAACGGGGGTCAGTGGGGAGCTGGGTGAGTTCTTCCTTTCTCGAGTTGAATTTTATTTGGCTTTCAAAGCACAAACTTGCGCATGCAAACACACACACACACACACAAGCATATGCACGCACACACACACACACACATAAGCATACACACTCACAAGCATGTGCACACACACGCACACAGATACACACGTGCGCACATGCACACACTCATACACACACACTCACATACATCACAGGCATGCATTCACACATGTGCGCACTTGCACACAAACACACACACACACACACACACAGACACACACGTATGAACACACACACTTTGCGAATGGCTCTCTGAGGCTTTCTGTCCCATTTCTCACTCTATATGCTCTGGTTTGTCTAATGGAACTCACAGCTTATTCCAGTCCATTGGCCACAGAATCTCAACAGCTCCACTGGCTATGCTAGTAAATTCCTTTCACATTTCCCCAAACAAGCAGCACCTCCCGTGATACAGAAAGATGGATATTCATAAAAATAAAAAACTACTATTTCTGTTCTGTGGATTATCAACAGCTGTTGAAAAACAAAACACAAAAAAAACAGAAAAAAAAATGTGAAAAGGTGTTTTTATATGAAGGGTTTGCAAATGATGGGTTACATGCTCAGTATAAAACCTGAAAAAGGATATCTGGGTGTCCACTTATATTATACATATCTTGATTTCTGTCACTTGAAAAATAAAAGTGTTTTAAAATCCACATGTAAGGAGAACAGAACCAACAGGCCACTATAAAAATAAAATTTGGAGGATTCAGTCCACCTCTCGTTCTGCTGTACAGATAATTATAATGGACCCATGAGTGTGCAGATAGCCCCCACCACCCCCTGACCACCCCCTGACCGCCTTTTTTTAGGATTTGGACGAGCACTTCTGTTGTTGCCGCAAGCGCAATCCCTGCTCTGCTCCAGTACATACCCAGCTGCCAATGTGTACTTGAATGGATATTTTAAATGGATGATGGTAACAGGCAACTCTAGATGCTTCCAAGGAGTTTTTGTTTGACTTACTTTTTTCAGAAACAGGAGGGGCTGTGGGGGTGGGGGTAGCAGTTGGGTCTGCCTGTAGGAGGCTGTTCAGGTCCGGGTTGGGAAGGCCTGTTTGATTTTATTGCTAATGCATTCATAAAATATACTGCCACCAAAAGTGATACTTACTACCTCAGTGCTTGGCATTGGGCATTAAATGAGATGAGAGGGGTGATGGCTCTCCTGCCCAAGCGATGCATTATATATGCACTGAGCAGTAAATCGTTTTATCTATCTATCTATCTGTCTGTCTGTCTGTCTGTCTATCTATCAATCAATCAATCAATCAATCAATCAATCAATCAATCAATAAATCAGTCTGTCTGTCTGTCTGTCTGTCTGTCTGTCTATCAATCAATCAATCAATCAATCAATCAATCAATCAATAAATCAGTCTGTCTGTCTGTCTGTCTGTCTGTCTATCTATCTATCTATCTATCTATCTATCTGTCTGTCTATCTGTCTGTCTGTCTGTCTGTCTTCTCCAATGATGATAAATATGAAATGCAGTGCCTATCCCTCAGATAAGCGGCGCATTTCATATTTATCACCAGCTAATATCTGCTTGAGTCTGAGGGCGCTCAGCATTCCGTAGGTGTCTTCAGTAAAGGCTATTTTTAAGCCAGACCAAGGAGGGCTGCTTTCGGCAAATATCAGAGGGGCGTTGACTACAAGGCACAGCTACAGAGGTCCTGCTTGCTCAAGCTAAAAGGGAGGGCGGTGCGCCATATGTTTCAAACCGAGTATGGTGGCATTAAGGCTCGGGTGTTAAATGAGCTAAGAAGGACCTGTTTTATTCATAACACACCGTTTTAAAAGTCAAGTCACAATTTTAGAAGCAGTCATTACTAAGCAGCCCCCCCCCCCCCCCCTCCCCCATCCCCACCCCCTACCCAAGCCTGGTCTTATCCACCAATGCCATCTTCTGTATTCACATGCAGAGCAATAACTGATATTGCACAGGATGCCACATCAAAATTTATGAATTATGCATTGGCTAATAAAGAGCCAAAACTGCAGCTGAGGAAAATACTATGCATATTGCTGTTTGTTATTAGATGCGGGGACGTGAAGACGGAAAAACACATTCATTATTGCAGCAGTGCTTCCGGTGAGATTAGCTGAAATTATACCGGCGCCTTACTGTTCTTCGTTAAGGCACGCGGTACTCTGTCCCCTAACGGGCTGCCGCTTGTTATGACGAGTAACAAGTCTAACAGTGAGGGACTGATGTTAGGACTGCCGCTCAAGTCACAACCATAAAGAAATCACCACACACGGATGTCTGTGTGAGCAGGGAAAGGTTGGGGGGGGGGGGGGTGGGGGGGTGAATTATCGCTAGCCTCTGTTTAACGGTCTCAGTCAGAATCAGCATTCCGCAACGGCCCCCAGACTGAGACCAAGCTGTCAGTAAATGAGTCCTCTTTCGATCTGTTTATTTCCAGCCAGATGACAATCACTCTTGCACTCTTCGTCTTGCCCACAGAATACACACTTCAGTGTACAACTAGTTTGCTTTTAGTCCTATGTAGTTCAAGACTGAATTTTTCTAATGTACTTTCTCATTGGAGAGTCGATTTCATTTTATGTTGCAAGCGACGACATTCTATAATCACTTGACTATATCATTATAAAATTTAATTTGTGTAATAATTATACAATTAGTACAATATATTCTATGAAAATATATAATTATACAGCCATTTTTTCCAATGACTACTACAATGACAACATCTTATTTTCTTCACATTAATATAGTAACTATGTTCTTGAAAGTTAATAAAAATTAATTTGTATATATATTGATAAGTGATTTAGTCTTAAAGTACTAAGCTCTGTATTATACTCAAAATAAGCTATTTATGTAAATCCCAACATTATATAAGCCTCGTACCATTTCTCTCAAATAGAGAGAAAAGTTTTATATTTCCCTTACCAGCAGCCTTCGAGATGGAAATGGCATTTGAATTAATTTATACTTTATTTGGTTTCATTTTCCCTTTGGTTTGCCTCAGACCTGCCTGGTCTGCCTTTAAAAGTCTATCATCTCTTTGCTGATGAATACTGATGCGATTTATATCCCAAATTGATTCTAAAATATATTTTATTTCCTGCCCTGAGTTCAGCGGGAGGAAACTAAAATAATCCACTTTATTTCAGGCCGGCCTCCCTTCCAGGTCTGGAGCAACAGTGTTTTTAACGTTCCAGAACTGAGATTCCTGGTGTGGAAGGGGGGGGGGGGGTGGTGGGGTGGAGGTGGGCAGGGTGGGGGTCGCTGTGTGTGTGAAGCTGCCGAAGGTGTTGGGAGATCATCAAGTAGGGTTGCCAGATTTAGAGTTCGTCAGAACCCTGACCACACGTGTCCCTGTCAGACCAGGTGGAGCTGTTCCTTCAGACCCGGGAGTCACTGGCACACAAATCCGTTACAGATTACCAGTAAATATCTTCCATCGGTTACTCGGACCGGACATTGCATTGTACGGCCGAGACCACGAAAATGGACCCGTACAAATAACTGCAAAACCGGACATCACGGTCGGAAAAAACCAGACATCTGGCAACCCTACCATCAACTGAATTTACGGCAGGCTTTCATTTTCTTCACTGGGGGGCTGTGGTGTGTGTCCAATTTCTCTGACATTTTCAAATGAAAACCATGGATTTAGAGTGTGGTAGGCAGAGACTCAGATAGACGGTGACATACCTGATCATTCTACCAGAGAGAAGAGGCTGACGTGTGTATCAGCACAATACCCCACCATTTACATCGACCTTTACATATGATTTTTACATTACATTACAGGCAATTAGCCGACGCTCTTATCCAGAGCGACAATTTTTACATAGCATTTACATTGCATCCATTTATGGAGCTGGACATATACTGAAGCAATGCAGGTTAAGTACCTTGCTCAAGGGTACAACGGCAGTGTCCTAGCAGGGACTCAAACCTGCAACCTTTAGGTTACAAGACCAACTCCTTACCCATTATACTACACTGCCACGTTAAGGTGTGAAGCTTGTTTACCCACTTATTTACCCAGTAGGCAGCTGGCTCACGCACAGGTAGACACAAACATATGCTGAAACATATGCCCCCCTACCCTGAGTCAGCCAATTCTCCCTTTTTTTTGTCTTAACACACCATGTGCCCTTTTTTATTTGGAGCATATGCCCCTCTCCCACCCCCACAAAAAGTCGGTGCATGTCCCTACAGGCCATATTTGGCAATGGAGGAGGCTTCGGGGGTGCTCTAAATGAAATGATGTACCTATAGGCCTAGCATTTATGTTATTTTATTAGCCTCCAATGGAAAATAAAAAAAATTTAAAAAATACCCTGAGATATTGCATATTTTACACATAGGGTAAATTATGTACAAATACAAAAAAAAAAAAAAAACATGTCATATAAACAAATATAAACTAATGTGCTCACACATCTGGGAATAGTGTAGCCAGCCCAATGTTTAATTAGAAAAAAAAAAACCTGTACGTTTTCTGTGTGAGTGGAAGGCATCTGCTGCCATTAGAAAAGCTGTAGGTGGGTAGCGTTGGGAGCAGGAACTGACTGCTATATCAGCTTTCAGCTCATCCATCAAGCTGCCTGTTATATTTCCCCCATGTGTAAATTTAAATGCAATATGCAATCTGTTATTTTGAACATGCATTTTTTTTTTACGGAAAAAAAAAGAGTAGATACACACCCAGGTGGATGCTTTCTCCAAGTGAAAGTGGTTTAATATAATTTTTTTTACATGAATTGAAAATTCAAATAGTAAAAAATCCCGAAAAGTGCATCTTTATTTACATCCAACAATCTTAACTAAATGTTTGCATTATGTAGACACCAGTAAATAGCATTAATACAGTGTACTATAAAAGTCTGGCAAACTTTTTGACAGCACCACCCACATCAATCAGCTGAGACGTCCTGGGGTCTAATTTTCTTGTTTCTGACGTGTCAAACTGTGAAGCTGTCAGAACTGGGTTAGTGTAAGCCACGGCTACATACTTTTCATAATACATATCCATCCATCCATCCATCCATCCATCCATCCATTCATCCTTCCATCTTGTAAACCGCTTACTCCTGGTCAGTGTCACAGTGGGGTTGGAGCATATCCCAGCATGCATTGGGTAAAAGGCAGGAATACACCCTGGACAGGTTGCCCATCCATCGCAGTGCATAAA
This sequence comes from Anguilla pacifica, assembly GCA_039654925.1. Taxonomy (NCBI): domain Eukaryota; kingdom Metazoa; phylum Chordata; class Actinopteri; order Anguilliformes; family Anguillidae; genus Anguilla; species Anguilla pacifica. Next base: position 73,880,839 of record CM077286.1, on the reverse strand, counting down.
CACCATTCACTCACACATTCCTACCACAAGTGCCATCCCTACTACTGACCAAATATTTAAAAAAATAAAATAAGAGATTTGAGGAGAGATTTGAGATGATTATGGAATTATGAAAGACCAGTATGCTTTGACATTGACTGTATTACATTTCATTTTTTTTTTGTTCATCCCCCCTGCCTGATGCTTGTGTGATACCGTTTTCTCATGTATCTCTCCTTTACTAACAGTTTATTCCCCCTTCCATTCATTGAGTCTATTAACTCTCATATAAGTCCAAATTTTAATTTCTTAGAGTCATCTCCTAAAAGCAGGATCAGCCCACTCCATTATGACAATGATGACTTTGACTTCATCCAAGTCATCCATTTTTAATTTCTTTAAAGTATTCAGCAAAATGGTTACTCATAAAACGAATAATGCTAAAACCAATATTGCTGAGACTCTTTTAATTTAATTCTCTGTGAGATTTTTATTTTACATTTTCATTTTTTTTCCTGTAAATGCAAAATTCCTCTCATCTTCTTGCATGTCCAGCTGTTCCAAGCTGCACACGACAATTTTCATCAGGGAAGTAACCCTTTATTTAATCAGCATTATCCAAAATCCTATCCTATGCAGTATGTGGTATGAGCAAGCAATCCAAGTGACACTCCCACACTGTGTGTCTATGGCCCAGTTCCAGCATGCATACCTGTCTATGGCTGTTGACAGCTGCGTCAGATTCCAACAGGTTAATATAAAGAAAAGAGAGAGAAAAAAAAGGAACTGGCCCCTTTTCCTGGCAACAAGTGCGGTGAGCGTGTCAGAGTTTTTCGCCTGTTGAGAAGTGAAAGAAAGAGGTAATCTCCGGGAGGAGTTGTGGGGGGGGGGGGGGGGGGGGGGGGATTGGGGGAGCTTGTGAGAGAGTGACAGGAATTCAGAACAGCCTTTTCAGCCCTGGCACTGCTGACAGTCTCTCTGAGTTCCTGTGTGCGGAATGAGAATGAAGAGACTCGAGCTGAAAGACGACGACAGGCCTGGCCACAGCTGACAAAATAAAGGGAGAGAGAAGAAGGGAAAGAGAGGAGGAGGAGGAAAAAAAGAGGAGAAGAGGCGGGAGGGGAATGATACCTCAAACGCCCTTAAGAATTTATTCCATTTTGTTTTCATTTGAGCAGTCCCACTGGGGTCTTTTTGTGGTCATACATTTTATGTTAAATTATCAGCAGTAGTCTCCATTGTAGTCATCGCCCTTGTGAGTCATTGCCACTATATAGCCATTCATTTTCTGCAATTGGATTTTGTATCCAGTAATTCACTCAAAACCGGCAACAAGTCATTGTAATTGACTCTTGTTGAACATATAATAATTTCATCGTCAGTGACAAAATGGTGATTAAAAATTATGAGGGACAAATAACAATGATGAGTTTGGTACACCGTGCAAAATTATTATATGAACCAAATGGATTTTACTCCATTATTCTGACAATGGGAAAAGCAGCTACATGCTGTAATATGCGAGCGTTGCAGTGGAAAAAGACAGAGATTGTGGGGTTATTCTGTAACAAACAGAAGGCTTTAACAACACAGTATAAATCCATGGCAGGTTTAATTTATGATGCTTAAAGTTACCCACATATAATACATTTTCCATTATTATAAACAATGTACAAAGCGATAGTTCTCCCAGGGTTGACCAACATAGTTGACAGTGTTTATGTTTATGGCACTACAGAGGTTTTATATAACCTCTGTAGTGCCCTCCATTTGATACACAGGAAGTCTGAAAGCATTCCTTCTGGAAACATCCACCGGTGTCTCCAGTGCCTTCATGAATGGTGGTAAGCAGGCTTCCAGACAATTTGAGGAACAGGAAACACGTGTTCTCATCCTCAACGTTTCATACTGATTCTTGATCAGAAGCCCTCAGTTTCACAATACAAGCAAAAGTAGTCCGTTGGTGTCACTTCTAGAGGCCATTGGTGTCACCATAGACTTCAAAATAAACCCTCATCATCTTTTTGTTAACGCCAAGGGTAAACAGGTTATATTAAAACCAGGGGTAAATGGGAACAGTGTAACTCGCCCTAACCAAAATTACAATCGAATATAAATGTAACGATTTCCTAAAATGCAACACTGTTTAGTCGCATTTCACGATTCATAAATTAAAAATGCATACATTTTCTTCCATTCTGTTTACCCCTCGACAAAAAGACTCTGACGGTTTCATTATCGAATATGTTTTTAGGTCTTTTTTTCAGCTTTATTGGACAGCACAGAATTAAGAAAAGGGAGCGAGACAGAGCGAAAGAGAGAGAAAGAGAGAGGGAGGGAGAGAGAGAGAGAGAGAGGGAGGGAGAGAGAGAGAGAGAGAGAAAGAGAGACATGCGACAAAGGTCACATAGGATATTCAAAACGCTGACATCACAGCTTGCAATAAGTATATGGATGGGACACCCCGTTGTTATCACCTTTAATTGTTGTCTTAATTATTGCCAAATAAACATTTTTTCAGATTTCCCCCCGTGCATTAGACATGTGCCTCGTCTATAAAGAGCAGGTTGTGTATATTGCAGCCATTGAAGGGAAGATGAAGGAAAAAAGAGACACAGAAAACATTGAAACAAATCGCCAATTCAATCCACTATTACCGCTCTTATAGGGCAAATTTAAAAAATGCCCATTCTGCTTGTAGCCAATCCCAGTTGTGCAATACAAGCACGTCAGGTAATTGTGGCCCGCACAGCCTGAGGCATTGTGAATGGCATAGTAAAGTACCCCTCTCACACCTTAAACACCTCATTTTAAATTACTCAGCCTTTTAATGGAATTGTTGATGTTTCATTTTTTTTTTCCCACTGACTCTTAAGAATGTCAAAAAAAAAACCGATTGAATTTTTCTTTTCTGTTGGGTGGTACATAGATGAATGAAACCAAATGAGGCCATTTATGGAAATCGTCAGATCGACGACTCGGAGATAATTTGCTGTCAGGCTCCATGGATGGTGGTCAGCAGGCTTCAAGACAGTTTGAGGAACAGGAAACATGTGTTCTTATTCCCAACTTGTCATATGTTGCTTGCTTAGAAGCCCTCGGCATCACTAAACAAAGCATACAGAGTCCTCCGGTGTCACTTCTGGAAACCCTCAGTGTCTTTATGTTGACGCCAGGGGTGAATGTGTTATATCAATGCCAGGGGTAAACGAGAACAGTGTATCTTGCCATATCTTAACATAACCAAAATTACAATCTAATATAAGATTTTATGATTTTCAGAAATCATACATCGTTTATTTGCATTTCACGATTCACAAATTAAAAAGATACACCCCCCCCCCATCCTGTATACCCTTGGCAATAGCATAAAGACGCTGAGGGTTTGTATTGAAGTCTATGGGGATACCTATGGGGTCCAGAAGTGACGCCAAAAGGCTCATACAGTGACACCAGAACTTCTGATCAAGCGACAATACACTGCTAATGTTGAGTTGGGAATGAGAGCACATCAGGAAACGAGACAGCCCACCTACTGGACAACACATGCTTGTCTGCACTTTCATAGACAGGAAGCTGAGGTAATTGTGGCAAGCAGGGCTGAAATATGTGATTTGGGCCATTTTACATTACGGGGGGGAAAAAATGGCATAAAAAAAAACATTAAAAAATGCGAGTTAATGCAAGACCTGAGGTGACCTGAGGATTGTGGGTAATCTCGGGTAAGCATTGCAAATGAGCATCGTAAATGTAAGCCAAGGCGTGACACACCGGGAGGGAGGCAATTCGGGTGCGGTGCAGTCAAGTGTAATCGAGTCAATTAACTCCAATTACTGCGCTGTTTAGCATTCAAGTTATGGGGGTAGTTAGACTGATGCTCTAATTTCCTTAAATCTGTTGAAGGAGGGGGAATGGATGCACCCAAGGAAACATTACAATTTAGGAGTGAAAACCTTTCAGGCAAACTTTTCTTTCTTTTGCAAATCTAACATACATTCCTATTGGTGAAATGGATACTATATACTGTGTGTATAAAAGGATGTTTTATTGAAACAGATGGGTGAGAGTGATGCTAACCTGCTGGAACGGAACCATCCTTGCTCTAATTCATCTCAATGGGCAAGCCTCATCAAAACTGGAACTGATGACTGGGTTTAAAGATCAGCGAAAAAACAAAGTCACTTGTGGATCATCATTATTAGCATTACACACATTGTCATCATTAACACACCTTTGGAAGAGAAACTAAATAAAACAGTAAAACCATACTTTTTAAAAAAATTTCCTGCAGTACTAAAAGAAGCATGTGCTCTCCAAAGTTTGGTAACTACTTACCAACCACACAGCTGGGTCTGGATTCAAGACACTGGAACAGTTCCTTAACAGGATGAGCCGCCCAGCAGCCCCTACTGCAACTTCTAAAAGTTAATGGCGGTGTACGAGAGAACAAGACTTGTTTATTTTTGGTACAGACCTTTTCTTAATGGAATAAGACCTCACACACACTAGCATTAAAACCATTTCAGCTCCTTAAAACTGTCAAATCCACACTAACAGGCAAAAACTTTTTAATTTAAGGCCCCCGGGTCAAAGATTAAAACTATTTTGAAAACTTTAACTGGTTTCAGCCATCAATGTGTACAGGATCGGTTGCTGAAACCAACCTGTGGCATCATTTTCCTTGCGTCATAAATAAATGACGTAGAGTTCCGTTGGTGGTACTCCCAAGTACCACAAGAAATTTGAACATCTTCACAGTTAAACATTTTTATTCATTTTACTGCCAATCACAGTTTAACTTTAAATAAATTCATGTTATTTATTTATTTTTGTTAAAACTGTAAATGTCACCATGGCTACCAAGTAATGCAAAAGATCAAATCTGTTTTCAAGGAGTGCATTCTAGGTTTTCGAAAGCCCCAGAATGCATTTGAGCAATGTGTACGAACAGGTCAAGGTCGAGAAAACCAATCAATTAAAATGTTTCCAGAACATTTCCGAACTAAAACCACAAGTCTGTATGAGGCCTAACAGAACTGAACTTGAACCTCTGCACTGGAACCGGACATCGATTTTGGATTTGCGATTTGGATTTTGTTCAAGGAGTAGTAAAAAGCTTAGCTGGCCACCTGTAGAGAGTTCTGGTAGCTCTGTGATGGTGTGGGGTGCAATATTCCAGCTGCGGTGGAAGACATAACACAATTTATGTCTCTCAGCTATTAATGCTGTATTTTTTTTTTTTTTTTAATATTATTAGGTCATATTGGTGTTCTACATACAGTAGAAACAGACAGTAAGGCTATGCCTTCCAGAACAAGGAAAATATTTTATTCCACAATCAAACTGGGAAAAAACATATTAGCACAAGTTTTGGATCCCCGGTGACCTGCACTTTGCTCATACCAATGGATCATACGTTTTATAAATTAGCATTTTAAAACGTTCCTTTTTTATTGTCGAGTGGATGAAGTTGGAAAGGTCTCTGGCACTGAGAAACTGTTCAATTGCTCTCCGTTGTAAATGGCTACGGTCTCACTTTGTAAAGATGGTGCTGGTGATTTACCAGAGCAGTGCCACCGGTGACACGGGGTCCAGCACTGGTGCAGAGGCAGGAGCGCAGAACAAACTCAAGCAATCGCTGTTAAGGGTAATGGAACCAAGGGCCTTGGCAGCGGGTGTGAAATTCTGTGCAAGTTGGGGGCCGCGTCTGCCCCTTACCCTCTGGAAGGGCCCCCCGGGAAGGGGGGGGGGGGGGGGGAGCGGCCAACCAATCTTTCACGTTCTAATTGGGGTCGGGGATGATACCAGCGGCTTCTGACCTGGTCTCTGAAGACGCCGCTGGGAGATCTTTCACCTCATCAGCTCACGCAACGGGGAGTCCTTGCCGAGAGGGCACGGGAGCTCGAAACAGGTGCTCCGTGAAAGCCACGCTCGCTGTGGAGTCGTGGGGAGGAGAAGGTGTGGAGGAGGAGGGGAGAGCGAAGGAGTGGGGAGGTGGTCCTCTCCCCAATTGGCTTAATGCAAAAAAAAATAAAACAAAAATGTCAATCACGTTGTCCTTGAAGTTAACCTCGACACCTGTCGGCGCACGCTGACAGACTCATGACGGATTTCATCCTCGTCTGATTTACTCGTCTGGGAAAAAAGAAGAAAAGAAAAGAAATACACTTCACTCTGGATTACATCGGCTGTGAACACACAGGGCTACATTTATGCTTAGACCCCTCGCGGTAATGACTGAATGTGAGTAAAGCTTAAAGTAAAGTGATCAATGTGACATGTGTTTGATAATGCCTAAGGCCTAATTTGGTGTTAATCTGTTTAGACAGCATTACAGGTGAGTAAATACATTGCTTGATTTACATGTATCCAAAAAAACATCATCCTCTAGTGAGTTGTTAGAGATGACCAAATTTTAGACAAAAAATGGACAGTTGCTGGATATTGAACAGGTAATTTTTGTCCGCACAAGTCTCAAGTTAAAGAACACGATATAAATAGTTCCACAGTAAATTTGTTATCATGAGGACCTGAGTTCTGCCAATAAAAATCAAGGAAGCCATTGTGAGGCTGATAACTATGAAGGAAAAAAGCAGTCAGAGACATAGGCCAAACATTAGGTTAACCAGAATCAACAGTTTGATGCGTATAAAGGACAAGGGTAATTGGACAAATTAGCATAATCTGAAATAAAGTTGTTTGCTATTACTGAGCTCCCCAGTGCTTCCTAACAATTAAAAATGTATTTAACAGTTGATTTTGACAGACCAAATGTTTTGGCAATGTCCCTGTTCAGTTAATTATGAATTTCCCAGCTTCACGATGGGCTGCTTTACTGCCTTTGACATGTATTTGGTGCTCATGTTGAGATGCTGAGAGACAGCAGCCACAGACTCTGAATACGAATTCCACACCTAGAAGCAACTGTAGACCTTTTGTTAGTTTTCTTGCATGTGTGAGCTAACTGTGCAAAGATGCACAGCTGGCCAAGGAACAGCTTAGCAGCCAATTGTCCGATTATTTTTGCTTCCCTAAAACGGGGGGGCTATGTATACAAAGGCCGTAATGCCTGTCTGGATTTAAATTAAAATTAAATTAAAACTGTCATTCTGCACTTTCACTGTTTTGTTCCAGACCCAATGTGCTCCAGTACAGAGCCGAAACAACATAAACTGTGTCACTTCCCTGGTATTTTTGCTTTTTTACTTACATAAATGTGTACTGTGCAGTGCAGTTTGTAAGTATTTGGACAAGGAGTACGGAGATAGAAAGAAACATTTTATGTGCCCTTTTTTTTTGCTTGCAATACAATGAATGGTAAATCCAGCACAACCATTCCGTTTTAGGGTAAAGGACACGAAGTCCAAATAGTCACAGCGATAATTACCCCGCGATTAGACGGAAACAAAGCGTGCGGCAAACTCAGCGTGACAAATGAAACATTTCACACGCAGCTTTCATTCCACGCTGGATCCACAGCGCCATGTCAGAGGTCCTTTGTTGTTTCCATGACAACCGTGACTATTATTATTATTTTTTTTTTTAAATGCAACTGTAAGATCAGCTCATGTTCTTTGCTGAAACTCGAACAGGCATCGCATCATAGACTGGAAATTTGGCATGGCGTACTCCCACGTAAGAAACCTGCAAGATTGTAATAGACATATGTTCTGTGAAACTGATGAATGAGTGATCAGTTTTGTCACAACACATTAACAGAACTAATTGCTTTGTAAAATTAAGCTGGCATATAAAACTACAAAAAATGATATTGGTGTGTAAGAATCATATACTTCACAAAACAATATCCCATTTATATGTAAACTTTTTTCTTAAACAACCAACTTTCAGTCTTTTTTTTAAACAACTACCCTTCAGTCTTCTGAAAACTTACTTGAAGAATCACCAAAACTTCACGCTTTTATATAACAGATTTTTAGCTGTTCCTTGGTACTGTAAGTGGGCCTGGCCAAGGTTAGTCTTTTTTTTTTTATAGCAGACCTTCTCAAAAACAACAACAACAACAAAAAAAGTTGCTGGGCCAGCAGAGACATGTCAATCATCCTGACAATTCAAGATCGAAGGGAACATATTGCAGAGAGTGGCGGTTTGGCAAAAGTTCCCAATCTGGCCAACTTCTTCGACTTCGTATTTAAAGGACTAAATCCAAATGTGTTTCTTTTCGACATTGGCTCATGCGGGGCGAGCGCTCTGGCGTAAAACGAGGGTTGCCCATCACATCAGGTGCCGTGTAAATTTGGTTAATTTATTTCACATCATATTCTAAATTATATCAGACGCCATCTGGTCACCCGCCTGAGGGGGGTAAAATGGTGGACCGCTTTGTGGAACGTTGATTCCGGTAACGTCGCCTGCAATGCCGCCGCTCTCATCAACCACCTGCCGATTAAACTGATGCCTGAAGTGATTAATCCTAATTTCCTCTACCTGTGATTGCTCTTTTACCCAAAAAGCAACCGAGGGGTTCTCATGCAATGATCTGAGACAAAATCAAGGACAAAGTTTAGCAGGTATTCAGGCCAAAAATATATAACTCTAATAGAAGGCTATAATGGTGATATAACAGTCAGAAAATGTTGCTGAAAATTAGGAAGGAGGAACATTTACATTACGCACATAATTATGAAATGCATTTTAATATGTTTTAACAGAAATAACTTTCTTAACATATATGGCAAATTTAGAATGTGGTTTTAGGCCAAATTTCATTCCCTGTACATGTTTGTTTGCCTTTTTGTCACATAAAATACTGTAAGTAGTTACATATAATGCATGGTCAGATTTTTTTCTTGCTTCCAGAAATGTGCTCTGAATTGGTCTGCCAAATTATACTGTAAAACATGGCTTAATGCTACCCATAGTGTGCATGTGCACTGCCAACAAGACAAAAAAAGGAAAGCTGTGGTAATATTGATTTTAATATGGCATTTCAGTGGGAAATGTCCTTTCTAAATAATGTAATTAAATAAATGTTAATCAAAACTTATTTGTGGACAATTGACTATAGTGGGCTAATTCAAACAGTAATTTTGACTGCAAAACTCTGGAAATTTAGTTTTGCTGTCAAAGATTGCTCTATCTTTGTACTCATCAGTTGGTTATTATTGAAGAATTCATACCGACAAGTACATTTCTGGAAGCTAAACATTTGCATAGATTCTGATGTTTTCCCCTGGTCATTGTCAAACGAAGTGCTTGCGGTTCTTTACGCATTCTGGTTGTACTGATTGGTCCCATTCTAATTAAGATCTACTGAGATGTGACAGAAGATTCTTCAAACAAATGAGCGCATCAGATATGAGTTGTGCATGGCTTTGGAAGATCTAAGTCGAATAACTTGCGATGTTCATTCAAGAGGCAAACGCTGCGCAGTTGGGTTGATAAGGACAATGTCAATCGTGTACGGGGGTTGCCATTGAACTGACTGAGGCAGATTTTGTGTGGTCTTAATGAGCTCCCAGTGGTATTGGGTGAAGAAAAGACTTGTCGTCATTAACTGGTTGCAAATATATGAATGTCTGAAAGATAACCCTTCATCAGATATTAATCATGAACAGTAGTTCATCGTTTGGTGTGATATCGTCATCTTTAAACCGTTTAAGGTAACAACGTGACTTGTAGCAAACAGGATTTTTTTTTTCTTGTTTATAATTGCTTGAACTGGTTCAAAGCAAACTCTTGCATAACAAAATAAGAGAGTCCCAAAAGAAATTTACTACGGAATTAACCAAAAAAAAAAAAAAAAAAAAACCCAAAGGACACTGATACAATGAGAGAAAAGAAATAAAAAAACCCCTAACTGACTGTAACTACAACCCAGTCCCTTGTCTGAGAATGATTCCACCGATTTCCACTCTGTTACAGCGACAGACACGAAAGCCCATTTGGAGAGGGTGTTACGACTTACAAAGAGAATGACCGTGGTCTGATTCTGCAGTCCGGTCAGCCCGCTCCTGAGGACCAGCCTGGAATTGGGGCGACTGAACTGGGCGAGCCAGGTCAACAGAGATCAAAGGTATTGATTTAAATCTGAGTAACCTATGCTGGAGTCACCAGCACCTCGATCACGAATCCCCCCCACAAAGCAAACCTTGAATTAGATTATGGATTCCCTGTACAAGCTTGGCCTGGTCTCAGCTTCATGGTGTCATTTTGTGAGAGAGTGAGGAACCAGACTGCTGCCACCTATAGGTCGAGAGAATGCATTACACTGTGAGAGTCAAGCTGGTAAAATGAATTTCAGGTTTAGCCTGGAAATGCTCACATAGACTTCGTGAAATACACTATACACTTTTTTTATCTGTTTCTAAACAAAAAAAAATATATGTTTTTAAGTCTAAGTCTCACAATAAAATTATAACAATATAAAACACAAAGAATTCAGTTGTTTTAAAGGTTAAAATTCAAATGAAAAACTTTGCAGCTTCTAAAAATATAAAGACAAATGACTTGCAGGGATGCTGTAATCCATCCACATTTAGGAGGATATCAGTAGAATGCCTGGAGAAGAAAAAATAATAATGAATAATTTACAAAGCTTGCATATTCAAATTAGAACTCTCATCAAAGGGAAGGATATAAAAAGAGTTTTGAAAGCTGTTTGAGAGTGTGGTGAAAGAATAATAAAATAAAATAAAAATATATGAAGTATTCATCATACATGTCTAATGCAAGAGTTACATCATTTTCGCAATCTGAGAAGTCTCAAAATTAAAAAACCGACCGCAGGGCTTTTTTCCGATACTCATTATCACACATTAGAAATACATGATGATTGGCTTTAATTCATGGAAGTAACAATCATGGTGCTGAGCAGAGTCCAATCTTATCTGAAAAGGGTGCCTGGTTTTTGTTTTAGCCCAGCACTGCAAACACCTGAACCCACTAATTAACTAATTAATAACCAATCACGGTCTTCAATCAAGACTTGTACTCATTAAGTACAATCAGGTGTTTACGTGCTGGGCTAAAACAAAATCCCGTGCGCACACCGACCCTTCTTGGATAAAATTGGACACCCCTGGTGTAGAACATTAACTCTAATGATCATGCAAAAAAAGCACTGAAATTAAAAATGAAAAACACTGCCGCAAAAAAAAAAAAAAGAAAAAAAATGAAAAAGAACTAAAAAGCTAAACCCAAGGAAAAGTGACATTTTGTGAAAGGAAAAAGTTTTCATAGGCTCCAGGAAATCTGGCATTTATAAAATCCCTTTTAGGCTAACTTCAAATATATGACACCGCCTACACAATTCTGGGCAGAGACAGTGTAGACTCTGTAGCTGATGTCCTTTGCCTTTTAAGTTTTAAAAACCATCATCATCAACATTATGATCATCACCATCATCATACCTTGAATTTGATCTTATTAAAATATAATTCCAGCTAATTGCTGCAGTCCTTAACATACAGTCACATTTCTAGATTGATATTAAACCAATTTTTGCAGATGTGCAACATACGCAGTTTAAATGATATAACTAATTAACTTGTAGGACTTCACAAATGAAGTTAGGAATGGCATAACACACACACACACACACACACACACGCACACATCTCCGCATGCTCACACACACACACACACACACACAAATGCAATGACAATAATATAATTGCAACATATTTTCAATATGATTTTCAGCTCCCCACATTAAATTGCTTTCCCGTCAACTCTTGCCCAGGGCAACTAACAATGCACACACAAGTGCAGTAGACTAATTCCCCAGAGTGTAGCCTAAAAAGCATAGTCCCAATAGAGATAGCAAGAGCAAACAGTGCAGACTCAATTGACAACTTGCAAACTATCCTATTGAACATGAAACTAAGTGCAATTGCATTGTGGAATATGTCTTGCCTCGTATTTACAGCTGTAGAGAAGAAGAGAGTGACACGGGATCATAATACTAGATCAGTGTGCAAACTTCAAAACACAAATGGCCTTCAGCACCAGCAACAATGGAATTTTTTTTTTTTTTCCTGAATTGTCAATTTGGTCTTCATAGGAAAGTGAAATGCTTAATTCTGTATGGCATTTTAAGGCAAACAAACCCCTTGAACGGTCTGCGGTTCTCGTTCCCCGTCCCGTGAGGTATCGGGCCATCGGAATGCATTTTCTCCAGATCAAAGCTCCAAAAACCTGCAGCCTTTGTGGGTTCATGGCCTGGTGAATGTGCTTGTCATCAGAGCGTTTCCATCATCAAGGAGCGGAGCAGGAGGGAGCTGGAGAGTGTCCTTCTGAAACCAGCACATTCAAACAGGAACATCTTACGGGGAGATTTTAAATTAACAGACCTAGGAAAGCGTACAATTGGGAATGCCTGGACGGTGGCTGAGAGCATCAACAGGGTCACCCTATTAACCAAATTATATTTTGCTACTTTACTTTCTTCACACATACATAGTTGCTCATAAACAGAAAGGTGAAAATTCAATCAGTTCACCTGTACCATGGCTTAGATTAGTTCTTGGTCCTGGGTTCCCATTGTGTGTGCAGGTTTTTGTTCCAATCACAATTGCAATGCCAGAATTTTAACAAGCTGTTCATTTTCCTTATAGTAATTAGGTGCTTTTCATGGTAAAGGGATCATTTCCCTCTTACATTATGTCAGAAATGGCTGTGCATGCTATGAAGTATAAACGTCCTGCATTCACATTGTGCTATATCGCAGATTATATAAAAAGGTAAAAAAAGAACTTTTTAACAAATCAAATAAAAGATTGAAGCGAATCAACAGGCTCTTAATTGGTGAAAGTGTGGACATCTGGTCACTACAAATAATCATAATTGGTAGCTAGGGAAAAAGTTAAGAAAGAACTTAAACACATGTTCAACAACTGAAATTCAACAACCCCCCCCCCGCCGCCCCCCCCCCCCCCGCCGGCATGGCATGCAGGCCCGTCTTGCACCCGTTAAAGAAAAGAGGAGCTCCAGAGACTCTGCAGCCTTGTGTGTGTGTGTGTGTGTGTGTGTGTGTGTGTGTGTGTGTGTGTGTGTGTGTGTGTGTGTGTGTGTGTGTGTGTGTGTGTTTTTTTTCCCGCACTCTTCCAGTGCAGGCAAGAGCAAGGCTGACCAATATTAGTCTTCTTTCCAAATCTTCAAGAAGCAATTTTCCGTCAAAGGGTGGGTTTCTGGGGTTCTTTTTCCCTTCTTTTTTTTGCATGGAATTTCTTGAATGCAAAAACTTGAAAGGGACGGACGGAACGGATTGTGTTTGCTGAGGGGCCGCTGCACCAGCACAAGCCCAGCCCAGTCTCCAGGGAATCTACATGGGACCAGGCCAGGCTTAAAAAAATAACAAATAAAAATACATACATTAATAAATAAAATACATTTTTAAAAAAGGCTAGCTAAGCACAAACAGGATGAATGATAATTCATCGCTTACCCTGAATGGGAATTGCTATTAAACTAATAAGCTGTCGACCTTTGGCCTGCAATGTTTTTGTGAGAACAGCTATACACAGTAACATGATAAACCATCTATCTAGCATAGTAACTAGCTAGTTTCCATGGCTAAGTTTTGTCTGATCTAAACCGTAATGCAGCTTTATGGGCCTTGATGTAGGCTTCATTGGACCTATCAAATGGCTTCAATGCCCTCAAAATTAAAGCTGACTACACAGCATTATAACAAAATGCCTCAAAATAAATTTGTATTAACATAAATAGTGTTATGTGTTACGGGCAAGAGCACATTACCTCATAATATTCAGGTTTGACAGTTTCACTCATAGAAACCGTTATTAACCCAACCATAACTGTGAGGAAACCAGTGACTGTAGTCCTTCCTGAACATTCCTGTATAATTGTCTATGCATTAGCATCATGCTGTTCTCAATTACACTGGTTGCTAACCTGAAGATAAACTGAGGGCTAACAAATTAAACTAGTTTCTACAATTTTACAAACCATGCTGGCTTACAACTCCCAGAATACACCAGAAATTGTTGGCTCTAGATCTCTTTGGTAGAAATGAATGGTACACAACTTTGATTCAGAGTTTGCGTGTGTTTCTCAGCATTCCACGCTTGTGCGAACTTTGCTCTTTGTATGCCGAGGATCCTTAGATACCTCCTGGCATTTTTAAATTCATTATTTATTTTCTCTGTGAGTGCCCATTTCTGGGGTTACTTGAATATCTCGCTTTTTACTTGATTGATTTATACCAAGGCAAAATCGGGTTAAGCACTTTCACCACGGGCACTGCGGTAGTGCTCCATTTTAGATTTGAACCTGCAACCTTCCGATTACAAGACTCGTGCTATGCTGTTGACAGCTAAACCGACCTGCTGTAGTTTTTTATGTTTTATTATGAATGTGTAGGGGTTGGGGCCAGTGTCCATGTGATTAATTCTAAACTCTAAATTTTAGTTTTCTTTACACATTTGCTTTTGTATATTAATAAATCACCAAAGTAGCTCTCACTCAGTGACTCATAAAGTACAAGTAATATTCTTTCAATAGATCAAGTCTTGGCTGCTGTTTCTGCTTTAACTATTTTCTTGTCTGGAAAAAAACAAAAAAAAAACAAACAAAAAAAACCTTATCAATCAGTTCCAAGTTACAGTCATATGCATTTCCTACATAATTATTGTTGCATCTTGCATGAAGGAAAACAGTATGCATTTGTTTATTAATAATACAGTCCAGTAAAAGGTAATGCTTTTCTGAATTACAATATTGCCTATTCACTTACGCATACAAACAGAGAAAAAGAAAGAGGAATATTAACTCAGAGATGTTAAATCCGTTATGCTATATGATACCTTCCCCTAGGTATTGCAAAGAAGGTCTGTTGATTTTTTTATTCATTTTGTTGTATTTTTTCCCCCAGTACCCTTAATGCTTATACCCGCCTTGGCATGTGTAATTCAGTGAGAAGGATTATTTTTTTAAATGAAATGAAATTAAGAGACTGAGCTGGTGGAGCAGTGTTGATGGGTTTTTAAATACGAGCTATGCAAGCAGACAATGTTCTGGGAATCTCAATAATTAGCATGTGAGAAGGGGTGTGTACCATGACACGTAATGACCTCTTTTAAAATATGGAGGACAAAGTGTATTAACCGAGCCATGCAGACAGTATTTATAAAACCACTGTGGGTGGAAATGTGTGGAGAGACCATTAAAAATGAATGTAAATGGGCTGGCAGTGTCCTCCCGTCAGACCAATCCCTGCCGTTTGCGATTAAAAGCCATTTATTCACAAAGCGCCCTGTCCTCTAATGGCCTGCTGAAGGATCCATTTACAATCAGTCCACCCGCAATGAAGGACCAGCCAGACCTGCTCTCCATGTCTGCAGCTCAGTCAGGCATCCATTATCAGCCGCATTTCCACACATCCATTATCACAACCTGCATGTCTGCACAGCCATGATCATCAGCTGCATTTCCACACATACATTATCAGCTACTTTTCCAAACATCCATCATCAGCTGCACTTCCACACATCTGCCATCCGCTGTATTTCCACACAGCCATCACATCTAGTAGTCAGAAGAGGATGACAATATTGCCTGGTGAATATTTAAGAATCCGTGCACGTAACCAATCTTACGTCCACCCAAATTAAAAATTGCAGGTCCTCTTTCAGATGTTAATGACCCAACCTTGTACATGTGCATACCCTTTTATGTCCTTTTAATGTGTCTCGATTGCTATTTTTCATTGGAGGTCCACCACCTGGTCCATATTTTCAGGGTAGCACACCTGCATGTGCACAGACAAGCTGCAGGTTTCACACCGACCAGAGGAGGGCGCTGGTTTATGCTGAGACTCGTATGAACCCACCGAATGAAATCCGTGGGCAGCGCTATGCCAAATTATGGGCTCATTTCAATCATTTATTTTATCCGGCCTTGTCTCCGCGGTCCTCTTCTGACCAGGAAATCGATCGATCGATCCACCCTCACCAAGGACATTCCAACCAGTTAAATTACATTACATTACATTACATTACAGGCATTTAGCAGACGCTCTTATCCAGAGCGACTTACACAACTTTTACATAGCATTTACATTTCATCCATTTATACAGCTGGATATATACTGAAGCAATGCAGGTTAAGTACCTTGCTCAAGGGTACAACGGCAGTGCCCTACCCGGGAATCGAACCTGCGACCTTTCGGTTACAAGCCCAGTTCCTTACCCACTGTGCCACACTCCGTCCACTAAATACTCTTTAATGGAGCTCGGGGGCTCCTGAAGGATGCTTGAGCAAGGAAACATGAGGACATCCTCTGCGGAAGTATTTAAAAAATTTTTTTTGGAACACGTGACGTATGAATGATCACCCTGTGGATCCACCTCTCCCACCTATCTGCCACGTGTGTAATTGATGTGGGTTGGAAATTACACTTGACTGAACAAGGACGTTCAATGTGACGATTACACATTTCCTCGATTCTTTTGTCCTTGCGTCCACTCCTTGCTTCCTTTCCTTGCAACGTCTGATGGGTGGAGCTCGGAGCAAGGAGTTAAGAACCTTTGCCCTGTATGATGTCATCGAGTAACCTGAATTTATGTGTACAGGTGCACGCCTTCAGATTAAATATATCCTGGAGAAAAAAATAAAATAAAAGGCTGATCATGTTGTGTATGTTATTTTAAAATACATAATTATTTTAGTTGGGAGCTACTAATGCAGTGAACGGGCTAATTTTAACCACGTTGTTACACTGCACTGTGCCGACAACACCAGACTAGATGTGCATGTATTGGTATTTTTTGTTCCTCAGTGGGGATGCCAGGTTCAGACGGAACTCATCCAGGCAGAATCTGATATCATATCATGGGATCCATAGACTCAGCAGTGGAGTACCAAATAAGAGGCTTTTGAGTGCAACTTGTTTTTTTTGAGCCTCTGGTTATCAAATGTTTTTTGATAACTACAGACAAAACTATGCATTATAAGATTATAAGTCTCTTTCAACATTTATCCAAAGAACTGCTCAGAAGCAGTTCATTGGATATTTATGTCGTGTAGTGTAGTATCAAAGCTGTGCGTGTGCGTTCAGTAGTACAATATCAGTAACTGAACACATCCTTTCAATTTTAAAGTGCGGAGCTTTTAAATAAACACTGTTGCTGTGATTTTATCTAATTCCCTGTCCAATTTCTCTTTCACTATATTTACATCCCTCCACAGTTATACAGTTCACCGGCTGGATCAAGCCATCAATTTATTTCCTTGACATTCTCTGTTAGAGGGTAATATGGTAACAAGTGACTTCAGGCTAAAAACTAATAATAAAAATAATAATAATAATAACAACCCAGGAGATAATAGAATGTGAAACAGATGGAAGGCCCAGACAGGCTCCCTTGCAAAATACGCAATTTATTTCTGTGTTGTTTGTTTTTTTTTGTTTTGTTTTTTCATTTATTCACACAATGAAAATATACAAACTGACAGACACAACAGCAGCTACATACTGATTGTGCAGGTGAGAAAAAAGAAGAGAAAAAAGGGCTTATACGTGCTCTCACGTAGTACTAATCAATCAGTTGAAACAATAAATGATAATCACAAAAAACAACAACAAAAAACAACATTTCAAAATCATTTTTTTTTGTATTCTGCAGACGTTACATCTTTTCGTTTGCCATTTTGTATAGCATAGTCTCATTGTTCACGCAACACACATATCAGGTGTTGGTGAAAAGAGCTGCCTTTGGGCAGGTTTTTGCAGTTACCAGCTGAGTTTCTTACATGTTGTGTGTGATGAGATATACAAGATCTAGGGCTTGCTTTTGGTCTTTTAGGCATACATAGAATGAATCTGGAGATATCTCAATTTTCTGAACTTTTTGAATTACGTACATCAAAATATTCCAATGCATCTCAGAGGTACTTATGCACAAGCCAGGCATGTTTATGTTTTCAACGTGAAACCTACCCCCACTCCATCCTGTATACTGACAGCACAAACTTTTAGACATTGTGCTCAAAATATGCCGGAGGTAAGAAGGCAAGCACAGGTTATGATACAAGTTCTCCTGCTGGAATCTCACTCAGACTTTCACAACCAAACTCACCTTGGGGTACTTACAACTGACACATTTTTTCCGCATGGTAAAACCATTTAAAATGGTACTGTGCACAATTTAATCCCTGTCCTCAATATTACTGCAGATTAAGATAGTCACTGTTAAATTTTTATTAAAGGTCATTCAGGAAGGCAAAAAAAACTGGGATCTAAATGTGATATCTGTTAATAAAGCATTGTGGAACTCAAAACCATGTAACACTATGAGTGTGGGTATGGCTAAGGGCTCAAACCCATGTGACAGCATGAGTGTGGGTGTGGCTAGGGGCTCAAACCCATGTGACAGCATGAGTATGGGTGTGGCTAGGGGGTGTTGTGAGTGCATGAATGACACAGACTGTCAGCAGCCCAAAGCCATGCCACATTACTCAACCAACTCTGTGACGTTCTCAGCAGTGTTACTCTCCATTCTGTGGCTTGAACAGCATAAATTTGCTCTTGCTATTGGCTTATTGTCCCATCCACAGAAAGGGTAAAAAAGAAAAAGGAAATTCCCCTTGAACTTTTGTGACATACATTTTCTTGCCCAAAGCTGTAAAATATCTGATGCAATTGTTGAAGAATCATAATCGGAACTGTGCTTCATCCAAGGCAACAACTGACCTATTTTCTTGTCTGACACATTTATCCAAAACTGAAAATAGAAAAGGAAGCTACTTCTAAAATAAAATACAAAAAAAAAAAAAAAAAAAAATCCTGTAGAATAAATGTGGCATTTGAAGGAGTAATTAGTGACAATTAGTGAAGAGGACATCTGCTGAGTTATCAGAAATCCTGCGTGTATGTGCCTCTGAATGGCTTTAAACCCCACTAAATTATTTCCTCAAATTATTCTTGAATTAGAAGATGAAAGCCTTCAATCAAGGGTTATTTATTTTTTTATAGCTCTTGGAACAAGGACTTTTGCGTACTCTGTTTGATTTTTTGCTTGTTGAGGGCTGTTCTTTGTCATTACATGGCTAATAGTTACACTGCCAAATCATCATATTTACATTTTTTTAAAGATATGTATCCCTCAGCAAACAAGTAATCATCGTATTCTGGTTTTGTCGGATCAAGCTCATTGCTGAGCTGAGAAAGGTTTTGAAGTCTGTTTCAGCAATGGTCAAATGACAGTGTTGTTCGATGCCTAAATAATGTGTGAGAACTTCTGTAGTGTCGATCCTATGCATGATGGCCACAAACTCAGAAAGTTCTCTTTTGAAATAGTTTACTACTGTACCTCGTGATACTGTAACACATACTCCCACTCACAGTTTATAAAATCAACAGTTTTCCCAGCAAAAAAAAACAGCCTAGATTAAGGTCAGCAAAAGTGTTGCATATCTTCGACTGTAGAAGCAGACGAGAGAGTCATTAATGGAAGAGGTGTGAATCTTTCTTATGGTTAATTAATCTCCGCTCTGACAGGAGATGAGATCTGTGACAGGTCAATTACAGATGAAATTGTTTTGACATTTTCTGAAAACTACTGCCGAGGTAAAAAAAAAAAATTTAAAAAAAGTTGATGATACAAGTCTATGCTGATGCTACAATTGTGAAAAAGTTTTACATTTTATATGGTCTATCTCAGGTATTGCATGTGATAAGAAGAAACCTTCCACTTAGTCACATGTATCATGGTGTGCTAATAGAACTGTTACCATACCTAATCTTAATTTTGCCATTGTGAAGTTTATTATACCATTCTAAGGGACCTGATTAACATGACTATAAGAAAATAAAAAATAATAATAAGCCTGTTTCAATACTGGCTCGCTTTCCCCCTTGGCTAAAAATGGCAGGCTTTTTTTTTCAGGTGCAGCATTGCGCTGTACAAGCAGCATTACATAGAACAAGCAGAATTATATTCTACAAGCAGCATTACATAGTACGAGCAGCATTATATTCTACAAGCAGCATTACATAGTAAGTGCAGCAATATATTCTACAAGCAGCATTACATAGTACGAGCAGCATTATATTCTACAAGCAGCATTATATTCTACAAGCAGCATTACATAGTACGAGCAGCATTACATCGCACAAGCAGCATCATATTCCACAAGCAGCATTACATAGTATGAGCAGAATTATCGAGCACAAGCAGCATTATATTCCACGAGCAGCATTACATTGCACAAGCAGCATTATATTCCACGAGCAGCATTACATTGCACAAGCAGCATTACGTAGCACAAGCAGCATTACTTGTGTCAGTGCTGCATGGTAAGATGGGAAATGCCCTTCTGACTGTGCAAAATGGCAATCCTTGCAGGTTTGATCTTGAGCCTGTCATGAACTGATTAAGACCATAATATTCTGCAGTGTGCTCGACTGCATTCTTAAAAAGCTACAACACTAAATATGCCAAAATTAGCTGCTTTTAAGATTAATGCAATTGGAACCAGCTGGAAATGAAGGAGTTGATATCTTGCCAATAATATCATCCACAATTAACATAATTGCTCTTTATTTCTGAGTATGCAACAGGTGCATTTTCAAAAACATTTAATATGAAATATTACAAAAATATGTTTTAAAATGAAAGTATTTCAAGCAGCTAAAATTTAGCTGCTTGGAAGAGTAAGGTTTATGTTTTTTTTAGGTTTCACACAAATCAAACTGAATCACCTGCACAAAACTAAATAGAGGTTATCGCTTCCCAGACAGTTAGATTGGGCCCCTGTGGCACAAGCTCAGGGACACAGAAATAACTATGGGCAAAGTCACATTTCCCATTTTCTTTGGCAAGGGAACAAATGACCTTGTGGAGCAGCCATTTTGAAGAAAAAAAATGCTACATGTCAAAGTTTGTTTTGCACAAGGACAGAAATGGCACTTTGCGTAAAGCAAGGGCAAGAGTTTCAAGCAGGAAAATTGATTGTCGCACTTTAGAAAGTATGACCTTCGGTAAACAGATCTTCCGCCTTCAGATTTTCCTTTACTCCGGTAAGCCTTCACAGGCCATATACCAACCTTTACTTTAAGAAAAGAAAATTCAAAAATAGTAAATGCTTTGCCTTAGCATTTTTTTATGATGGCAGTTGTTTCCATTGTGGATTCCAGGGACCCCACCAGGGATTTTGGGCCCCATGAAAAGGTCTCACATCCTGCCCCAGCACTCCGGAATTTTTTTTTTTTTTTTTGAGGGCCCTTGTCAGTCAGGGCCCTTGAATGTGTCATAAATTTCCCTCTCCTTACTGTGCCCCTGGTGGTTGCCAGTGTAAAACAATTTGGACGGAAAATCGAACCTCCTTGCTCGAAAAGTAAACAAGTCCCTGAATGACTGGACATGACTGCTTGAGACCACAAAGCAAGCTTGTATTTGCCATAGTAGTGGAATACATATGCACAGCACACATATTGTTTCCGAGGATGCAGAATGGTCACTGAATATTCCATGAAAAACATGCCCAATGTATTTGTTTCATCAACCAAATGACAGGATTGAATGCAACTAAGGGGTATAGTCACCATATTTCAACCAACATTCAGAGTATTCACTGAAATGTAACGCCAATTAATAAGCTGTTAAAAATGTATGCACAAAGCAGTAGCCTTTGAATCAGGATAAAGCTTGCCTTCAGTTGAACGATATTCTTTATGAATCTCTGTACATGTCATTGCATGTCACATTTTGCCAAAAATCGGCAACCAGAAAAATAAAGCGGCAGAACCCAATATGTTATCCGTCTCTGAAACGCGACCTCGCTGCCAGCGAGTTAAAAACGGAAAAAGCTTTTCTTTTCTCCCGGCCACGGCAACAGATTGCAGAAGGCAGATGGAGAGCGGGTGATCTTCCACCGAAGCGCGGTCCGTAAAAAAACCCCGTGAATTTTTTTGTCCGCGATTGCTGCGCTCGCAGGACGGCCGCGGAAAAATAACATCGCGGGCAATTAACCCGCACGGCGCTGGACCGGTTTCAGGGCCTCCCGCACCTGGACTGCCCTCTTTTTGAAAGGAAGCAAACGGAGCCGGAGATTGGTCTCATTTTAACAGCCAATCACACGCGGCGCCGTCGCATTCAATCACAGGCCCATTCAGGCGGCTGGTGCCTCTGGGACAGCCGGAGAGCTTTCATCTGGATGTGGTCAATACGGGGCCCTCGTTAAAATGTGCATTCGTTATCTGATCGACATAATCATTTCCATTATAACCTTCCTTTTGAAGTGTCCCTGCTTTCGGTGGGGGTGCAAACATAACCCAATCTGCAATCTCTGGTGAGCGGAGGCATCGTTTTTTGGTACATTTAAAGCTTTATTATGATTTTCAATTAGTAGATATTCAACCATGCCCGTGCATATGCTCGATTATGCCATGTACACTGGCATGACGATCTGGAGTTACGAATAAGTTAATACAGTTTTAATGGAAATGGTGATGTATTGAACTGGAAGACTTCTGCGATCCAGTGATGCATGAATCAGGATAATAAAGTAATAAAATAAAGAAAAATAAAGTAATTTTAAAAAAAAATTACACAAACACCTCACGTGAATATCCAGTGATGGGGTCTCATCAGTGTTCCACAGTAAAATGTGTTAATTCAACTCTAACAGAGTATACATATGAGTCCAATAGCACCCATATGTACTCTGTAAGAGTTCATTTAACTCTGAACATTTTTCTGTATGACTTGACCTAGCAAGATAATGTTCATCTCAATAAGTCCCCTGGGTCTTTTTTTTTGCATCTGTAGGTCTCCAGAAATGTATGCGCAAAGTAAGCTCAAATGTAACCACCAGAGCCACCATCACCCAGGAGGTCACAGTCATAAATCCCTGCACTACCATTCGGAGTCCCATAGGGGGCACTGTATGTGGGGCCTGTAAGCACTGTGATGCCAGTGGGCACCAGTGACATCACAATCAGGTCAAGCTTGAAGAGCTGGTAAAAGGCCTTAGAAAGGTTTTCTCTCCAGCATGAGCTTCAGCATCAAGTACTGCCCCAAGGCAGCTGACATTTCAGTGACATATGTAGTGTTTATGGGGCTATTAAAATAGCAAGATTTGTAGTACGATGTGATTATCTGGGAGTCCACAGATCAGAATAGATTTTTTTTTTTAAATGTTCATTCCTGATGGACGCAAGGCTCCCCCACTGTGATACTGTATATATGTCCTTACTTCCGATGCAGTGAAGCAAGGAATTTTGCCAGACAATATGAAATTAGTGTTCCACACTGGCATATTCTATCCAAGTGGCAAACATAAGAGCTATCGTATTTTAAAACATGAGACTGGAGGCTGTTGTTGGACTGGATTGGAATACATTTAAAAGATTTTTTTCAGGCAGAAATTTTTTATTTTAAATTATGTATTATAAATAATGTAGTCCACTTAGGATGCTTGAGCTAATTAGCGCAGCTTCATCAGTATAGAAAATACAAAATCACAGTTTTTGAAGTTCCTTTACGGGTTTTGAGCATTTATGTTTTCCGTAAAAAAATAAAAAATGAAAAGCTCCAGCGCGCAGCTTCAGAATCAACAAGCCGCCATTGGCTTAGCAGGCTGAGGACCGTCTGTGGAGAGGGCCAGTTCGTGGGCGTCCTTTGGCACAACACTGCTAACAGCTGTCCCTCTGATTATTCCACCTATTTTCTCCTTTCTTCAGGGAAATGTCCCGCAGGCCACAGAGGAAAATAAGCCGTGTAATGTGTGGCTATTCGTTTAATGCGCGCTAAAACTGAGCTGGTCCGTGAAAACGACGCTATGTTCTCAATCAGCTCTTTTGGATCCAAGGAGAGAAATTTGAGCCAAAAGCTCTCATCTGACATGGCTATCTCCCTAACTGAGAACATGCAGGTGGGAAAGGCACAAAGATCTTTTAACACATTGCTGTTAACTACATGTACTGTATCATTATATTTCCGAATTCCGCATCTTTATAATGTATTCCAGTATAGGCCATTCACTAAGTGCTCAGGCCCCGTATAGCAAGCTGGATCTCGCTGACGTACTCGTTTCCAAAAACCTGCTTTGCTCACTGGGGCCTCACGGGTGCCGGCCAGATGAACGGTGACAGTTCTCCAGTCAGAATAAATGTCTGCTAATGACACCCTCCATGCCCGTGACTGTGAGCTAATGCTAATCCTCAGCGTTTCTCGTGCCATGATGGCTTTCCACTCCACACAGAGACCAAATGGAAGGGCTAGGAGTGAGACCAAGCGGCTTGTGTCAGCCTTGCCTTCTGCACAGAGCAAGAGAAGCCAGCCTGCAGCATGAATTCAGGTTCTCGACTCCACAGTTCAGTAATAGCCATCTTGTGGTCCTTTTTACTGCCCAGTTTTCCTAAAAAAAAAACTAAAATGGCAGCTCTTTGATTATTTGGCAGCCGTGTCATGGGTAAGGAGTTGGTCTTGTAACCTGAAGGTCACAGGTTCCCCTGTAGGACACTACCGTTGTACCATTGAGCAAGCTACTTAGCCTGCATTTCTTCAGTATAAATCCAGGTGTAAAATTAGATGAAAAAAGTTGTGTAAGTTGCTTACACAGTTGCTTTGGTAAGAGCGTCTGCTAAATGCCTATAATGTAATGTATTTGTATACAAACAGAAACACTACTACATACTGTAAGAGATTTATATTGAGGATGCACACTTTACTCCAACACAACAACATTGAAAGCCAACTGCATGCTGTCTTCAGGGGTGCAACATATTGTTCATCAATGAGGCGAAATGACAATGTGCTTGGAAACAAAAGACACGATATATACGATATATACATTTCTCCAGTGTCCATGAAACTCTGTTGGAGTCAATACAATCTGTACTAAATTGATTTTGCATTCCACCCTGCATTGTTAATTATATTCTGTTTATGTGAGTAGTACATGCTGCTTTTAAATGATACAGGCAACAGGCACTCTTGATTACCTCATCACTGTTGCAAAGTGACTTCAAACAACAGCAATATGGTACTTAAGTAGACTTGCCTCACAGCGGACATTGACTACATCCCTGTTTCCTTCGCGTGCTGTTTTCAGAAATGATTGTACAGATCGGCTCTGTGTTTGATCAGAGCTCTCCCCTGCAATTAAGCATCCGAACGAAGTATGAAGTAAACAGCGAGCGGCAGTTAGGAACCGGCCGTCATTTCCGCAAAAATCCGCATATCCCTAATCACACGTTCCCCCGCTAACTCCCTTGATTTACAAAAGCTCCTTCCACACCTCGCTTCGGCCTCATCTCCGTCTTCCGCGAAGCTTTGAGATTTTTTTTTTTTATTTGCTCGACTAAATGCAGTTAATCCTCCAGTAATTAATTCGCTAAGCAGCAAACGCATGCAGCACAGGCAGACTGCCTCGAGGAAATTTCACCCTTTGTTTTCGCAGCCCGTTGAAGGGATTCGGGACCGTGATTTCCCGCCTTCGTCCTCTCTCCCCGGCGACGTTCCCTGTTCCCTCTGAGGAGCGAAGAGGAAGGCGCTGGAGCCCGCTGTTTCGGTGGCCGAACCCTGGAACAGGATACTCGCCCGCCGCCGCAGACGGTGTTATCTCGCCGGAGCAGAGGCGCAGTGTGTCATGGAGCCGGTCAGGTGGGGATTAGAGGAGGTAATCCCACTGTTTGACTGCAGCCCCCCCCCCCCCCACCCCCCCGTGCAGTTTGGCAGATGACAGTGTTTAACAGAGAACAGAGACATCACCCCCCCCCCCCCCCCCCCCCCCCGTGGGAGGCCGGGAAAGAGATGCTGACAGATGCTTTCTCCTCTCGCACCCCCGTCTCCTTGACATTTTGGCTCCTGCATTGATTTCTCTATCGTGGTGCCAGGGTCCAGGGGGAAGGTACTGGGGCTGCTACAATCGCACTAAGGACCGTGAGGACCCGCAAATTAAAATGTGTTGATGATTGTTCTTCTTTGCGTGTGCATACGAGCGTGTGTGTGCATACTTGCATGAGCGTGCATGTGTGTGTGTGTGTGTGTGTGTGTGTGTGCATGTGTGTGTGTTTGTGTGCATGCATGCATGTGTGTGTGTATGTGTGTATGTGGTTGTGTATGTGTTTGTGTGTGTGGAGGGAGGGAGGAGAGGTACTGCATGAGGAACCTCATAATTTAGCATCTTCATATTTGCTCCGCTTTTGTGGGAATTGAGAATATGCAAATCAATCCTGCCAACAATTTATTTATCATCTATTTTCAGAGCAGCGGAGCCGGGTGAAAAAATATGGAATGAAAAAGAAAAGAAAAGAAAGAAATGCATGCATTTCCAACTGCTTGGCTATCAACAGGTGGCCAGGATAGATTTTCAGAATCAAACAATCTCATATCATTTGCGCGCTCAGGCAGGGAGGCATGCGCCTGTGTGATTTCTCTTGCTTCGCCTCGCCGTGACTTGGCGGGCGGCGCTGTCTTAAGTTCCCGCCCAACGGCAGTGGGACGCGACTGAATCGAGCGGAAGTGAAATGAACTCGAAAAAAAGGCCGGAGAGTAGCTGGGGAGTAGCTTTAATAACACTGACGCCTGACGTGAGTCACTTCCGCTTCAGTCACGGCTGTTTGAAGCGGACGAGGGCTCATGTGCGGCACAATGCCGTGTGACGATTTTCGTGGGAAATGAACTCTGTGACGTTGTTTTCAGGGTGGAGTGGAGGAAAATCCATTGTTCATGGGGGTGCGGGTTGGGCAGTGGGGTGGGGGGGGGTGGTGTGTTTTGGATATAGACATCCTGTGTGAGCAGACCCTTCATCAGATGAAGATCTGTGAGGATGTGAGCTCAAAACCTCTCAGCGTATTGCGCTCGCTTGCGTCAAAGGAAGGGACAGCATTGCTTTGACTTGCTGTCAAAAGACGAGCCTTTCCTTGAGGACACGTGCGTAGGTTTGGGACACAACAGGCAGACATGTCACCCCCAATATTTTCATGTGAACTCATTGCGAGACTGACTGGCTTTTGAGACTTGACGTTTACTGTAACTACTTTAGAATAGGTGGTCCAACAGTATACCTCTCCATTCATCTATCCATCATCTATACCCACATATTCTGGACAGGGTCACAGGGGGGTGCTGGAGCCTATCCCGGCGTGCATTGGGCGAGAGGCAGGAATACACGCTGAACAGGCCGTCAATCTATCGCAGGGCGCACACACCATTCACTCACACACTCATACCTACAGGCAATTTAGAGTCTCCAATTAGCTTAACCTGCATGTCTTTGGACTGTGGGAGGAAACTGGAGTACCCGGAGGAAACCCACATGGACATGGGGAGAACCTGTAAGCTCCACACAGAAAGGTCCAGACCGGGATTCAAACCCAGGAACTTCTTGCTATAAGCCGAGTATACCTCTCTAATAGTTGAAATGAAACCTATGCCTATGACCGGAGGCATACCAACTAAACTCTGCCTTGCATGACCTTGTCTACAATGATTATAATAATTTAAATGGAATTATGTAATGATTAATCAAATACATGTAAAGTACAATGATTTATTTTATTTTATTGTATTTTTTTCATAGAAAATGCTACCAAAAGGTCACCCGCCAAAGTGGCTGGTCACAGTGACGTAGATCTACCCACATTTGGCGGGTTGTGAATGTCAAGCTCTGCATGTGCCTCTCTCTTTCTCCCGCCAACTTTATGTTGCTTTTTTTTTTTTAATGTTTTGACCCCAGCCTCTATGTTTGCTACCTAAGAGAAAACCGTGACCCACGTTTGTACTCCCCTGTGCTCGTCCAGGGAGTTACTGTATGAACAAGACTTTTTTTGCCATTTGCCTTGGACGTTGCAGCAGAGTACGGGGAGGGGGGGAGTGGGGGGAGATTCAGAAAAGGCTCTTAAGAATCCCATCTCCCCAAGCTCAGCTATAATTCAGAACTGCCCCTTAACTGACATATTAGAGCTCTGATGCAAAAGCAGCCCTTCAAATATTTTTTTCTTCCTCTGCCCTTTGTGTGTTTGCTGTCTTCCTTGATGCAGGAGGAAGCACAAACAAGGACTGGATTCTTGCCAGTGTGGATTGCATGTAGCCATGGCCGAGATGTGCTCTTGGAAAACACGGCCGGTGGTCGTAGTCCATGTTTATGTTGATGAGGTGATGTGGCAGGCTAATGTTCATCAGTTCATTTTCTAACAGTCATGGCATCATCATGGTGCCCTGTCACCGCATTGATACTGCCATCGCCTTCAAAAATAAATACCGGTATGGCAAAAAATTGCATTTCAGAATACGTATGACAAAAATTAAATTTCAGAATGTTCCGCTCTCCTCGAAACGTGATTCCTGCACATAGTTTTCTGGACCATCTCAGTGCAGATTTCTCCCACCGTTGCTGCTCTCGCACCCAACAGATCTTTTTGTTTTTTGTTTAATCATCTGCGGTACTAGAAGCCACGCGGAGGAAGGGGAATATTGGCTGAGTGCTTCTCCGCGCACGTGCGCGAACTGCAAATGACACTGACCCCGGAGGATTTCAACGCGCGGTTCGGAAGCAGCTGGGCAGAATATGTGTTGCTCTAGTGTGCGCAACAGGAAGCCTGCATTCACGAACAGAGAGGGATGCAGCTAGCTGTGGGAGTGTGTTCGGTTTCTGGAGTGCTTGGTCAGGGGAATTCTGGGAATGCCATAGCAAGTGCTTATCTGCAGCCATACTGAACACTCATTACATTACATTACATTTATTTAGCAGACGCTTTTATCCAAAGCATCTGCTTTGGATAAAAGCATGGTCATTTAGTCAACTACAAAACACAGGTCCAGTAAGATACATTTTCTATTTATTTTGTACAGCTATCTCTTGCCAAGAACGCAGTTTAGTTCACACAGTGAACACTATTCTGACCTAACTTATGCCAAGCCAAACTAGGGAGAAGAACAAGCTACAATATTAAGACAAATACAAATTACCAAAAACTTCTGGAATGGGGGTACATGTAACATGAGTGTCATGAAAGGGGGGGGGGGATTTAAAGTGAAATGATATACAGGGTGGTGGTAGTTAGTCCAGGTATAGTCGGAAGAGATGCGTCTTTAGACCACGGCGGAAGATGGGTAGTGAAAGAGAGGAATGTAAATGGAATGGAAAAAGCATGGTCACCTGTTCAGAGCAGTGACCTGTCAGTTATACAAACCTAGGCATGGAAATGCTTACACCATAAAACAAAACGAACACCTTTAACCTGCAGATTATCAAGCATGCACTTTGGTCTTTCCATATTTGCTAATTCATGAGATAAACACAGAGTAGTAGCAACTACACAAACAGCGTTTATCTTATTCGCAACTTATGTTAATAGAGCTAGCGTCTGTTATTAAAGATCAATGTTAAATAAGGGCATATGTTGCATTGTAGCCTTTATTTATTCATTTTTTCTTAGTTTGCCAAATGCAATCCTACAGTTACTGGTGCTGCTTTGTATTTGGACCAAAAATAAATAAATAAACAGTTAAAGTCGGTTTCATATACATATTTCCAAATATGTATTGTCCGTTCTTTCAAAATAAGAATGGTATCATTTTATACATGAACGTGACAAATTACCTTCATATGCTAAGGAATATGATGGTAAATCAAATAAAAAAAACATATACACTGTATGCTGCCAGTGACATACATATGAAATGGCTACCGATTTAAGGCCCGCAAAGGAGCCTGCCACTGCACACAATATAATAAAGCTGAACAGAACGAGTCAATTACTACATTACAAAAGTATTAAATATCGCTTGGCTAATTACTCCAAAACTCATTTAGAGGATAATCTCGGACCGCTTAGGCATTCCAACTCAGAAATTGAACTGACAAAAGCGTGAAGAGGTAATAACTAAGCTTCATGTGTATATATAGAAAATGAGGAAGCACGTCAAAGTATTATATTAATTGGACAGCTAATAGGCCTTAATTACCGAATGAGTCTACTGTCTGCATGGAGTGTGTCCACTGGAGTCAGCATCACGCTCTCTATTTGCGTTAACAAATCAATATTAAATCAAGTCATTCCATATTCTCCCAGGTTTATTATTGTATTTTATTTTGATGTAACTTCTTATTTAACTCTTTAAAATGCGAAACATTTCCATTGGTTTAGCAACTACTTCATATGGCCTCGTAGTTTTTACATCCAGATATTTAACAAATAATTTTTTAAAAATTTGTCATGTCAGAAGAATAAGTTTCATATAGTTCCAGTAACATTCACCTCTTCTCTGTCCATACATTCTTTCCATTTTCTAATGGGGACCACTTTTATCTCACTGTGTCTGGAAGACATAACAATTGAAAAGCACACATTTATGATTTCACACACACACACATGCACGCACACACACACACACAGAATGCACGCACGCACACATACACACAATGAGAGTTGAAATAAGTTAATAAACAAAAAGTTGTTATATTAAATATAGAAGTTGTACTTTTCAGGTAATTTTTTAAAAAAAATTTTTGGCATAAGGCAGACTTAAAACTATCAGGAAAGTGCCTCTTCATTTCATGACATAATTTTCTAATAGTTTTCTAGTGTACTTCTCAAAGTAGCTTTGAAGATCTCTGTCATTCAAACCCTTTTAATAGAAAATGCATGAAAACCTTTTGCTCAGCCAAATTTCATTTGCACTACATCTTGAATGTGATTCTTTTAAAAGGCCCTCTAGTCTTTTTGTGTGCTCTTTGGTGTAATTCTTCTTCTTCTTGTTGCCTTGATTTGGAAGTTACGTTCTCACCACCTGGGGAGCAAAAGCAAAAGTCTCTGCTTAGAATGAATTATGCGCTGTATGTTTTTTAATCTAATTTGTTTTCACTGTTGTAGTCTGAAGTTTGAGCAGGTCTGAAGCAGTGAAAAATTGTCTTAAATCCTTTGAATCGTGGCACAGTTTTGTTCAACAACCACGGCTATGGGCTGCTTGAGTTGTAGGTATGGTGGTGCTATTTGGACAGACATTTGTAAAATATGAATATCATCATTAGTTGCATTTATAAACTTCATTGCTGCTTCATAAATAAATAAGGAAATTAATTAATTATTATTATTATTATTATTATTATTATTATTATTATTATTATTACATACATACATACATGACTGTGAATACATGTGGTTTGTCACATATACAGCACAAAATCTGCCCATGAACACTTCATAAAATAGTAATGCCATCTTGACAAACATGTTATATATGCTTTATTAAGGCATTATGAACACAATGTCAAATTCCAAAAAGAAAAAAAAAAATACACATATTCTCAGCAGTAACATACCTATATTTTACAAATTTTGTGAGCTTAATCACTTATCCTACCAAGAACAGCATGCAGCTCAGGGTCTTGATTTTCACCTCACGGAAAGATCTAAGACGAGGCCAGTGTGTCATCCTGCAGGGTCTTAATTGAAGACCATGTTTACTTCATTAGTTCATTAATGGAATCAGGTGTCATATTGCTGTGATGAAAATTAAAATCTGCACCCACATTGGCCCTGTCTGGATAAGACTGGACACCCCTGCCCTTTTCACACCTCTCCCAAATACCCTTGCTTTATTGTGGTGCCAACCCTGAATGAAATGTTCGCAGTGGAACGATTTGCGGAATTTGCGTCTTTTAACCGGAATGATGCTCTGTCTCCTCGTCGATAAAAAAAAAAGTCAGCGGTCACCATTAAGTATGAGATTTCAGAGATTGTCACAGATTGCAATGAATTAAAGGCAATTTTGTCCAATTTTTGTGACTCTTCACTGCCCCCCTCCAGTGGAATGCAGGAGGGTTAACGTACTCTGGTGGAATGAATGCGTGATGAGTAGGATGGTAAATGAACTGCATTTATACAGCGCTTTTATCCAAAGCGCTTTACAGCTCCTCTCATTCATCCATTCACACACACACGCACGCACACACCAACGGTGAGAGGCTGCCATGCAAGGTACCAATCAGTTGGGAGCAATTACGGGTTAGGTGTCTTGCTCAGGGACACTTCGACACGCCCAGGGCGGGGGATCGAACTGGCAACCCTTCGACTGCCAGACAACCGCTCTTACCGCCTGAGCTATGTTCTCTCCCCAGGAGAGAAAGAGCTGTGTTCTGTGTGCTTTCAGTTAAAGCCAAGGCTACACAAACACAATTTTTTAATTAAAAAATACAATTATAAAGTGATAGACAATTATTATATATATACATAATTTTCATAGACGAAAAACAGCATTTGGATTACAGAACAGCTAGAAAAGAGATGTTATCATATCAATCAAACAGAAAGGGCTCACTTGTGAACTCGGTTTTAGCATAATATATATCAATACATGCATCACATGTTGTCATGTCTTTGCAAACAAAAATGTTCAATTAACCAAAACGTAAGCATTTCTGTTTGTATATGCCATGGAATTATTATGGCTTATGACTAACGAGAGTTAAATATGACAAAATGAAATTAATTCCAATGAATATTTTAAAATCCTGAAATTAACGAATACGTGATATAATATATAAAAGATAATACAGTGTAATTAATATAAATAAATAAATAAGCATTTATAAAATTTACTATGCACCATAAATCTGATACAATGTGGAGTAAGCATAGCATAATGATGACAGCATCATTCTTACTGATTATGCACCAATATACAGAATAACACGTGCAGTATTAAAAAAAATATGATATAGATTGATGGAACATTTATGGCATATACCAATGTCACAGGTCTATGTGCAGTTATAGAAGACTATTCAATGTGTCACAATAGGATCTTTTGTCAAATGTCTTTTTGACCAAAATCAAGACAGATCATGGCATTGCCGTTTGAAGTGAAAATAAAAGGTAAGGCATTTGTTGGATAGCAACAATAAAGGCTTAGTCCTTTGAAGTATAGCCATTTATCCTCATTTCCCGACCCCCATTTTGTGTTTTCCTATTTTGATATAGAATCAATGGTCATGGGCGAGTAATACATTTCACATTTCTCAGGTGGCACTCGGGCAGCCGAATGAATCCATTACTGAACCTCTTAAAGTCAGTCTACAGTAATGTGTAAAAAAAAAAAAAAAAACACTCATAAATCCAAAGAAAGGAAAATGCACCATCTTTATATTTCTCACAGGACAAAAACAAAAATTTCAACAATGGTTTGACACTTCACCATGATGCTTGATGGTATGGGTTTTTAAAAAGGGGTTCCTCGTGGACCGCTGGGGGTCCTTGAAGATACTGTAGGGGGGGGGCCCTGGCCAGACTTGATATGCAATGACTGTATATAGATTTAGGAAACTATTTCAAATGATAAAACCTTTTTTGAAAATAAAACCTTTTTTTTTTTACTTGATGATGGGGGGCTACCCTGGATGCCATTGAACCTGGGCAGGGGTCTATGGATTGGTCTAAGTTGGAAACCCCAGCGCCATGGCGATGGGGACGCACACAAACACGCATGAGGCATTTTGGCAGACAAAACAAACAAAAACAAAAAGCGAATGGAGCTGCAGTTGTTGACAAAAAGAAGACCTGTTTTGAGAATCGGACTTTGCTGAAGTTCTGACCTTTTTACACGCACTCCAGCCCAGCAGTGCTGTGAACCTGCATGCGGCTGCAGCAACGGGGACGGCGCTGACAACCGTTACAGAAACGAGCGGGACGCCACGGCAAATGAGAATCTCCAGACGTTCGCGCCGGTGTTTTATTAACGACAGGAGAGATCTAGCGCTGGGCGGAAAGAATAAACAAAAGGAAACAAAAACAAAACCAGGCTGCCAGGCCCTTTTATTGGTTTGAATTTCGGGGCTGGGGTCGAGGGGTCACCACAGCAAGGCCACAGCATGAGGAGGGGAGAAGAGAAAATCGGAATCGCGTATAATGAAAGGATCATCCGCAAAGCAGTCTTAAAAGAACAGATATGTCAAAGAAATAAAAAATCAAAATGCAACTTCTGGTTGACCACACATCAGGCTGGTGTGGGCTTGTTGTTGACCAAAATTAACGGGTGAGGAATGGGGCATGGCTGCCATTTGAGAAGAGGTGCCTCCAAGCAGTGTGGAAAGCATCTGCATTTTAGCCCTCATTATGCCACACAATACATTTCCAAGTCACTATTCGTAACTTGTGCTCAACCATGCCACCTAGTGGTGACAGTGAAGACTGCACCAAAAACACTGAAACCAGAGATTCTTTGGTCTCAGGAGTGTGAGATGGAAAGGTTAACTGGAGCCTGGCTTGCTTGTAGAACTATAGCATAGCGTAGAGCATTATTCATAGCATAGTAATGGTGTTATTGGTTGCAACTGCTGCTGTACCACACTTTTGTGGTCAATTGTATGTCTTGCTTATTTTGCAGTTGCTGCTGTTATTGACTGTGTTCTCACACAAAGCTTGTCTGGAGAGAACTAAGACAAATTTTATCATTACATTCAATGTACAATAATGCATAATTTAGACAAAAACAAACTTTAACATATGAAGGAAACTATAAAGTACTTTAAGTAGCTTAAACAAACAGTGTTGTAGACATGCAATGCACCATGTTTCAAAACAAGCCTTTGAACAACATCTACAGGAAAAACGGCCATTTGAGAAAAGGAAAATAATAGTTCATCTGAGATACAGCAGCGAAGCAACTGAAAGTATGAAATAAGTTGTGAATTGAAGAGCAGAGAGTGACAGTAATTCAGAATGAAATGAAAGGTTTGCAGTCGCTCCAACCGCACAGCATTTCCCAGGCTGCCATAAGACAGCTTTTAGCCGGGTCACATGTTACCATGTCCACCCTGTCTTTGCCTCTGCTCTTAGCACGTCCCCAGCTCCAAAATTAGCTTTTCTTGTTCCATATACTTTTTTTAACAATTGATTAAGAAGCAATACAAACTGTTAATATAGCATGCTAACACCACACAGTGATAAATGTCCAGTGTTAATTCAACTCTACAGTAACAGTGATCATTCAACTCTTAATAGATAACACTTGGTCCCACTCTGAAATGTTATCTGTTAAGAGTTGAATGAACTCTGGACATTTTTCTGTGCATGATTTCATGTTGGTAATGCAGTGGACCCCATCTCTAGTACTTCTGGGAAACAAAGTGTGTGTACAGGGTTTTCATTCAGACCGAACAATGTAATCTGCATAGACAATAAACTGTCTGGTATTAACACAAAATAGATAGCATTTGCTCCAGCATTCCACAGAGTTAACACTGTCAGAGTTGAATTAACACTAGACATTTTACTGCGCAGTGGTCCCATCGGTAGTAATGTCACGTCGTGATCTTTTAAAGGATCGTGCTCCGGTGTCATTCGGTGTCAATCGCTCCGTCATAGCGGGCAGGCTTAAGGTGTCGCCTGCGTCAGTCCGTAAGTCATTCGGTTGGCTAATCACTAGCCAGTCAGCTTCTGTCAGAAAGCCAGATGAGGCTACCATCTCAGGAAGTGCTGAGTTACTGTTATGGCGTTGTTAAGCAGAACACATTAGCTGGCAACTCCAGGCAGGTAATTTGTACCTCTGCTGTGGTGATAATTGGTCTGGATGGTGCTGACAGAGCAGGAGAAGGAAGGGGGAGGGGAGGGGGTGGGGGGGGGGGTGCAGTACTGGGCACGAGATGAAAAAAGATTTCACCATTACAAACACAACATAGATCTGGACCCCACAGTATAATTCTCTCAACTCCCTGTCTGGAGAGCAGGATTTACCTCCCCTTTCTGGGAGCGTATTCCTTGTTTCATATGGCTTTGGAGTACCTGAGGCAGTTCAATCAACACTTTCAACAACCTCTCTAGCTAAGTGAAATGAGAAACAGTGTGGTGGCTATCATGTATAGCATAAATCTTACTTGAGAATGCGTATTTTTAAGTACACCATGATGCCACGAGGAAAAGGAACTACCGGATCAATGCTGGATAGATTTATTTTACTCATTTGAAAATTGGCTGAATGGATTTTTTCCCCCTTTCTATTCCCGCAGTGACATACAGACTAAAATGCCCAGTGTTCATTCCACTCTAACAGTGTTGATTCAACTCTTGACAGATATTCATTTGGTCCCACTCTGGAAGGTGTAATCAAATGTTATCTGTTGAGAGGTGACTTAACGCTGGGCATTTCACTGTCTGGGGCCAATGAGCAAACACTGTAAATGGTACAGTACGTCCTATCGCTGAATTTGATTACATCATGCAGATGGCACAGCAACGTATGAGTGTTTACTAGGCTGACCTATAAAGTGCCATGCTGTAACTCTGTTCTCCTCCACTCCACTCTGCATTCTACTCTATATTTCAAGCGCCTAACAGAGAAAGCTTGCCTCATTTAATGCAATATCACAATGGAAGAGATCTTGAAGTAGAAACTAAAATGTATTTCCTGTATGGTCATACATAACTACACAGCATTTTTTTTTGTTTACTGTGCATCAATAAGCAGAGTTTTAAATGGGCCACACAGAATAGTGCAGTCTTCTGTACTGAGCAATACGAGCAATACGAGTCATCCAGTATGAATTTCACCACCGTGTCCATGACGTAAACTCACAAACCGATGTCAAGGACAATTGTTTTTCCCCCCAACGTTTTCCCATCAATGCCTTCCCCCCAGAAGTTACCTTGGGATTTATGTGAGGAAGCTTGTCCCGAAGAGACTACGAGAAAACGCCTGTCTATATCGACACGCTCTTTCATGTCCTTGTGTCTCCATGAGAGACGGCACTAAAACCTCCTTCCGCCTGAACTCCCTGTTCAGCGCCTATCATGACACAGGAAGACGCTGAATGCAGAGCATGGCTCACCTTCATAATGAGGTCATCATTATGTCTCGGAGAAACGTTGTTAGGGGCATAATTCCCTGCTCTCCTCGCTCACGGGAGCCGCGGCACCTGCTGCTAACGCGATGGCGGGAGAAAGCGCCACCTCGGCACGTTTCGCCTTCGACGGCGGAAACAGCGGGACCTTCCGGCCGCGCGCGGGACCGCGTTTTTATCGCGGGCGCGGGAAGCGGACCGCCCCGGCGGACGTGCGTGCTCTTACACAGCCGTGCGGGAGCGTGCGCTAAGGCTGCCTCATCGTGCTGCGCGCGGCTGCGTAGCGTCCGCTGCCTTCGAAAGCTATCGCAGTTATTCATTTATAGCGCCCGTACTGCAACTCTTTTCTTTCTCTACTTCTTTCTTATTTAAAAAAAAAAGAAAGAGAGTATTTCTGTTTTATTTATTAGATTTATTTTTTTCGAGGGACGGTGCACGTTAATTAACATTACTGTAAATGTGCCAGTGTTGTTCAAACTGCTAATTTTCAACAGTGCTGTCCTTGGGTGAAAAGAACTACGTTGCAACTAAGCTGCCAATCGAGTAATGCAACTACCAAATGAATATTTGATGTAATTTTATGTTTGTTCTGTATGACACTATATGTGTATTGTTCAGTAATGATGTTGCTGATTGTGAGTCTGTATTTGAGCTCATTTCGACATTCATATTTAATGTTACCGCATTTCCCTGGATGAGATGTCTTTTTTATTATTTGCTAATCAGAGTTGTGGGCACTGAATAGGATGATGTTGCAAATGGTGCGTAAATGATGGTGTAAATCGAGAAACATAAATCAAGTGCTTCAAGACTGGATTGGTCGTAATTAAATCCGCATCTTCAAGAAGGTTAAAAACAAACCTCTGAGTGGTGAAGAGCCCTTTAATGCAGTAAGCAGTGACGTGATTTATTCAACCCAGAAAGTGTGTTTGTGTGTGTCTGTGTGTCTGTGTGTGTGTGTGTGTGTGTGCGTGCATGCGTGCGGGTGTGTCTGTGTGTGTGTGTTTGTGCACGTGTGTGTGTGTGTGTACATGTGTGTGTCGGCGTGTATATGTGTGTGTATGTGTGTGTTTGTGTGTGTGTGCGTGTGCATGTGCCTGTGGGTGTGTGTGTGTGTCCGTGCTTGTGTGTGCATGTGCCTGTGGCTGTGTGTGTGTCCGTGCTTGTGTGTGCATGTGTGTGTGTATGTGACTGTGTTCCTGTAAAATATTATCAAGGCTTGGGGCCTGTGCTGATTGACAGCCTACATGCATGGCAGGTCAGTGGCTGGGAAATGAAAGCCAGCCGATGGACACAGGCTGCTCTCCCGAGCTGGGAAGCGGAGCACGTTTTTGCTAGCGATAGCGCCGTATCTCCACAGCTTCTGCTGACCTTTGACCTCCGCTGTGGCCCACAGGCACAGGCCGCGCCTCGGCCGCCCTGAGAGCGAGCGCTTGAGCGAACGGCCGCGGGCTCCGCTCCAGCAGAGAGCCTCCTCATCATCAGCAAACGAGGATGAAGATAAGAGCGAGAGAAACGGAGGGAGAGAGAGAGAGACGCTAGCAACAAGACACCCTCCATCCCAGCCTCGCCTTCTCAGCATCTCTCCCACTGTGCTGGAACATCCATCTTGTGAAAATAAAATCCATGTCAGTTTCTGCTCTTTCCAATCGCACGTTTCCTTCCTCTCGTTATCCATTCCTGGGAGCGGTTGACCTCAATCATCATTTTCAGGCATCGCATGTAAGTAAGCAGTAAATTGTCCAGTGCTGATTCTACTTTAATTGTGTTTATTCAACTCTAACAGATAACATTAGGCCCCTTTCGGGACCAGATTGGGACTAAATGTTATCTGTTAGAGTGGGATTTACCCTGGACATTTTACTGTGGGTTGCCTGATCCTCGTTTTCAACTGGAATATCTGGTTTTCAGAATATTTTTTTCCAGTCCGGTTTGTTGTCCCAATAGGACAATATAATGTATGGTCAAAGTAATTGAGTAATTGATTGAAAAAGAACTGACCATTATTCATGTAATGAGTTTTCATTTCAACCACCACAGTATGTAATCCATTCCAAAGGCTACCTACCACCCACCCAACCTCCTTGAAAGCTTCTGATGTAGGTAAGAACCGCAACAGAACTGCTTCAGTAAATACCATTATATTACATTACGTGCATTTAGCAGACGCTCTTATCCTGAGCAACTTACACAACTTTTACACAGCATTTGCATTGCATCAATTTAAACAACTGGATATACACTGAAGCAATGCAATGCAGGTTATTCACCTTGCTCAAGGGTACAAGGCAGTATCCTGGTATCAAACCTGTGACCTTTAGGTTACAAGACCCAGTTCCTTACTCATTATACCCATTATAGTACACTGCCCTCAGCTCTGTCCAGCTCTATCAATGTATTTTATGTAAAGAGGTTAATGCATGCTGCATTGGTTTTGTAAGCATCTGATATATGCCTCGCATGCAAGCTGAAAATGAACCAACTAAACAGAGGGATGAGGTGCAACTGGTATGTACATGTAATCCACAGCTACTTTTTATT
Source organism: Anguilla pacifica (assembly GCA_039654925.1). Taxonomy (NCBI): domain Eukaryota; kingdom Metazoa; phylum Chordata; class Actinopteri; order Anguilliformes; family Anguillidae; genus Anguilla; species Anguilla pacifica. The sequence goes on along the minus strand of CM077286.1, from coordinate 73,841,548 downwards.
GTTTATTAGAAGGAACGCAGGAGGAATGATATTCCTTAGTTATTCTCATTCTGCGCACAGCCACCACTGCTGTTATTCTTTTATGCCTGCACACACAAAAAAAAACAAAAAAAAATCTCAGTAGCTCGCAGATGAAGACCCAAAAGAAAAATCTGAGTAATAAGTCCGGGAGCCAACATATCAAATAAGATCTGAGATCTAACAAACTATCTTGCCGAAGTCCACAATGCCTGCATATTAATTTATGTATATAAAGATGAAGAGTGGAAAACCTTTTTGTAAACTGAATAGATCTTATGCTCTGACACTATGCACAGAATGCATCTGAAACCTCCCCCCACTCTCTCTCTCTCTCTCTCTCTCTCCCTCCCTCTCCCTCCCCCCCCCCCCCCCCCCCCCCCACTTGCACTCTCTTTCATTTCTCCAGTGTATTGGAAGTTTGCTATAGCAGAGGGTTTCTGGAGACAATAGGCCTTCAATCAGCCTCCAGACTGTCTTCAAAAGAAATTCTTTTTCAGTTTTTTTTTCTGCTATTTCATCTTTTCATTTTTTCAGCTGCAGAGTTTATGCATTCAGTACATGCTACAAAAGTAATGGCTGTTTCGATAAAGCGAGTTCAAATTTCGAAGCAAAAATGTATGCATGTCTGAATCTCAAGGGTAATTCAATTGCATGTAGATTGTCTAAATGGATGATCCGCCACATTCTTTTCTGATTAAGATAACATAAATATAGTATAAGATACCAACCATTTCCTACATCTGAGATAGCTATGTACACATGCTCTCACACACACACACACACACACACAGGCACACACGCGCGCACACACACACACACATACACACACATTCACACACACACACACACACACACAGGCACACACACGCACACACACACACACACACATACACACACACGCACACACATGCATACACACACACACGCAAACACTGTTCAGTCAGATGAGTCAGTACCTGCCTTCAGGCATGCTTTTCTACTGCACACTGTACATGTGAATGTCCTTTGGGAAACTAATGAGGCAATTAACATGTGACACATGACCTAATATCATATGTCACCAGTGACACTGAAACCTCCCAGGGGGAGATATGCATGTATTTACAGCTGAATATATTTTTACACAAAAAAGGGAATCTTGATTTAGTTTTCGCAGAGTGACACAGGTCAGCATAAAAAGGAACCTGTTTAAAATGAGCACTGTTGGCTGTGTTACGAGACTGACTAACAGAGGCAGTGGGGTTGTGGCAAATTAAAGGCAGCTTTCACAGTGAAATCAGGACAAAAGGAAACAGCCCACACGTATATAACGTGTAAAAACCCCACGATGAAAGGCTGGATCATTTTTATGACATCCCTCAACATAACGGGTGTGGAGATCAAAATTTCGAGGAAAAAAAAAAACAGCAACACATCTTCTCAGGCTCTAACGATCAAAAGTGCATTCACGTTCCGTGAGAAATTCACCTTTTTAAAGGTTGGCAGTGAGTCCTCCCTCACTTTTGTTTGTTTTCTTTACTTCCCGTACCCTTTTAAATCTGGGTCTCTCTCACATCTCTCTGTCATTTAAAGTGACCGATGAATATTTATCGGGACCAGTTGTAGCTCGCTGTTAAGGAGGCAGCACACGTTGTCGCTTGGGTTTGTGTGGCAGTTCATTTTTTTAGCATTGCATTGTGGGATTGCGGGTGGCATCTGGGAAAAAAAAAAAAAGTTGGAACTTAAAGAGACAGCTGGGAAGGGGGGAAAAAAACGAAAAAGTGCTGTCCGAAGAGGGGAGGTGAGGGAATTGGGGATTATGCACCCGTTGAAGAGTAGGTTTTTTGGAACGTTTCGTTTTTTCAGCATTCTAAGTCAGTGTTCTGGAACACCATGCAAAAGAAAAGAGCTGATGCAAAAAAAAAAAAAGAAAAGATTTTCTGATTTATCTTTCGAAAGACTACCTCAGACAGCCACCTTCCATCATACGTAATTCAGAAAAGAGACAAATTCCGGGCATGGCGTCCAAATTTCATTTTGGTTAAATCATTCAGTATTCATCATCTCATTCATCACTGCAGTTGAGTGACCATGTGACTGGTAGAGACCTCTAAATCAAATTGTGTCCCCCTTAAAGCTATGTCTTCCCAGCTTCTGATTTATTTATTTATTTCTAAATTTAACCTTTATTTACCCAGGGTAGGTTCACTGAGCACGGATGCTCTTTTGCAGGAACGCCCTGCTTCACGCTCATACACATTCACACCTGGGAGCTGCCGAGTACAACCACAATCCTCTATTGTTGGCCACTGAGCAGCAAGACTGGTCCATGACATTTTCTCTCCTTCCACTTCAAAGCTTTGCTTAAAGTTGAGCAATGTTGATTTGGCCAGGTGTTCATCATCAGATTCCACATAGAAACATATATTAAGCTTAATCAATTTGGATAAATGCAATGTTTAGCGAAGCCTTTCAGGGATTACACAGAGTGCTTTGTTTTCAAGCAAGCACAGCCCAAAATGGAGTCTAATGCTGAATCACCTGTTTTATCTTTAATGGACATAGCCAGCAAAATCTAATAAGGATAGAGGAGACTTAGCCATGCTGGGAACAAGGAGAGCGCTGGGATCTGAGAGGCCAATTCATCTAAATCCAAACAGAAACGGAGCAGCGTTCTCTGGTGGGTTCCCTCTGCAACCGAGCATCCATTACAGTACATCCCTCTATATTAGGAGAAAGCGCATCCTCGTCTGGACAGATGTAAGACCAGCTAATTTTCATTCCCCTTCATCTCTCATTTGTTCAAGTGAAGTCATTGCATCTCTTAATTTAAAGAGTACCTCTAGAACCCTGTAGGATTTCAGTGACGTTAAATCAAAATGCCCCATAACTGTTGGAATTATCCCATATGGGGATTGTGCAGGAAAATACAGAAGATTGAGAGGAAGCCAATTGCTCTCTTAGCCATTTACCTGTCATGGGTTATGCAAGCCTGTAGCTTATGTCCTCCTTTTTTCTGTGTTAAATGATCCATCCATCCATCCATTACCTATACCCACTTATTCCTGGTCAGGGTCGCGGGAGGTTCTGGAGCCTCTCCCAGCATGCACTTGGCTAGAAGCAGGAATAAATCCTCCAGAGTCCGCCAGTCTATCGCAGGGTACACACACCATTCACTCACACACGCATACCTATGGGCAATTTAAACTCTCCAATTAACCTAAACTGCATGTCTTTGGACTGTGGGAAGAAACTGGAGTACCCGGAGGAAACTCACACGGACACAGGGAGAACGTGCAAACTCCACACAGGACGGCCCTGGCCAGGATTCAAACCAAGGAGCTTCTTGCTGTGAGGCAACCCTCTTCCCACTGCCACCCTGTGTTAAACTGTACTGTAATACTGGGATTTGTATCAGATCTATTTAAGATAGCTTAAGTTAGCTTTGCAGTGATTCTCTCGTTGCCGTTAAGGAATAAATGGGATCTTTGTAACTTGTTCCGTGAAGATGTGTCTTGTGGCGTTGACTTCAGTTTGATAAACTTAATATAGGTCAGTTCAAAAAGATCATCTTAACTGGAGCACACCTGCCATACCTGAGAAACAAGGTATGCTTTTTTTTATTTTTTAGCTATACACACAGCACACAAACATGTCAAAAGTTCATGAGCAAGACTGACTCAGGATTGTTGTGGTGCGAACAGCCTCATCTTGATCACATGCAAGTTTCGTTTTAAACAGCGAGCAGAACTGAGCTTGTCATAGATAATTGTTCATCCCAGATAAGGTTGGGCCACTGGGGACATGACAGCCGTACTCACACTCCCTGGTGACCCATTCACAAAATCAGTGGTGCTCTGGTGCTCCAGTATCCAGTATGCCATCATATAAACGCTATTTAATTATGGCATAATCAGCATCTATTCATTCAACAGAACATACAATCAGAATGTGTGCCATCTGAGCTCTATAGAAACAAAACAGATGTTTGCAACGAGCTGACATGAAGCATTTGTGTCTGTGATGTTTTTTTGTTTTTTTTCCCCCACATCCCACAAACAATGGTCTGTTCCAACACATACGGTGTTGTTAAAGTTTCATTTTTCATTCAGTCCATACTTGAGGAAAACATTTGGAAGGAGCACACAGTAAATGTTCTGCTTTGTCCTGTTCAGAAAGTTTTTTTTTCTTTTTCCAAAATTCTAAGTCAGTATTATAGAACTCCATTTATTTAAATCACCAGTAGTGATTGTGACACCAGCACTAGAATATTCAATTAAGAACATTCCAATCACATATTTGTGATCTTACACCTTAAAAGGGGTTAATTCAGCTCGAGTTGATATTAGTCCAAATTTGATCAAATTTAGTCTATGGTCGTAAAATGCACTCCCAGGATAAATACGTGCTGTGTGTCTCCCTGTGCGCTAGTATGTGGTTGATGATGGACATGGTGGGTCTGTGGTGTTGGAGACACCTTTCAGGGGTGCTCCCTGAATGCTGGAGACAGAGACTGCGGACCCATTTGCACCCCCACCCTGGACGAATGGCGCCTTCTATGACCACCTGCATTGCCTCTGCATTGAACCAGCAGTCTTGACAAAGAGACTGTGCTACCCACAAGGTAATGATGGTAGGATGGTAGGATATCCTATCCTAAGGATGGTAGGATAGGACAGAGTGTAGCACAGTGGGTAAGGAACTGGGCTTGTAACCGAAGGGTCGTAGGTTCGATTCCCGGGTAGGACACTGCCGTTGTACCCTTGAGCAAGGTACTTAACCGAAGTTGCTTCAGTACATATCCAGCTGTATAAATGGATACAATGTAAAATGCTATGTAAAAGTTGTGTAAGTCGCTCTGGATAAGAGCGTCTGCTAAATGCCTGTAATGTAATGTAATGTAATGATTCATGATCCTAAATCCCCTGCCCCCGCCCCAGCCTTCGCGTAACTCATAAGAGAGTGGGCCCACCCGGCATCCCTCATTGTGCTCGCTGATTATATCGTCATGTTCATCCTTTCTGAGTTCATCCCTTCGCCTCTGTGAGTATCGACTGGGTCTCCTCTGCCTGTCCATCTGTCGATTAGGGGCGTATCTCAGTAGCCATCTGTCTGCTGATATGTCCGGTGCTTGATCTTGCTCTGTCTCTCAGTGCATGGAGTGAATGATGCTTGTCTTCCAGGAGCCATGTTCATGTGAATGTCACTGTGCAAATAAAGCCAGGCAAGAGGGGCCAGGCTGCATTTGGCTGGCATGTGTACTTGACAATACATGTAAAAAATGGGTGCATGTTTTTGTTTTAGCCCAGCACTAAGACACCTGATTTTACTTAATGAGGTCTTGATAGAAGACCATTATTAGTTAACTAGTTGAATCAGGTGTGTTAGTGCTGGGCTAAAGCAAAGAAGTTGCACCCGCACCAACCCTTTTCAAATTGAGATTGGAGGCCCCTGGTGTATGGTATTGTTTTGGACTTGGTAGTTGTTTATACACCCTATAAGGAACTTACAATCAGAAATAACAAGAGGAAACCAAATATGAGCTAGGAGGTGATTTACGAGTTTCTAAAAAAAAAAACAAGTCTTATTCGTATTCAGCAGGAGCACTGTTTGTATTCTGCCGGCAAGAGTAAGTTCAACTCGGAAGGCAGGACTGTAAGTTCATTTCATAAAGTAATAATTTATTTAGACACACATACATAAATATGTGCGGAGCAGTTTGAAATAGGTCACACTTGCGTCATAACCAGCAATGCCACCTGGCTAATGGGTAAACAGTGTAAAAGGTGACATAAAACATGTTTATACACGATGCTAGGATAGCTGTGATGTCCCCTGATGTCATAAAACAATCCAAATCAACCGAAGGGAAGTTAGACCACCTGACTCCTGCTACAATGGCAGTAAATACTGACAAATAGTAAATAATAAATAAATAAATAAAACATAGGCTTCCTATTTGGTTCATGTCCACAGATGAGCCCACGGATGAGCTTAAACCATGACCAGAACCAGACCAACGCTATGACCCAATGCTATGATGGAGTAAATGCTGAAACGGGGGCAAATTAGTTTAATGATTTAATAAAATTTTAGATAATGCAATCTAAACCCCTTGGTCAATTTTCACTTTTTATAAGTTAGTTTGCAGAACTCAGAATCATGTTGGTGCTGATTTTCTTCTTCCCTGCCAGTCACATGCCTGCCCCTTGGGAGGAGAGAAGGGGTTTTGGTCCCAGCATGCAGTGTGTCAAAGCCTTGGAGAGAGGGCTCTTAAAAAGGCATCAGCATTCAGCCAGCGAGCGTCCTTCACCAGAACGTGGCCCAGGAACATGGCTGGGGACACAGTTTCCAGCGATGTGAAAAGACAACAGGTAACGACTGGCCTGTTAGCATCTGGAGTGCGGCAGGCCAAACCCTTCCCCGGAGCAAACCTCGCTGCGGTGCCCCGGAGCCGGATAAGTAAATAAACAGCAGGCATGGCGGAGGTCAGAGTGAGGTGAGGTGACTGACCGGTGTTTGGCCCCATGGACACACAGTCCAAACACTGCCCACTTCCTGACACCAACTGGCAGTGTTTTGTTTATGCTTCGACTTCTGAATTTCTGGAATATTGATGAAGATTGCACACAACCTGTTTCTGTTTTTTTGTAGTTTTTTTGTTTTTGTTTTGTTGATTCTTTTACCACATTCCCTTCGCAGTTCTAAATTATGGATGTTACCTGCCGCGATGCTGTTTAATAATATTTTTTTGTATGAGATATTGGGCGAAATATCCTTCCCCTGTACAATATAACATTCCGCCTAGTATTGGAGCAGTGGTAGTGGTATATATATTTCTCTCCTGCTCTAAGATTAATGTCGGCTTTAAAGCTACGTAATATAAAAGCAGTGTGGAAGGAGGGGAACGCAGTGGTGAGAAACAACCGGAACGCTGAATCTTTATTCATGAGACGCAGAAGTGTCCTGCTCGGAAACTGCACTGTACTGAGTGAGGATGAGGCGGCCGTTCATATTTAAGAGCCAGATAAGTCACAGAGACACAATGATCATTAGAGATAGGAGAGGAGAGGAGAGGAGGGGAGGGGAGGGGGGGAAGAAGAGAGGGGAGGACAGGAGTGGAGGGAAGAGTAGAGGAGAACAGAGAAGGAGAGGGGGAAGAGGAGGGGAAAGGAAAGGAAAGCAGAGGAGGGAAGAGGAGCAGAGAAGAGAGGGGAGAAGAGGAGGGAAGAGGAGAGGAGAAGAGGGAGAAGGAGGGGAGAGGAGGGAAAAGGAAAGAGAGCAGAGGAGGTGAGAGGAGAGGAGAGGAGGGAAGAGGAGGAAAAAGGAAAGAGAGCAGAGGAGGTGAGGTGAGAGGAGAGGAGGGAAGAGGAGGAAAAAGGAAAGAGAGCAGAGGAGGTGAGAGGACAGAAGAGGAGAGGAAAGGAGAGGGGAGGAGAGAGAGGAGGGAAGCGGAGAGAAGAGAGAAACTGGGTTCTCTTGGTAAGAGTGGATCCTCCCTGTATAAAGGATGATTAGAGAGACAACCTCAATTCTCGGGGGAGAGGAGCCGCTTCATGAGAATTCAGGGGGACAGCCTATTAAATGGCCGGTCCCGTTTTAGCAAGCAGAATGCTAAATGTTTGCTATTTAAAGTGGGCTGTAAATAACAACAACAAGCTAAGCAGATTGCTTAAAATTGTAGCTTGCATTTGCAAGACTTGAAAACAGCATTTTAATGCATTCTGGAGCACTTAAGAACTGCAAAGGAACATGGGGACCACAAGGCAGGAACCATCTGTATCAAGCATAGGGACAGCAGACACTTGCTGAAGAGTGTAAAGTGTATGAGAGCTTACATGCATGCATGTAAACATGCATTTCTTAGCACCTGCCATGTGCAAAGATAAGCACCAAGTTATGCTGCAGCATATGCCCCTCACCTTCCCTGCCCTAGTCTTCACAATCACAGCCCCCCCCCCCTTCCCAGGCCACAATCTCCATAGGGTGGCGGCACAAAGGCTGGAGCTATTCCTCTCTACATTGGCATATGCCATCCAAACCAAACAATCTGTGCATAGCCCTGCTGGTACTGTAATTTTACCTCTGAATTTACAGAATGCAGAATACTTTAGGTTCATTTAAAATAATCCCACTACACGTGACGGCTATCTGCACAATGGTTCTCTTCCCCAAAGAGGTTTTTTTTTCTTGTATGCATTCATTGCATTGTCTTTCCTTATTGTGGATCATTGTCTTATCGTACACAGTAATATGTCCAGTGTTAATTCAACATGCAATCGATAACATTCGGTCCCACATTCCAGAGTGGTTAAATTAACACTGTTCGAGTTGAATTAACACCGGACATTTCACCGTGTGTATACAGTAGGAGCTGAAACGCCACACCAGGCCTACGGCAGTTTGTGACGGGTCGGGTTCGAGCAGTAGCTCCCCGTCAGAACAAACGCTGCCGCTGCACGGGTGAGTGATGTCGAAGCGCCGTGGTGGCCTAACAGGCAGGAACACGGGTTCTGATTTTTTTTTATAAGCGGCGTTACACAGCCCCCGGCGTGGCACTCAAAAAACGCAATTAGCCTCGGTCATCCGAGGAGCCTGCCTTGTACCCGCCGTCTCCCTGGGCCCTAATTGAATTTCCCCGGCACAGACGCGATTGTTATGCTGATTCTCCGCAGACACTTCTGTCTCCGGCGTGTAATTGCGCCGCCGCGCGCGGGTGACGAACCGTTCCTCCTCTCGAGCCCGAATGAAAACACGGAGGGGGACATGTCTCCCCCCACTCCCCGACAACCTCGCAGAACAAATAAACTTTTCATTGGCGCGAAAAATCTCCCTTAAACATCTGCTGGCCTGCAGGGGGCAGCCTCTCTACCCACTGTTATTCACTCAGCCGTGAGCGATGACCTTTGGTTCCAGTGATATTTTTGCCGCTAGATATTCTTCCCAGGGTAATGCACACACCGTATTCCTTATTGCCTTTAGGGTGTGAAATGTGAGCTCGCATTCTGAAATAAACCTGCATGTCAACTATACACGTGTGGGCAGCATCACTGGGAAAGGTCTTTATTTATTTATTTATTTATTTATTTATTCATTCTTTTTTTATTATTAATTTGTGTAAATAGTAGAAATACTGTCTCACGTTATCTCATCCAGAAATAGTTCATAATTCACCCAAACTAAACTGTTCCAAACTAAAATAAAATAAAAATAAAAAACCTGAAGCCAGAAAAGTCATAACTGGTCTGTGATGAATTTGCGAGCTCCATGCGGGTCAGACATACTGGAGCTATCACTAATGGTGGGGCCTGCCTCCTGGTTTCCTCTAAGTGGACTGAAAAGTTGGTCATGGTGACTTCTAGCCTTCTATCTCTCGCCCCTTACCTCACAGAAACGACTGCTCTCGATTTTGGGTCATGTGACACAGGAGTGGGTTGACGCTTTTAAAGCCCCCATAAATCACCAGGCCGGGCTCCGCACTCTAATTAACGGAAGTAGCTCTGCTGAAGAAGGGCTTACGATCGAGGACGAGTGGCTACGCTCATCAAGATCCCAACAGACGGGGGTTAGCGGCTCGTATTTTCTGTCCCGGTTCCAGGGAAATAAACTCCTCCTGGGCTCGGATGACTCGCTCGCGCTCTCTCTCAACGTCAGCGTCTAATAATAATGCTGTCAGCCTGATTTAAAGAGCCCGAGGCAGAGTCCTGGCGGCCGCCATGTTTGTATTTATAATAATTCATAAATACCGAGCGGTGGAGCCTGAAGCAAGGGGTATAGACTCAAGACCCATTCAGTTCCTCTCCGGTACTTTCTCGGCGCTGAATCACAAGGCCTAAAAGGGATTATTTAATTGGGCCACAATTAGCTAACTCTGCCTGAGAAGGCAGATGGCTATGAAAATATATTAAAATAGAATCGCCGCTTATACTATGACAAAACATAGCTTGACGAAAGTGTTTAACTATTAATAACAATGATGTAAACATTTTCTTTGTGATGTGTGTTGACCGCATAAATCAAATGTATATTTATTAATTAAAATAAATAGTCTACATTTAAAAAAAATATATATACGTTTCATATCAGTATGTTCTTTAGAGCTGCATGTTTATCGAATCAAACTATCTCAGTTATTCATTTCTAGGCCCAATGCACATGCCGATATCTTAATTAATGTGCTGTAGTTGCATTACCAGACTACATTGCAGGTAAATGTGAACTGGCAAATGTTAAGAAGCATCAATAATATGACCTCACACTTCTGTCGGTTGACAGGTGGACAGATGGATGTCTAGTCAACGTGAATCAAATTCACCTGTTTGCTTCATATAGACAAGGGCCGTGTCATTCAATAAATTCAAGGTTTTATTGAATTCAAAAGATATTACTGTAGGCCATGCCAAAATCATATAAATGGGTATGGTCCCACAATCGTATTTCTCACCAGCGCCATATAGATCATAGAGGTTAGTTTGTCACACAGGCAGACAGTTTCAGTGTATATACAGAGAAATGGGTAAACAAATCAATCATATGTTTGTATTGGTTTAGCAGTAATCCTTTCATACACTTGAGTTTGCGGGGGGGGGGGGGGGGAGAGAGAAAGAGAGAGAGAGAGAGGTGGAATTGGTCTTCTGGTATTAATTTTGCAGGTGTATTGCATGAGAGAACACCCCCTGGTCCATTCATTTGCTCAAATGAAATAGATATGAAGCTCCATGCCGTGACAAGGAATTGAAAAGATATCTTTGTTCTTTTGTCTGATTTAAAGCAGGAAATCTCGCTGAACGATGCTGTGTCTCGGATAAGATGAAACACAGTTATTGTTTCCCAATTCTTTGTCATAGTACAAATAATGTGGTCTTTCTGTAGATACAGAAATGCCAAAGAGAAAAAAGTGTGCATCTTGCAGAAGCACTGTGGAAAATCGACCTGGAGCACACTGCTGGACTCTGTGGCTGCATTCTAGCCATGCTCAGTTACATTAGCAAACACATTTATCGTACAGTTCGTTTTCACACTGGCTTTGCTCACAGATCCAATTTGACTCTCAAGGCCGCCAACAACAACTCGACTCGCCAGGTTACCAAATGCCTTCTCTTCAATGCATTTATAAAACACATCCGACTGTTTGAGATTCCTCTCCGCGCAATGAATTCTAATCTAACGTTCAATAGATTTGAAGACAACAGGTAACAGTGCCACCAAATGGCTTGGGGGCTTCTACGTTTCCCATTCAGGAGAAGACTGATGACAATGGCGGTCAGCAGGCTGAGTGTGTGCCCTTTCTACAAATATGAAAGGTTAGTCGATGATGATCATTAGAATTAACATTTATTACAACACAGTGCATGAAGTACGCAGTATTTATTCCCCACTTCATTACCTTTATGGGGACAGGTTGTATTTCCCAATCCAGTCTTTTAAATATGCTGTCTTAACAGCAGATAAATAGTCTGTCATTGACCGACCTTGGTTTTGCAGATACGTTGAAAACCTTTTGAGACACTAGTGTCAAAGGAATTATTTAGTGACAGTAAAAGGTTCTGAGACTAGTGATGCTTTATTATTGAGAGCTAGTTTATCCTTGATGGATGCAGTAAACCTCAAATAGTTTAATAAGCAGTTACTGTATGTGTAGCTGTAACTGAATGAAGTTAGTGGTTAACAACTGTATTAGCTAGTGTCAATTTATGTGATCTTATTGCAAAGTGCTACCAACTAGGCTAAGCTGGTCATGCTGGTTTAAGCTGTGTTTTCGACAATTTTTGCTGGTTTTAGCCGGTTGACCAGCTGTTCAACAGCTGACCAGCCGATAGTAAATTAGTCCACCGGTGTTGCCACCATCTTCCTCTACTAGCTCTTGGCTGGCTTTAACAAGCTGTAATCAGCCACAAACAAGTTTTGACCAACCACAGACCAGCTGTGACCAGCTAAAACCAGTTTAGAATCCCACCTGGTCTTATAGCTGGAATTTTCAGTGGGAGTTTGATGGAGAAAAGGACAGACAGGGAAGGAGAGAGTAAGAGAGATATTGTTGACAGACAGGAGAGAGCCTTGTGTGTCATTTCCATACCTGTCAGGTAACCAGATGACAGAGACATCTACCAGCACCTCCATTTCTCTGGCAGCTGGATAAGGAAAGCAATGGGATGTTGATATTTTGTGTACAGGTGATGCAATGAGAAAGGGGAAACACACATTCTGTTGAAATTGTGTTTACTGACAGTATGAAAAAGAAAATGTCACACATTCATAGTTTCATGGTTGTTTATTCAGCTGGAAGTCTTGGGCTCCTGATAACAAATGAAAATACACACACACAAAAAAACATGCAGTATAAGTTGCAAATATGCAATAGTCTACACTTTTTCACAGTGTTACATTTAATAAAATTAAGATATTTGGGGATTTCAATTCAGGAAGTTTTAGGATTGATTATATTCATGAGTCACTGGGGATTTTAAAACAAAGACTTTTCAGAAAAAAAGGGCCTTTACCTGTATATAATTTCCAGCTGCTTTCCCTGGGTTTTTAGGTGTATTGTCACTTCCACCAATCAGAACGGCACAAATCAAAAGTAAGTGGTGGTGTTGCGTATCTCTATGTACAAACAATGAACAGAATAGATAAACAGAATAGATCAAATTGTATTTGTCCTGGGGAGTATAATATGAAGCAACCTTAACACTTATTTGTGTTAGCTGGTTTGATAAAACCTAATAACTGCAATCGGGTTTAACCGGTATCATGATGGTGCAACTTGCTAATTGAACTCGAGCAATGTGCACATTCCCATGTTTGTGATCTTACACCTTCACGGGCTAACGCTGTTCTCCTGTCTCTGGACCATCAGTGCTTTCATATTTAGGGATCTTCCTCTCCTTTTGAGAAGAACTGACAGGACAGATGGAGAGAAACTGGGGCGGGGAAGTAACAAAAAGGCCCGCCAAAATCAGAGCCGTCATTGTGGGGAGGAGCAGACTGGAAGAGCAAGGAAAACCTGGCGCTGCTGGTAGGTATTATATCGCTGTTAACACCCAGGATACAATGGCATATGGAGATTATGTAAACAGGATGCAATTATTTAACTGTTAACTGTTAACTGAAAGTTAACTGTTTTATCGTCAATGAATATGTAGGAAATGTGCATAATTTGTATAATAACGCTGTATAATTAAGGGTATTTGTTGCTGATTTGCTTACACCCATCCTCAAACATCATACACATGTATTCATACACGCACACATGCATACCCATCCACAAACATCAGACACATGTATCCATACACACACACACACACACATTATGTCATGACTTGGCCTAATGTGCTTTGAACATTCATTCATTGTTCACACAGAAGACAACAGCACAGTTGCACATTTACTTAATGAACAGGGCTATATGAAGGCCTTGCTATGCATTTTGACAATTACATTTTATCATAAAATAAGACTCTGAGGATTAAATCAACACTTCGTTTTGTTAATTACATTCACTTTGCGAATGCGGTGGGCACACAGACATTATTTAATTCAAAATCGCTTATTTTATCCGTCCTCGTCTCGCCTGACGCAGAAATAAACATTTAAGAACTTTCTTAAATGCTCCGTGGGGAAGCAAGGGGCAAGGAGTGAGGAAGTCCCTGGAATACGCTTCAGGGAGGAGAATACTCCCGTTCCGGAAGTATTTATTTGGAGTACGTAACGTATGAATAATCGACCAGTGGATCCATGTCTCCACACCTGCCCTGTCTGTGATTTGCCGAATACAAGTTGCCTCCATTCCTTCATCTTTTTGGCTCATCTTTTCACTCTTTCTTCATGTTGGGTTGAGCTAAGGAGCGAGAAAAGGAGCAAGCGGAGTTAGTCCCCGGTGACAAAACCTCGCGGAGAAGCCCTTGAACTTTTGAATACCATTGCTCCCCTGTGTAAAGACTTAACAGCCTTTGCGAAAAGCAGGGATATACCCCCGTTGGAAGACACAATCTGCTGCAGTTACAACTAATCAAGTGAATTAGGAAAGCTTTTCTAAGATTTGTTTCACTGAAAGAGAAGGGTACTATTGAAATACAGCACCGCTCATAATTTTAAAACGAAGTAGCGAACTCCTATTACCCCGTATCGAATGAGTGCTAGCAATTCACTAATCATTATGCTATATGTATTTGTCAATACGATCATTCATTGCTTACTACTAGTCTAACCAGATTATAGAAAGATCAGCGGACCAGTGGATTTGCACAGTGCCTGCTTTAAAATTTACGCCCATGACCGTGCAGTGTATTTCAGCACTTGGCTGGATTGAAAGAACATTAAAATGACATAATTTCCTGACTTTCAATGATCCTCGGCTAAATAATTTTGACACACGTCAAGCTAAATTAAATAGAGCAGCAGGTCTGACGAGGAAAATATATATTTCCCCTTCATTTGATGCAGCACACTGTGCACAGGAGACTTGGGTTGAGACCAGGGTAAATCGCAGCTGTGTTATGGCATCGTTTAGTATTTCATCAGCTTGAACTCAAGGTCAGTTCAAAGTTTTCATTCTGACATTATGAGTGGTTTGACATCTGTGTGATGTTTATGTATGGTGATTGGAATATCAAGGATTACAAAGTCAAGGTAAATCACTGTTTTGTTTTGTTTTTTTTCTACCGCAGGGTTCATAGTTAGCGACGAGGTACAGTTTCATTGATCAATAGATATTTTGTATGTTTTTTATAAACCAGGGAGACAGGCAAGGATGGATAGTTGTAATATATGTGTTTTTCATACTGACAAATGCAATACACTGAAATGCAATAAACAAAGCTAATTATCTACAGAAGAGAAAAAAAAAGACTCTGTTGAGGAGTACATCAGATCACCAATAGGGACTGCAGAGAGTTTTGCTTTATGGTGAAGGCAGAACAGATTGGGGGAAAAAAGAACAAAAAACATTAAAATCTTGTTTGAAGGAGAAAGACACCTGGGGAATAATTTACCACATGTTCACAGGCATGGTTTCCATTCTAATCAATTTGTCGGATTGGATCATTTTTAACCCTTTAAGGTGTAATATCACAAATATATGATTAGAATGTTCTCAACTGATCATTCTAATGCTGATGTAACAATCACTACTGGTAACTGAAAGCAGTGGGGTTCTAGAACATTGACTTATGCTACGTCGCCAGTCTAGGTTAGGGGCACAACATTAGGTTTGGGTGAAAATCCTCTCTCTCTCGTCCCCAGCACTGACCAGACCAACAAGGCTGTATTAAATAAACTGTTTTTTAATTTCAATGAACATAAAATGGAAGCAATTCATCTCTTCAGGAGTGGCCAATGACAAAACAATAAACAAAACACAACTACCTATAACAGAGGAATACATCATTCTTTATAATTTTCAGATTTTCCAAAATGGGAATGTATAAACTCTTCTTCGACACTTTCGAAAGAACAAACCTTAGATGATAAGTACTATGGTGGCATATCCAAAGTCCAAAAAAGGAAAATATTTTGAGCAAATGCACGATGGTAGGCATGCGGTAGCATAATGGATTCTCATCCAAATTCAGGCGGGTAACCCATCTGTCGGTTTAAGACCATATTTCAGTCGAGTTGTTACACTTCTATCCTCGACAAATAACAATTATGTAACCGATGCTGACGCTTTTGATGCATTTTGCCCATTTTCAAAGAAAATATCACACATATGTGAATTATCCTGGCTAATTTACTGGAGCCTGTCTACTAAAAGTTAAAAACAAAAGTACTAAAAGTGTCAGCTACTCAGTGTAAGAAGTACGTATTCAAAAGTGGTTAAATGATTTTGGAGCTCATGCATTTTGACAAGTAGGAACTCACTGATGAATATTTATGGATTGGAGCGGATAAGTTGGGAATTTTTGCGATTTTTATTTAGGAAGCAGGCCTAGGAGAATTTAAAGAAAATGAAGGTGCACAACCACCCAAGGGTTGAACAGAATAATACCTAAATAAAATGTCACTTTGGAAAAAAGAGAGAAAGAAAAAACAAAAAGAAATGTTAATTAAACTGTCTATTTATCAATTGAATGAGTAATTACATAGGAGAGGGAGAGAGCTATAGACACAGAGAGACAGCACGCTGCTGGAAGGTTTAAATGAGCTCCATCTCCATCTGGAAGAACAGGGAAGTAGAGGATACAAGAGAAAACAAACAAACATGCTGGCATCTTCTTTCATTTTCGTCCACGGAAAACAACAAAGAAGAAAGATGGCATTGGCCCAGGCTCTGTTTGTGGAAGTAATTTGGTGGAACTGTGACAAAAAGATTTAGAGGGATTCTTCGAGTGTAAATATTTATTGTGTAAAATGCAATTTTCCACTGAAGTTGTTTTGATACAGCCTTCAACCTGTTCACACACATGGCCTGGATACAATCAACATTTGGCCTTAACTCTGACTAAATAAATATGTGCTCGTTCCTCATGAATATTTATTTATTTAACATTACATTCATGTGGCAGACAATCGTATCCAGAGCAAAGTTCATTCTTCACAAACGCAATTTGGCAAGGTAAATTTAGCGTGTGCTGAATGTTATTAAGAAAACGTCGTTTGGAAGAGGAAGGACACGTTTTTAATCACAAGCTAAAGACAACTGTTCCCTGAACCCAGGACACTATATCTGCCATGTACTGAAACCCTGTACTCTTGTTCATCGTATTAAGAGAGCTACAAACAGAAGGATATTTTACAACATTTTTTGCATTTTATTGGTGCAAATGATAGAGGGACTATCAGACATCTTGAGAATCTAATAGAAGCGAATCTAACGACATAATACTGAGGCCTTCAATTCCCAGCCATAATCCATACTCAAATTTTCACATTAACCAACATAATGGCTGTTAATAGAAGCTCTGCCTAATACCATTGAAGTATACAAATGGAATATCAAAAGAAAATTTGAATGTGTGGACACTTGACTATTATCACTCGTTAACATTCTGATAATCACTCTTTTTAGCCACTCTTTTGAATATCTCTTACAAACAGTTCAGCTTTGACAGAAAACCATCATGAAAGTAACGAGGACAATCTGTGGGAAACTGAGAGTGTCACATGACAAAATTACATAACCCTACAGCCGGCCATCGTTTTGGGCCACAACCATGCCTGAGCCACACAAGTCAATTATTATTGTTGTTATTTTATTTTAATTTTTTGATCACTTAAGGGCCACAACAACATTCTTCTTCGGGCCACGCCTCCAAAACCCTACACGGTCATATGTCCAGCATTAATTCAAACATCAAACAGTGCTAATTCATCTCTTAACAGATAACATTTGGTCCCACATTCCAAGGGTGGTACCACATGTCGTCTGTAAAGAGTTAAAGGTTAACACTTTTAGAGTTTAATTAACACTGTTAGAGTTGAATTAACACTAGAAATTTTTACCGTGTAGGGTTGGCTCTGCGTAACTGTCCAATTCTGGAATGTGCACAGGGCCGTATGAGACAGCACAAAGGATTACAGTTGGTGCCACAAGTGTCCCAGGAAGCATTTAACCTATATGTCAGCGCTGCTCCTTAACGCGTCTCTGTAAACCTTGATTAGCTCATTAGCTGGATCTGGTGGCAGAGTGCTGAGACAGACTAAAAAGGCTGTGCCCACACTGGCACCTCTCTGATAAAACTGTGCACCCCGTGGCAACTGAATTATTAACTGTGATAATTAAGGCGTCGCGATGTGTTGATTTGGCTTCAGATCACTGTGCGGGAGCACGGAATTACACGTCTAGGAAGAAGTCTGGAAAAACGAACGTCTTAGGTAAGGTTAGATTATGCTATGCTTCGATAATTTCTCATCAATAATGTATGGGGTACATAAAATAATAAATAAATAAATAAATGAGAAAGATTAATGCTGATCGGCTTTCTGAAGGCTTGACGTCTTGTTATAAATATAAAAATTGACAAATATTGAGATCCCCCCCCCTTTTTTTTTGTAATCCAGAAATTATACTATTTATACTCATTTATTTTATCCCTGAGATGGTGCATCATACCCATACTGTCAGCCTGATAACATGCTTAGCACGTACAGTCTTTAATAAATAAAATCCACCCTCAAAGTGTGTAATTCTTCTTACTTATGATCACTGATTTTGTCTTGTGAAACCTGACAGTCATATTCATATGTGTTTTGCGGACCAATAGCATCAGAGGCTTGCAATCACAGAATACAGTTTTATCAAACCCCACCTCCTTATACCGCAATCATATGTCTTTACTGGTTGGAACCACAGGGGCTTACACAGGGATTATCTGAAAAGAAGAAAGGAGGTGGAGACACTAGTCATTTATCACCTGTTGTGGCCCTGACAGTGAGAGTACCTGCTCGTAAAGTGGGGTCTTTCAGGGTGAGAAGCACCTCAGGTTTTCTTTGTTTTTCTGCTTCTTCTTTCGGGGCATTTCAGCACTGATTAATTATGAATTTGATATGTAATGTCACTGTTGGACAGTGTTAATTGCTGAGGGACTATAGATCAACATCAGCTCACAAAAATTGAATATTATATTTTAGTAATCATATGAATATATATTTTTTTAAGTTCAAACAATAAGAAGTTTTTATTTCTGACTATATTGCTAGCCCCAATTCCTGTGGTTAATCCTTAAGGATGCAAGATAAAGGTTCTCTCTCCTTATTGGCTTTGCTAAAACATCACTTTCTAGGAATACAGCTAATGAATCAGGACACACACATTTACTATATCATCAAAAATATCTGAGTATACCTTGGTCTGGGGCCAGTTTTTTCCTGTGAAGGAAAATCTTAGTGCTACAGCATATAGTCACATATACGACTCAGTGCTTCCTCAATAGTTCCAGCATGACAATGCTCCCAGGCACACAGCAAGGTCAGTACAGAAATGGTTTTGTCAAGAACAATGTGCAAGACGGTGTGGAAGACTGGCATGAACAGAGCCCTGACCTCAACCCCATCCAACACCTTTGGGAGCAATTGGAAAGCCAACTGCGAGCCAGGCCTAATTGACCAATCAGTGCACGACCTCACTAATGCTCCTCTGGCTGAATGGAAGAAAATCCCTACAGCCGTCCTCTAACGGTTAGTATAAAGCCTTCTCAGAAGAGCGGGGAGGTTGTTATAGCAGCAAAGGTTGGACCTACTCCATATTAATGCCCGTAATTTTGAATGAGATGTTGGATGTCAGGTGTTCACATACTTTTGGCCATGTAGTGTATGCACCTTTCAAATGCCACTGCTTTAGAAATTTGCTATGAACTGAACATAATTCAGTATATTAATCAGCATATATGCTTCTACTGCCCCACAGCCAATAATTACAAGAGAATGCATGACACAATGGCAATATATGAAAATAAATAGCTCAAAAATGAATTTTACATCATTAGAGATCTAAACGGCAATCCTGTATTTGCATTAAGGACAACAATAGGCTAAAGCAAAAAGGACTGAAGTAATACCATAATGTATAAAGGCCTTAAAGTGTGTGTTACCTGATTTATATTTAAAAAAAATAATACTGGTGAATGGTGACAAGGGAAAGGGAAAGAGAAATAAATGGTCCATTTGATTAACAACTGAATTTGTGTCATGTCTTTCTGGGCCATGCACAAACAGAGATGTGCCATTGGGTCATAATTTCAGTAAGAACTCAAAGGCTGCACAGCCTAACACGATAATGCATAAATAAAGCAATTTTCCGATGTTCATGTATACTGAGATGACTCAAGCTCTGGTCCTTGTAAATGCAAGCCCTCGTTAAAAGTTTTCTGGCTGCCATGGCAACAGCAGAGACCTGTTGCTAAGGGGAAGAGCTGGAATGGGCCGTCAGTCTCCTCCAGGACTGTTGTGTGGACCTGGTAGTATGCAGGGCTTGACCTTCATAATGCAATGACCTTGGTCATCTTATACATTCTTTTTTTTTTCTATTCAAGGCTGTCAGCATACATTGACCTTTGGACCCTTTAAGGAGTGAGATCACAAATATGTGATTAGAATGTTCTTAACTGAACATTCAAATGCTGATGTAACAATCCACTACTGAAAACGTTAGGCATGTTCCAGAACAATGACACAATTGAAAGAATTCTAATAAAATGCATTCCAAAAAACCTGCTTTTCGAACAGTTAATAGTGTGTATGAATGAACAAAGCCAGTGCTTCTTGCCACTACCTATGTAGACAAGGCCACCTATTTTACACCTATCAAGCCTCACCAACTATAACCTACATAGAAATTAAGCCTTTTAATTGAGTCCTTCAACTAAATGTCTCAGAGTTTCAGAACTTACCGGTAGCTATGCTGCTTAATTGCTGTTTGCTGCCAAGTTTTGAGTGGTCAAACTATAAAAGCAAAAGGCAGTAATGACCCTAGGCTGTGGACACACTGGGCCCTGACTCTCTGAATAGCTTTCTGTTCTGGAGTTTCTTTAGAGGGGTAATAAAAGCTTCCAGGAGAGGACACACCAGAGCACCCTAGATTTTTTGGGGGTGGTAAATAAGGGTCACACCTTGCCTTTGAATTAGCTGAGGAATTCCCTGAGGATGTTTGGGGAGAGGAGAGAGAGAAACCAGCGATGGCATTACGATCAGAACAACTAGAGCAGGCCTCATTGTAGTCATGTGACATCGCATAGACCATGAACGGTTAAATGGACTGCATTTATATAGCGCTTTTATCCAAAGCGCTTTACAATTGATGCCTCTCATTCAGCCATTCACACATACACACACACCAACGGTGAAAGGCTGCCATGCAAGGTACCAATCAGCTCGTTGGGAGCAATTAGGGATTAGGTTAGGTGTCTTGCTCAGGGACACTTCGGCACGCCCAGGGTGAGGGATCCAACCGGCAACCCTCCGATTGCCAGACAACCGCTCTTACCTCCTATGTCGCCCCCTGTATCAGACCTGTATCAGAACATGCTGTCAGTCTCTTCCATATGCCATATTCTAAACACTAGGTTTCCATCAGCCCGAATGGTGCAAGTAGACAGCTATTTTTTTACTTGAGGCAAATGCAATGAACCATTTCCTTTTGACAGCAAGGGCTTAATTTGACCAAATGGGTCTGTGGTGAATCATACTTTCGCTTGAACAACCTTAGGTAAACCCACGTTGCTGTACCTCTTAGTTCATCTCACAATTATATTTACTATCAGTTAAACTAAACTAAAAAAAAAAAAAAACTATAAAAAAACTATGCTTTGAAACACATTATGCTGAGACTGTATCAATATAACTGTTGAGGAAATTAATGACAAAACATTACATCACAGTTGTTTAGCAGATGCTCTTATCCAGAGCAACTTACACAACATTGTTCACATAGCATTTACATTGCATCCATTTATACAGCTGGATATTTATTGCAGCAATGCAGGTTAAGTACCTTGCTCAAGGGTACAACGGCAGTGTCCTACCCTGGGAATCATACTTGTGACCTTTAGGTTACAAGTCCAGTTTCTCACCCACTACACTGTCCATCACAAAATAACAGTAACCTGTTAGAATAGCCCATATGTTTTCAACTTTCTTTTGTTTACTACTTGACATCTTTTAATCCCATGTGTTTATGTCCCTGGAGAGTAATTACAGTCATCAGTCATTCTCTGGGGTAAGGACAGCTTGCACACTTATGAGTCCATCCTCATTATCAGTACAGCCTGGGCTTTGAACATTCAAGATGTTCTTCTTTCTTTCTTTTTTTTTTATTCTCCACCCTGTAGCTGTTGTTTTCTTCTCATATGGCAATTGCCCATTCTAAAAATATAATAGATGAGTTTGTTTTCTTTTCATGTTGGGCATTTATACATTGGAGATTGTGCTGAAAACCCCCTATTTGGACTTTGGGCAATGCTCAACCATCAAAAATGAATATCATAATGAAAAAAAATAAAAAAAATAAATCTAAATATATATATATATATATATATACATATGTTTTTTTTTTTTTTTAATGATATTCATGGTGGGTGGTGGGCGGGCTGTTGGATTCTATCGACCAGGGAGGCGGGGGTTACATTACACCATAAAAAAATAATCTGTTGCCCACTTCCAATTAATACCGCTAGTTTTGCGATAGAAGAATGAATAACGGAATTACGAAAACAACGTTATTACACTTAAAGTGGTTTTGGATCATGTGGCCCCCTCTACCGTCTGTGTGGCCACTGACGCTAGAAGCGATGAATCTGCAGAGGTCAGAAGAGCCGGCAGAGATGTGAATTATCCATTAGGCTCTGAAAGCAGGCAGGAGTCACAGCGTGAGAAACAGTGGTGATGCCCGCAGAGACGTTTACAAAGCACTTAAAGAGTCCACGAAGGACTTCCGTGCCAGGATGGAAAGGTGCTTTGAACCTCGGAGACCTGTTTTGCTCTTGACAGGCAAGCGTACATTCTGAAAAGAGGCCAGCGTAAACAACTGAAGCAAAAATAAAAAAATAAAAAAAACAGGATTCCCAACCTGGATACTTTTAACACTATCTCTAAAATGTTTACTGCACTGGACAAGAAAAAGATTTTTATTTATTTATTTTATTTATTTTATTTATTTTATTTATTTTATTTTTTCTCTCATGTGCTTATGCATGTATCTCTGTGTTATTTTGAGATGTGTGCATGCCTTTTCAAAATAAGTGAATTCAGGCTTTATCCACCCCCATCAAGATACGTTTAACTCATCAAAATTGATTGTTAGGAAATCCATTGGAAAAGGAAATTGTTTATTCCTTGTTTTCCGATGTGTGTGTGTGTGTGAGTGGGTGTGTGTGTGTGTGTGTGTGAGTGTGTGTGCATGTGTGCATGCATGTGCGTGCGTGGGTGTGCACGTACACATGCACGTGTGTGTGTGTGTGTGTGTGTGTGTGTGAGTGGGTGTGTGCCGGTGAGAACGACAGTGTAAGCCTTATAAAATGTTTTCCAAAAAACTGAAATAAAACCTGGCATCATCCGCCTCATCAACCCAGTGGCTATTCTCAGATAGAGACAGACACTAGGGTACCAAAGCCTGGCTCCGCTTCCGATTCCTTCATCCCATTTCCATGGAAACCCCCGGCTGTCTCCCAGGTGAGATGCCCCTCGAGGGCCCCAGGTTTTCAGCTCTCTCCTATAGCGTGGGCCTAATGGGGCCCAGCAGAGAGCCAAGGACATCCTTCCACGTCCCCACCGTTCAGTTTGTCCCTCTCCAAATCTCAAGTGTTTCAGCCATGAGATGCTGCTAGTGGCGTTCTGCAGTCTGCAGCACACGGAAGCCATGGAGCCAAAGATGTGATGGCAGATGTGATAAGGCTCCTGAAAAATCGGGCGTTGTCTCCACACTCTCAAGAAGGATACAAAAAAAAAAAAAAAGATAGGGAACATTTTTTCTTAAGGATGGAGATCCATGAAGATCTGTGGGACTGCACTGACTAAAGACATTTAAAAAGCCTTGCAATGTTAGGTCACTGCGCTCACCTTTTTCAGAAAATTATTATGCTCATTGAGAGTATTAGGCGTGAAATCTCCAAACAGGATAATCATGTCAGACAGTCATTTGGGTTTCGAGTCTATGATTTTAAAATCGGATAAACTGATTCATTTTATTTGAGTTTGAACAGTCAATAGAGCCAAACTTAATGAAATTAAATGGGCATGACAAGAATTGAAATAATGATCAAATCATTTACCGAATAAAAATAAGACTGGTGGCAGAATAAAAATAAGAAATTAATTATTGATCATAACCAAAGAACAGAAAACAAAAAGTGTAAGTGTTAATTTGATGACATGGAAATAAAAGAGTGCAGTAAAGGAATAAATGAAATCCTTTGCGTTCAGGTTGAGAGACAGTTTGTCTCTTAGCAATATCAGGCTCATAAAAAACAATAATGCAAATAAAATAAAATAAAAAGTTGAATATGAATGACGATAATTAGCCAACAGCAAAAATACACAAATGGAATAGTGATGAAGTATACGGTGGCCCTGAGAGGACATCTCAGTCTCAGCTTGTCTGGCTTATCTCAACATCCATCAGTCTTAGCTATACTTCTATCAGTCTAAGCTGCCCGTCATTGTTTGAAATCCATTAACATCCACCGTAAAGCCAAAACAGTGACCTGGATTAATACACATAGCAATAAACTAAAAAAACATTAACTAAACAAAAAAAAGAACATAAACTAAACAAAACATTCTGTTGATCTGCATATATTATTACCAAATATATATTATTGCCCGTATATACAGTATATTGTACCAAATGATAATCGGCATTTTGTGTATTGTGTTAGAACCTGCAATTGATATTTTCAGCTATTTTTAGTTGGCTCTGCGTTGTAAAAATTGAATGGTTAATTGATCGTACTAACAGCTTTCTCTAACGCTGTCTATAAATGTTAACTGTAACAGAGTAGTAATGTAAATAGTTGATGTTGCTCACATAACCTACTGACTGCGTTTATATACAGTATCAATTTTTAAGTTGTTCTGGAGAAGAGTATATTTACTAAATATATAGAATGGTCTATTATTGCCTGTGAGAAAATAGGTTAACCACTTGAATAGTGATCCACAGAGATCTGTAATTTTGTAATACAGAAACACACTGATATCTTATGACAGATTTTCTGCTTTCATTTCCAAGTAAGTGAATGATTATTTCACATGCATTATGTGTAAACAATAACACAAATCTCATTTTATCTCGTTAGCACCTGCAGACAAGATTCTTTTTAAGAACAACATGAGCTGTAACTAATCAGATTCATTGTACCCATAAGCAAGCATGTCTCACACAATAACCTTGAATAGATGACTCTGCCATGTCAGTCTGTGTAACAAATGGAATTATATTAAATCTGTCATTCTGCCCAAAGCTAAAATGATGTGTGTGCAAGGTTTTTTTTTTTTTCTTCTCTAAATTTGGATGTCTCCCCTAAGCAAAAAAGCTTCATCTCTGAATGTGGAAACACATCTAAACACAATATCACTGTCATCAAATGAATCTTACAGGATTCTTAATGTCATCTTGATGATATGCAATTTTTAAGATGGTCTTAATAAGGGAAGTTTGTGCAGTCCTTTTATATGATAATATTGTGAGATAGTGATTAATATCCATGTAACTGGCTTGCAACTGAAGTGTTGAAGGTTACTTTCTAAAAATGGATTGCCACACCTTTGATCAAGTTATCTAAACTGAATTGATCTGGATTAATGGATAACATGCATTGGTAAGAGCAACTCTTCTGTAAACAAATAATGCCGTGCACCACCATTGCTTTTTTCCTGCTATCCCCTCCCCCCACCCCCCGCCCCTACTTTACACTGTATTACTGACAGGTTACATCAGATGCTTCAGTTGGGAGACATACCTGTAGTTGTTTTCAACACGCTTTGGATGGTAGGGCATTTGAAGCTGTGTTGCAAACAATCGTTAAAACTGGCTTTTTAAAAATAAAAGCACTGATCATGGTAACTGATGGGGAGTATCTGTTCGGTATGAATATGACTCGTAGACTCACTTTGGTTCCAAAAATAAAACCTTCTCTCCACTTTAGTGAGGCAAAACAGAAAAGGTTCAACAGATCCAGGCACGATGGGGCATAACCGTTATGGAAACAGATGACTGCGTGCCCACGCGTGCTAACGACGGTTTAGCACGTGTGGGAACGCCGTAGCCAAATACTGCTGTTGCGCAAGTTCTCCACCCTCTGAACATGGCAGGACTGCACGGCATTATCCCATCATGCAACTGGGGCTGCCTCGCTCATGGATTAGGGCAGCGGTGTAGTATAATGGCTAAGGAGCTGGTCATGTAACCTGAAGGTCACAGGCTCGATTCCCAGGCTGTCGTCGTAAACCATGAGCAAGGTACTTAACCAGCATTGCTTCAGTATTATATCATTACATTACATTACATTACAGGCATTTAGCAGACGCTCTTATCCAGAGCGACGTACAACAAGTGCATTAGTTCAAGGTGCAGAGGTGCAAAAGAAACACACTAGAGTGAAGTAAAGATCGTAGTGCCAGAAGTGACCTCATAGATCAGGACTCCAACCCTGTAGAGTAACCTGTTCAGCAAACAAACAATCCTGCCAAGTACAAACTAGCACTGAAATCACATTTTCCTAATCAGAATCAGACAAACAATCCTGCCAAATAAAAACTAACGTGCTCGTATTAGCCTAACTAGGTACATTGAGCTAAACTATAGGCTAGGGAGGGGTGGGGAGAGGTGCAGCCTGAAGAGATGAGTCTTTAGTCTGCGTTTGAAGGTAGTCAGATATCAAGGTGTGAAATGTAAAAGCTGTGTAAAAGTTGCTCTGGATAAGTCTGCTGAATGCCTGTAATGTACTGTAGATAGCCATGAGGGGAAGAGAAGGCCGGACATGGAGGGGGCCTACAGCTCTAGTTCGGCTCCTGGTCTGCACGCGCACAACCAGCCAGCGGGATTGTCCGTCGCCTCATTAAAATGCTAATGTCAGGTTCCAATTGAGATTGACGGCCTGGTGAAGTGCCAGTTTTAACGCAAGTGCAGTACATCATTGGCACCTGCAAGCTAGGACTGCCGGACCTCCCCCTGCCATTTGTGATTGACTTTTATACGTTCACCACCCTGTGAAATCAAGAAAGAAAATCAATCAAATCAAATCAAATTGGCTCAAAGAAGGACTTCATTTCTGCATTGTCACAGTCTGAAATTGCACCAGCTGCCATCTTGATGTTTATCGGTTTGTCTGACCTTTCATGTGTCCGCCTCCCCTCTGATCACACTGAGGTTGGTTAAACGGCAGTTTTCTGCAGTTAAATCAAAAAGCACGACGAAAGGGTGACATTTCATGGCGGCAAAATTCAAGAAGAAAAATACACACTGTAGTTTATCAGTGGTGTCAGTAAATACTGACTGACAAGAAACCTCTTGACCCCTCTTGAGAACCGTCTGAAGCAGGACTTCTCAATGTTATCTGACCTCCCCCTCCTCCCCACCAGCAGGTACGAAGAGTTAGTGCTCTTTTGAGCCACGTAGCCCTTTTACAAAATGGCTGATCAAGAGAACAGCTGGAGTAGGATTCAGTCTAACACCCACTCCCCCCCCCCCCTTCCCACCCCCACCAGGTTTCCTGTCTTCTTCTGTTGTACTGATCTGCTGGATTAACACCACACAAGTAGCATTCAGCAGCGGTTCCTGTCTTTCTGACTGCTGTTATTTATTTATTTATCACTTTTTTTTGAGAGAGAGAGAGAGAGAGAGAGAGAGAGAGAGAGCCGAAGCTGTTCAGAACTGTTGGGAAGCTAGGGATAAACTGCAGGCTCAGAGTGCTTTTAAAAACATATCATAAAACATGTGGTAGTAATTTCCTCGCTATTTACAATATAGGCTCTGTAAAGCTGGTAATAGTGTAATGCGATGTGTACCGACGGGTAAACTTGTGCTCATGGTTTAAAATTCTATCATAGACTATCAAAAATAGTTTAAAAAATGTGTGGCCTTGCAGGTGCCACAAATCATTTACATTCCTGCATGTGTGGTCATAGGTTAAACAGATGCTAATTTGCTTGGAGCGATACTGCTTATTATAGGCATATTTTATACATAGATGTGTTTGTTCAACAAATACAGGTGGGCGTGCATAAACTTTTTTTCTTTTTTTTTTTAAATTTTATTTGTGAGTCAGCCCTGCAGGAAATGAAATCAAACAGAAGGGTGGAGAATGTGTGTCCAGATGTGTCCCATCAGTGTGATTTGGCAGGGGCGGGCTAAGCTTCATTCCTTTTCAAGGAAATTGTATAGCCTTTCCTCCCCACGGTGGGAAATCAGGCTGTGTGTGCACCTTTTTCTCGTTTGTCCCTCTGAATGGGTTTATTTCTGTTATTTTTTCTCTGGTAGTAAGAGTCCTTAAGTTTATTTATTTATTTTATTCAGGCGTGGCGCAAGGACGTACAGTAAGCTCACATATTGTTTGTGAACATACAGTATAAGCATAATGTGTCGTTTCCTAACACAGAAATAGGCCCACGTGTCTCGACCCAGACATGTGGGTCATTTCAGGGCATTTGAGTGCTTTACAAACCAGTACAGAAAAGAAAAGCAGTGCTTAGAGGTCTACAGCGGCACAAACCTGTGCTGCGTTTCAGCGAGCTTCCCAGCGAGACAAGCAATAAACTTGTACTTTCATTCGTAAAGTGATTGTTGTCATCGTGAATTCCCACATTGTCTTAACTTCAGCTCCTGGGAAAGAAGCTTTTCTTCCCAGTGAGACAAGCAATAAACTTGTACTTTCTTTTGTAAAGTGATTGTTGTCATCGTGAATTCCCACATTGTCTTAACTTCAGCTCCTGGGAAAGAAGCTTTTCTTCCCAGTGAGACAAGCAATAAACTTGTACTTTCTTTCGTAAAGTGATCGTTGTCATTGTGAATTTCCACATTGTCTTAACTTCAACTCCTGGGAAAGAAGCTTGGGTTCCCAACACTGCTAATAAAAGTAAACATAGCCAGATAGATTTACACCAGCTTTATATTAATTAATTTATTTTAATATAGAGACACACTTTATGATACAATGGAGTCCAGAAGCATACTCTTGAAATCTGTGTTCATATTCATTTTAAATACTCTTTTGTCAAAATAATCAATCAGGTTTGGAAACTGCTGACTGGAAACTTAATTTGAACTGTAGCAGTCAGTATAATAGCTTTTATTTAATATCCTCTGAGAAAGCAATGATCCTTCTTAATGACACTCTCGGGACGTCTGAACTGTTGCAGTCATTTAAAAACAGAGCTCAGAATGAACACTTTAACGGTTGCTTATGTTAAAAAATCTGCCACTGCGTTGAAAACAGATCTTCTCCCCTATGGATTACAAATCAAAACTTTCACGTAAATCACCAAAAGCCTGTCTCTATTAAGTAGTTTACAGTTCTGTAATGAAAAAAAAAGAATAAATAAATAAAGAGCACCAATTTGGTACTCAGAATTTAATGTCCTTTCAATATGCCAAGAAAACTGTCATTTTCAGGGGGTTATGAAAAATTCTGATGTTTGACTTTCTGTAGCTGGGAGCAATAAAAGATTCTGGAGAATATTTAATCCTTTGTGATGGAGGAAGTCACAAAGCTTTTTTTTTTTTTTTACCCTTAATTTGACACAATGAATTGTTTGTTGACACTTATTTTAGTATTTAATTAATTTCTTCAGCAGGAACCTTTGTAAAACCTTTATTTATCACTCCTACATTTCTACATAATTCCTATAATCAATGATAAAAATCAACTGCGGGGTTTGGAACACTGGGTTTCAACTCATGGGGACAATCTTGTACACACACACACACACACACACACACACACACACGCAAACAAATGGGCACACACACGCACACACACACACACACACCACAGTACTGCAGGCCTATAAAGACTGAAGCATCAATAGCACTAATTGTCTCCTGAGCTGATTTTGATGATCAGCCTTTGGAGAAGCTCATTATTATGTCATCATTAAGGATGGGCAGTCTGAAGAGAAAGAAAAAGAAATACACATACTACTATTCTCTCTCATACAGACAATCAAACTCTCTCACACATACTACTCTTCTCTCTCACACATATAATCATACTCTCTTACACATACTACTATTCTCTCTCACACATACCAATAATCTCTGTCACACATGCAATCATTCTCTCTCACACATACTACTATTCTATATGATGGTGTGCGTGGGAGAGTATAATGGAGTGTGTAAGACAGTATAATGGTGTACGTGTGAGAGTATAATAGTGTGTGTGAGAGAGTATAATGTGTGTGAGAGAGTATAATGTGTGTGAAAGAGTATAATGGATTGTGTAAGACAGTATAATGGTGTACGTGAGAGTATAATGGCTTGTGTAAGAGAGTATAATAGTGTATGTGAGAGAGTATAATGGTGTGTGAGACAGTTTAATGGTGTACGTGAGAGAGTATAATAGTGTGTGTGAGAAAGTATTGTGTTGTGTGTAAGACAGTATAATAGTGTGTGTGAGAGAGTATCGTGTTGTGAGTGAGAGAGAATGATGGTGTGTGTGAGAGGAAGTATGATTTATGGCCCAAATGGCCTCTCATGCATGTGCATGCATGCATACATGTTTCAGCCATGTCTGTCTGAACAGATAATCTGTGATCCGTCACTCTGCCTGACTGAATCAGGTAATTCATTGTTGTGCTTTCCTACGGAAATTCAAAAGTACAGTAATAAATTTGTGTAAACACAGTTTCTGTTGTTGCTGAACATTCAGTAGGCTGCTGCCCTATGCAATGTGTAAATATTGCAGTCGAATACAACAGTTTTGAGCAAATAAATGGAGAATGTACCAAATTTCATCTAAAACGGGCAATGAATTAGCACTAAAGTGAACTAAAAAATAATATCTTTTTAGCAGAAGATGCAGGTTTAATGTTAGCATATTAAGAATTAATTCAGCAGAAATAAAATGTATTCAATTTGGCGTAATAGTATTTTGTGCAAGAGGACAGGTTGAGACCATAAATGTTTAATATCGAGCTGTAAGTTCTAAATTTGATAAAAGGGTTCTAAATTTGATAAAATGGAGCCTGGTCCAGAGTCAATAAGTAAACACAGTTACTTTCATTTACAGATACAAATGGCTTGAGCAGTTCATGTAAAATGAATGTGCAATGTAACATTTATAAGCTTTGCTGCAAGGTCCGCCTGGCTGGGAAGTCTGCTTTTCTGTTTCACTATAATTTTCCCTACTCGTTTCTTATATCCTTATCGTTTATCAGTTTCCACGGCAATGCCAAAAGCATAGACACAGTATTGGCTCATCTGGCCTCTGGGGTCCTAATCCACCAAACACTGTGACATCTGTAAAATGTCTAATGAACGTTGGTCATGGAGGTCGATATGACGTTGTTTAGTGGGGCAGAATGTCTTTATTTTTATTTTTTGATGTTAGTAATTCAATTAATACAGAACATTGATCTATTATAGCCCTGTGACCCTGACCAGAAATAAGCAGGTAATTAGATAATGAATGAATGGATGGATGGATGGATCTATTATAGGTGGAGAAGTGGTCACCTTATGACATGATCTGCCTGGTAGCTGTGATGCAGGTTGACAAATGGTTTTTGGGGGGATGGTTACCAACTAGCACACTGGCCTACGTGATCATACTGACTTTTCAATACAAGTGTGGTACTGATGTAATATTACTAATATAATAAATTATTAATATAATAAAGAATACAAAGAAAAGTGTTTGAAAATGTGCGCTCACAGCGAGGTATAACAGAAGGTCATCCCATGTAGGGACAGTGTTTAGCTACTTGCAGCATGAGAAAATTTATGTTGTCAATATAAATAAATAAATAATACATGAAAGAACATAACATAATGATGAGAAAAATCGATTTTTTTTTTCAACGATGCTCACCATTTTTCCGACTAAATAAATAAATAAAATGGAAGTGATCAAGGGCCTGGGGGGCCTGTGGTCACCTGATGAAGGCTGAACCCCAAAGACAATTCATATGGTGTTTCAAAAAAAAAAAAAAAAAAGGCCAAAGAACTCACTCGAGTCAGTGAAAACCTCTGAAAATCTAGGACAAGGACCAGAGTGAGTGAGTCAGGGAACAGGAACAACCCCGCTCCCCCCTTTTTTTTTTGGTCACGGTGCATTACAGCACAGTTTAAGCTCTGAGAGAGGACATTGTAAGCCGGCGAGGAATTTTCTCGGCGCCGCGGAGCGAAGCGGCATGCTAACGTGCTAATGCCAGGAGCTTAGCAGCGAGGGGTGAAAAATCGCAGACTCGAGCATGACCGCGGAGGGGGGGGGGGGGTTAGCCCGACTGTGATTCCTCTCCGTGACCAACTGAGAGCATGAAAGTTCAGGACCATGGACAGTAGAGTTGCCGGGTAGCTTGTAAGGGATTTGTGTCCCTCCCCATGACGGGCGGACAGCATGGGTGCTATATGCTGTCTGTCCTTGTGGAGCTGTCCTGAGATTCAAACCAGTGAACACAGAGTATGGGCAACATATGGAAAATGAAGGCATAAAATACGGAAAATTAATAGATAACGAAATATATTTTCCCTGGAATCATTAAAGAAAAATTCAGACAGTTTAATATGCTAATTGATGGCAATATTAGGGCTATGTGGAAATGAAGCAGTTGTCGTGAGTTGGTTGTAAATTAAACGGTTTTAAAATATTTCTCATCAAATGCACATCATTAAATGGTAAATAAGAGATGAGGATATGACCCTAAATAAGAGTACACGTAGGACCTGTGCTCCTGGCGTTTAATTGAATAATCAATCGCTCCCAATGGAAAAATCTATTATAAGCCACATTGTCGATGTTATCTCAACAGCAGCCTGTGCATTCGTCTCTCAGTTTGAGTATTCTCATTTCAGACATGGTTGATCACAGAAAACCTGCCTCTAATTACTGGCACAACAACTGTGTCACTGCAGGTGCTGGGTAGTTGGTGTTAAAAAATAAAATAAAGTAGATAAATAGATAAAATAGTAACACAGAAATGATTATAGGTGTATCATATATTTACAGTTATGTTCAGAGATGCTGATTTATTTTGCCAATTTCTATCACGTATTTATTTATTTTTTTTGTCTAGTCATGCTGATATTTGACTCCAGTGCAGCACTTGGCATTAAATTGGATACTGTAGCGCATCAGAATTCAGGTTTTGTGTTCCCGATTTCAGGATCACCAGATAGATTGTGCATTTCAGTGTTGAAGATCCACCATTTCTCAAGTATAAAATTACATGACCTCCAGATTTTCACGTATGCTGGAAGATAGACACGGTGGCACAAGCAATCAGCACGACCTGTATTTTATTTTTATTTTTTTTTCCTTCTGTTCCACTGCTCAGCGCCAGCATGAAGCAGCAGCTACAGCTACAGCAGCAGCAGCAGCTCTGTACAACAGCGATAACACAAAAGGCTAGCCAGGGGAGAATACCCTGGGGTGGGTAATATGGGGGGTGGGTAGGGGGGGGGGGGGTAATGGACGGACACGGAGTACAAACCCGCCGTGAAGCCCTGGCATGCTACGGCGTGTAGCCGCAAACAACGCGGGATCAGAAACGAATTTCATAGCGTCCCGCTGAGCTTCGCGGCGAGCGGAGAATTGGACCACGGACAGGCGATGCGTTTCCACAGGCTTCAGCTTCCATTATCCTTTGTAGACGATTCGAATACGTCGCGCTGCAGCGGCCCGGGGAACGCGTGTGGGTTGAAAGCTCAGTCAGCCTTATTTAACTCGCAGTTTAATTTACAGATTGTCTCAAAGGCCATTCATTCAGTGGAGCAACTGAATTGGATAGGATGACAAATCAATGGTTTGAAGCGAAGGTAGTGCATTATCAAACTGTACCTCAGTAAAAAAAAATATTTTAAAAAATAAAACCTTTATGCAGTTAAAAAAAAAAAAAAAATATATATATATATATATATATATGTTGACAAGCGCCGTGTGCTTAAATGTTCATATGACTCCTTCATCCAGTCTTCCTTGCAGTAATGTGTGCGTACTGTATCATGTGTGAAGGACATGTCATCCTGGCACTTGTTCATATTCTGTGGGAGTTTCCTCTGTTGAAGAAAATATGAAAACGATTTGAATCTTTTGAAAGTGCTTTTTGGTATGTGCTGTTCCTTTCCTCATAGACTCTGAAGAGGTAGTGGGCACTGCAGTAGATAACAGAATTATGAGTGTACAATATTTTATTAATTAAGTTTTTCTCAGATCATGCTATTAGCTAATGTAGCTGGTCAGAACATTGCTTGGCCTCCCTTTCTGTATGAGGGTTTTTTTTTTACATTTAGCAGATGCTCTTATCCAGAGCGACTTACACACCTTTTTTTTTAGTTTTGTAAGTGTGCCTGTGTGGGTTTGTTGTCAGTCATGGCCAGGGCGACTGTACCTGAAGTGGATCTTTCAGCCTGTCCCACCAGAGGAAGTGCCAGACAGCCGTTTCGTTATCTGCGGAAAACTCTGCGGAAAGGTCCCATCCGGAGGAGGCGCTGGGTCGGGAAACACCGCACGCGGGAATCCGGAGAGATGCGGAACGACCTTCGGAATCCGAAACGCCAGAGGCCTTCCTGATCCGGAGAGATGCGAACAACCTTCGGAATCCGAAACGCCAGAGGACTTCCTGATCCGGAGAGATGCGAACGACCTTCGGAATCCGGAACGCCGGAGGTCTTCCTGATCCGGAGCGTCGATTGGGAATGAAGCAACTCCGGCTGACAGGCGACGGGACAGAACATATCAAACGAGAAAGGGAGATAAACTGAGCTTTGTTTTACCCTTGCCTCAGGACTGAAGGCACTTTTTTGTTCTGTCAGACCCATGGAAAGAAGCTGCCCTTAGGCATGGTCCGACATTGCCGTTCCAGTTCAGTGGCTAACATGGGATGTAGCTCTAGGTCTGTCCCCAAAAAAATTAGGCAACAAAAAGTTTTACATTGCTGAGTTTTGTGATTTGTCACCTGTGTCGTCAATGTATCGTAATTAATTAATACCGTGACATTCCATACCTGCAAGAACAGAGGCACTGAGAGATAAATTAGCAGTACCAGCCCTTATGGGGAATTAATTAAGCGTAATATAAATGATGCTGTCGCTTGAATTCTGAATTCCTTTATGGGTGTAACTAATTGCTAGACAGAAAGTGCAGATGGTATTGTCAGATTATATTGTTGCTGCTATCAGCAGCATCACGCAATATTATCCTATTAAAGCCTGCAAGGCACATCAGGCTCTCAGTAGTCAGCAGTACTGCTGGTTTTCTCTTCCACCTGATATTATAGACCAGTAATGCCAATTTCACTCACCTGGTGCATCAGGTATAAATCAGAGGGGAGGATCGAAAACCAGCCACACTATTGGCCTTGAGAACCAGGTTTGAGTGTCCCTGCCATAAGGTGTCTGAACACACATCTCCCGCCAGCCTGTTTTTCTTCCTGTTGTCAATGATGGCCACAATTTGCATACTGTAACCTTACTGCAACACAAGATGCATGTTGGAGAAGAGCACCGTGCAATAAATTAGCCCTCTCACCCCCCCCCCCCCCCCACGCTTAAAAATGAGCAGCAACGAAGGCAAAAAGGCATCGTGTCTGCAGACTGAACCATAGCCGCCGATGCCACCTCATTGCCTTAGCATCGGTGCTGTGCTCTGATTCCTTCCCCACTCATCTGAAGTAGAGGTTTTGAAGGACAGTTCATTTGCAGAATTTGACCCTTTGAAGAGTTAGAGTTTTTTTTTGGAATGTTTTTTTTTTCTAAAAGTCAGTGTTCTGGAACTCCACTGCTCTCAACTGCCAGCAGTGACTGAATAGAATGTTCAGCTAAGAATATCTTTGTGATCTCACACCTTAAAGGGTTAAGCCAATTATTGGAAAACTGTGGGAGCACTGAGGCACTTGGTAAAGGCATGGATGCCTTTGATAACATAATCCCGCAGTCCGAGCTTCTCCCCTGAAAAAAAAACAAAAAAAAAAAACTCTTTTGCTCCGTCCCTGAGCAAGCGCGCTAATATCTAGCTGCGCCGAGGCCAAGAAGACATGGTGACAATCTCGTTTGGCCGAGACGGAAGACCACAGTCGCTGCTCAGATTTGCATTCGTTCAATCGGCTGAAGCTCGAGGAGGGGGGGGAAAGCAATCTCCTTTCTTCAAGCTATTTGGCACCTTTCCACTGTTAGGATAAGAAAAAAAAATCTCCAAAAAAAAAAGAAAACCTCGGAGATTGAAAGGGCTTGTCACATTTATGGCGAACAATCTGATGACAAATGGGACAAACCTTGACCGCAGGTTTTCGACTGGCTGTGATGCACCAACAAGCAAGAGATCTCTTGGAAGACAGTGACAGGCAGAAAAAAAGCTGCCTTATATTTATGTTTCCTGTCAATTTCATCAACACCGAGGAGTGCGGGAGTGCACAACCTTGAGCTTCAGCTTCAGAGCAATGCTTGGATGCCTATTTTCTTTCAGGGAAACAGAGATGATGAGAAATTGTAAATCTCAAATCAATGTTTTTGTTCCTCTAGATGACAGCCAGTATATGACAAACACTTTTTCCTTTCCAGTGCTCCAAAAACTTTTCTTTTCTCATCATCGTGATTTAAAGTTGATCTAAAGATCATATTTTTTTCACAAACACACTTGTCAAACTGTGGGAAGAAAAAAAAAAACTTGGGAAGAAAATAAAAACATGATGATCTTAGATCATCATATGCAAGTGAAGCTTTAAGAGAAATGTTGATTGAATTCAGGTGAAATACTGCTTAAGCATATTTCCTGGAACATGATATCAGTGATCCACCTTCCACCTATAGAAAATAGTTCATATGAAGAAATACAGTAATAATTAAGAGTGGTTCCTGTACATTCAAGTGCCTAACAGTCTTGAGTCATGCATACCTGATGTGATTGATTAGCAGCTGCAGTTGAACCTCAGCCTATAACTAATTAAACCTCAAACGTGTCTGCTGGACAGATACAATGTTGCCGGGATCCCTGCAATGTTTTGTTCATTTTAATCTATAGCATCATAAATTACCAGGATCATTAGCATTATCTAATTTAAAATAACGATTCGGCTATTTTTTATTTATTTTATAATAGTATAATTGTTGTTGTCAGTTGTTGTTGTTTTAAAACCGCGATCAGGCAAAACAGGCTGGAGTGCATTCGAGCAACACAGGAGGCCGGGCAGACAGCTGTCCTGATTGGTTGTGAAGATTCAGGCATGGTTAAATTTGGAGTGGCTGAGCCTGGAGCATTCAGAGAGACTGGATTTTTTTTTTCTTAGACCTTTTAATTTATTCATATCTGTTTGGATATGAACAAAATTCAACCCAATATGAGCAGAAGTGTTCTCACAGCAAACTAACGTACTGCACCTTCAAAGCAGCTGGAGTCAGTCAGGGTACATTAAAGAGAAGCTGTCGAAAGGGACGCCTACATTTTTAGTGCCGAGCTGATGGTATCTAGATTAGGACAGCACCTCATATTTTCCCTGCGGTGCCAGACAAGAAGGGCTAGCCAAGTGATAAGGCCATGGAGCAGGTTTTCACCTGCTCGCTTTGGATATGGGTTCTCAGTGTCAGGAGATTTTATTTTATTATCTTTACATTTTAGCATTATATTTTTCTAAAGTGCAGTGAAGTATTTAACACATTTGTTTACATTGCGCATTTAGGCAGACGACCCAAGAATCCACGCAAATTTGCATTATTCATATGCTGGAGAAATTGCAATTTTGCATTGACATTTTGCACTCATTTTAGGTCTCCCAAACTATTTTTCTTGTGACTGAAATACTTACTGCAGACCCTCATGTCAAACTTAATTATATTTTCATCGTGTTTTTGGTGCGTAGGGTGAAGATTTAGCCGCCGTCCTTGCAGCGTGTTGATTTTTGGATTTTCATCCTGCTGACGTGTCCTGCCATTTTAATTTCCCATCCCGTCGGGATAATAAAGGTCACTTCCATTGTGTCACACAGCATTTAAAAACTGAAGGCCTAAAATGCGTGAACATTTGATTGAAATGATAGACACGACGTGCACCCTCTCATCACATACGCTGTAGGGGAGAGCGGGGAAAATAACTAATAGTTTTCGTATTTGGCTCAATTCTGAAAATATTACAAAAGATAACGGAATCATTTTTTTAATACGACCTACATCCCCTGGCTATGATTACACCTCACAATGGAATGTCTGGGACGTACCATTCGCTAGCAAGCTGACCAATGAGTACCAAGAATGAAATGTTACATTTATCCGATGTTGGGGTAAAAAAACACCCAATATTCTTAATAGCTTTAAACTGTACACAAAGAAAGGCAGTTCAATACAGTTCCATATAATAATAATAATAATAATAATAATAATAATAATAATAATAATAATAATAATAATAATAACACACTCCTACTTAAAAACGCTGCATATGTACACTGTGCACACACCAGTACACTGCTCAGTAGTCCAGTAATTACAAAAGAGTAGAGTATA
Source organism: Anguilla pacifica (assembly GCA_039654925.1). Lineage (NCBI taxonomy): Eukaryota > Metazoa > Chordata > Actinopteri > Anguilliformes > Anguillidae > Anguilla > Anguilla pacifica. The sequence continues at coordinate 73,803,471 of CM077286.1, read as the reverse complement.
AATATGCAGCTAATTACAATATTGAACTTTATGTCTGCCAGGTATATTAATACTGAGGCTCCTAGAGGTCAGCGAGATGAATAAAGAACAGGAGGCCGACTCCATACCGACAAGCGGATCTTTAATTTCCGTCTCTGCTACAAGAAGAGGTCTCTGTTCGCCTCTGGGGTCGTTACAGTAATTATCACTGTGTCGAACTCAGAGCTCAGATCATCATAAAAAACTGGGGGGTCACAGCAATTACAGCTACGATCAATGGATAACGACGTCTGCTCGAACCCGGTCACGCCCGATACTATGCTGAGCAGGGGGTCTGTCGGTTCATTTCACACACAGCAGCTGTGAATTAAACTGTTCTTGCACATGAAATTTCTTGCACTGATGGTGGGTTCACTAAGTAAAAAAAAAAAAAAAAAGCTTTATCTTTTATTATCAGAACCTTGGTTCGGTAACAACGATTTGTGATACATATTGAAGCTAAATACATATTTTATTATACTCACCTAGCCAATGTCAAAAAAGGATTCACATGGAATACATTTTCATACTCATAATATAAGAAGTATCTTTTCAACTCCCTGGAAAAATTCATCCAGATCCAGGTTTTGAAATGACTACTTTAACAGAAAGGGATTCAATTTAATAGTATCACTTAAAAAATAAAAATACAGAATTACAGTAAAACATTTCTTCAAAGTACAGGATTTTTAAAATACTGTCAGTCATGTAGAATAGTGGCAATAGCTCATTATTTAACGGCCCTTCCATAAAAAAACGAGATTTATCCTGTGAAATAATAGGATTTATCTTGTTTTTTCCCCCTTCATTAAATGATTATTCACTGACATTGCTATCGTTTTTTTGATGAGATTTTTTTTTACATTTTTTTACATTGTTTAAGAAAGGTGACATGGGCCTCTAACACTGAATCAGGCTTATATTACAAGTCATAAATATCATGAGCTCATCTTCATATGCTGTTGATTTTCTTTGATGCATAGGGACTTATGCAAATTGGATATACATGACGCACCACCTGTGTATCCATAGGACAAACTGAATCATCTTTATTCAGACAAGGCTGAGAGTGATTATTTTTGTTTGCTAAGAGGACTCCTTTATGCTGATAGAACTTCTGCAGACTTTTTCTGATGTAATAGTAATGTGTTGGTCTATTTTTGGTTACTTTTCAGTTCGCATATTCTATCTTGTGAAAGCCAACTTGGTTATCTTTCGGTTTGTAGGTTTTCCCTTGCGAAAGCCAACTGTTAACTTAAAAAAATAGCGTCCTACAAAGTGCATTGCAACACCTGCGTGGTTATATAGTTTTCCCTACGGGTTTCTGTGTTGTCTGCTGATGTGCTGTATGCGTGTTTTTGTTGTTAAAGTGCTCAGTGCCCTTTGATGTGAGGTTGTTTGGATCAATCTCAGCTCATCCTACAGCAGGTTTTCCCAAAACGGAATCTCCATAGAACACACTGCAATCATTCACCTTGAGGCAGCGCTGCTTGTGCTGCAAAGAGCATCGATTCACGGGCGTTGCACAACTAAGACCATGCAACCGCCTGACTGAAAATGCTTAACGGCACAGGAATGTTTAAAAGTAAGGAGAAGCCATACAATCAATCATGTGAACTGAGCGGTATAGTCAGTGCCTGAAGCTTTGGACCTTACTCCACACAGCACCCACATTCAACAGCTAGAGATCCAGGTTGCTGCTAAGCTGCTAATTAGTAGAGTCAGGCATGCCAAATTAGAGTTGAAATGAAAACCTACAGATCGCCAGGAACAGGGTCGGCCAGCCCGTACAATCAGCCCCACACAACAGTTCGTGAAAGCGAGTGCACTCTAATTTTCCGTTCTGCAAAAAACCAAGGTTTATCTTGACAGGTCTGCAAAGGTTACCTTAATACCTTTTTACACGTGCCTTCTGTAGAGCAGCATGTGGAGCTAGCTGTTAATGTACCTTTACACAAGGTCCATTTAGCATGCCCCTTGCTATAAATAAATATCTAACTAATGATAAATAATGCATGTCTTTAAGGGCTGCCCATGTGGTCTGCGGTATCTGTCAATAACCTGGGTTGGAATTTATTTCTTCATGTCCAAAGTGCCCCTGTAGATTCATTGCCCCCACACAGGGGAGTCTTTATGCTCTAACAGAAACTGGGCTCTAAGTCTTTCTCAGTTTAATTTGTAAAGGGATCGATGTAGATAATGTGTCAGGTGTTGCTTTCATATGCATCACCAGTGTGGTGATTGTATGGGCGAAATATGTGTATACATCTCCAGATACACACACGCACGCACACAAAGAGGGCACACACATGCACACACACGCACACAGAGGACACACACACGCACACAACACACACAGAGGACACACAAGGCTTTCATAGATATAGCTTATCATTCATATTTAACCAGTCAAGTCGGAAGTTTCTCAAGCGAGTGTGTTCACCTTCAATCTGCCAACAATTCAACTGGTCCACAGACCGTCGATGTCCTTGTTATTTGATGCAGAAATTCCATTTCTTTGCTTGACCTTCCTTCGCTCCAGTGCAATAGCCTTTGCCACACTGCTCTTGTCATACCTTGAATGCCAAGAGGCTGATAAAGTTTATCTCAGAATATTAAAATGAGATAACCGGCATTCGGGTAGGATTCAGCGTCCATGCGAATATTAAGTGAGCCGCACTGTCACCTGCTCAGACACACTGGGAACATGCCCATTCATATTTGTCCCACTTAGTACCAACATGGTCTGTTATACAGCATAGCAAAGACATTTTCCATTTTGCAGAGGTACTGTTTGAGGTATAGATCCAGGTATATGAATTTGGATAGAGTCACGCATTATCTCTGGTGCATTTTATATTCTTGGAATGTTTCTTCCATGAGTCTCACCACAGGTGAAGTTGTAGGAATGCTATTTTCCCAAGGACTATAATTCCAATGTACAGCTCTGGAAAAATTGAGACATCATCTCAAAGTTTATGGGCTTTGTTTTGTTTGGTTTTATACTTGAACTTATGTGCTGGATTCATGACACGTAGCTCCTCACACCTGCTTGGTGAGGTGAGGTGTTGGACTCTGGTGTGAGACGGTGTGGATGAACTACTTATTCCACTCTTTCCATCACACACACACACACACACACACACATGCTCGCACGTGCACACACACACACACACACACACACACACACACAGTAATATAAGGAAAGAAGCAAGAAAAATGCATAGTTGAAAAAATGGAGTAAAACATCATAATATGCTTCAATTTCAAGGAGCATGAGAGATGACTCATATCCACAGTGGCATTCTTTAAGCTGACATTTACAGCAGTGGCTAAAAGATTGCAATATGAAACTTCAATAAAAAGTATAGATTGTGCCCCATGGAAACATAAGCACTGAAAATATATTAAAATCGCAGGTTCTAATCATTGCGGTAAACATATCTGGATTACTGCCAAATATGATCAGTTTTCTTGTTGTCTACACATCCGTTAAGGTCTATACCTCCAATACGCATTTGCATTTTTGCAACTCACCATTTCATCCAAATAACCTAAAAAAAGCACTCGGTGGAACATCTTAAATCAAGCACAAAACCAATATCTATAATTCATAACCTTTTTTCGTGGATCAAAACATAGAACAGTAACAATATTTGTGGCATTTTACTGAATCCATCTGTAGCCTTTAACACGTTTTAGCATGCATGCACATTGATGAATAATTTATTGTTTTCCCCTTTCAAAGGGTACGCAGCCTGATTTATCCTTGCCTGCCTGGCCAATGGCTGTAAATACAATATATTATTTTCTGGATAAATTGCGTGTTTTCTCTTTCATGAAAGTGATGGAGGACATGGAGTTAAGAGTCATTACAGTGGGAGGTAAAGAAGGTCATAGCCATTAGCGGTTATGTTCGGACATGAAGTAAAGGAATAATGGAATAGTTTTCAGTTTCAGATGTTTGGAGGAAAGCCCAAGCAGTATTGGTGATACACCATGCTCCAGCACAAGCAACACATGTTGTGGAGGATTTTTAGATCTGTAATACGCTGAATGATTCTACGAAGGTCCTTAAAGCTGTGATTATATTTACCCAAAAATTCACGGAGAGGAATTTTGTTTTATGATGTTGTTGAGTAACTGGAGGAAGGAGGAATAAATGCCATAGATACTAGTTTGATGGTCATACACCTCCTCCTCAAATATATGGGTTGGACAACAGTAATGAACAGTCAACTCAAATGTTGAGCAATGTCCATTAGGTACCACACTCAAGGGTACAAGAGCAGTGTTCTACCTGGGAATGAAACCTTCTACCTCTAGGGTAGGGATCAGCAACTCACAAGTCCTCGAGGGCCCAGAACTGCTGGTTTTCCACCCTCCCTTTGCCTGGGAGTCAGGTGTGAAGACAGTCTGGCCAATCAGTAGCAACAGTTACCTGGGAGAAAAGAAAACCAGGGCAGGATTTGGATTCGAGTTGATGATCCCTGCTCTAGGGTTCACAACCCCAGTTCTTTACCCATTATGCCACACAGCTGCCCCAAACACAGTGTTTCCCTCCATAGCATTTCGGCATTCTCCTCCTCCGTGGATACCCTGCTTCTTACAGCGCTGTGTGTGCTTCACCAGACCGGAACAGTGGTTCCATCCCGTTTACACATCAATCGCTTAACCCTCTGGAGCACCGGAAGCTCTGCCACCCGTCCAAGGTTGCGGCAGTGGAAAGCCGGTGTTACATTAGCTGCTTTTATTGTTCCAGGCAACGCGCGTTCACTCGTTACGGTGATGGGCGGGCGGGCGCGGTACGAGAACCGTACGCCGTGACGGAACGCGAGGAGAGACAGGGAGCCGTTAATGGAGGCCGTCTTCGGTAATTTCATCAAAGGCAAAACCGAAAGAAAAAAAAACAAAACCCTTTGTTCTTTCCTGAAATGCCCCTCCGCTGGTGCGCCAATTTGTTTTGCAAAGCCTCACTTCATCACTGTCAGCCTTTCTCATGTGCGTGAGCGTGTGTTCTTCGTTTTTCCTCCTCCGTCTTTTTCATGTTCCGGGTCACGCTTGCGTGTGTTGACTAACAGTCCGTGTCCACACAGACGTTTTTTCATGTGTTCAGACATCTAGGCCAGGCTCTGCCGAACGAAGACCAAAGGTGTGGGGTTGAGATGAATGCGGTTGGGAAGACAGCCATGTTGGTGTCCACCCGCCATCTCGCAACCCGCCCGACGCATGGGGGCGGAGCCAGCCGTAAACCATCAAAAGGCCTAGGGCAAAGTCTTCTTCGGAGGCCCCCTTTTGAGTTATACCCTACCCCGGCACTGCTCTAGCCTTTCTGCTAATTGTTGCTTCATAGAGGGGGGGGGGTGGGGGGGGGGGTGCAGGGGGTGGGCAGTGGGGGGTGTGGTGCGGGGGCTGGGCCATGGTGTGTCAGTAATGACTATCATGGATGCCAACTGTCATGGACAACAAAAGAGTGACTATCATGGACTCACACAGATGCGACTGCCTATGTCACCCGTGCCTAGAACAGGCTCTGCAATGGCGGACTACAATGGAACATATTAAGAGTCTCAGAAACTGATTTTTTTTTCCGTTTCTTCTAAGAAAAAAAAAACAAAACAAATTTTTTTTTTTAAAGAATGGCTACAGCCACATGCGAGCTCGTTGTATCTCCGTCTCCGTGTCTTTCTCTCTCTCCAAATAAACACACGCGCATCGTGGCATTTACATAGACTGCAGGAGGCAGGCCGAGGGCCGTCAGAGTGCCGGTGATGCGTAGCGCCGTGCTAGTTTCCCACCCCCCTCGAGTCTTATTGGGCTGGCAGGGCACACCCACCTACCTCACGTTGACCACTGCTGATTGCCCCGATGAAGTGCTCTCTGTCTCTGCGAAGCACCTGCAGGGAGGGAGGGAGGGAGAGAGGGAGGGAGAGAGAGAGAGATAATGGGAGAGAGAAAGAGGGAGGGAGGGAGAGGGAGAGAGGGAGGGAGTGGGGGGATGGAGAGAGAGAGGGGGGAGAGAGAGAGGGAGAGAGGGAGGGAGTAGGGGAAAGGAGAGAGGGAGGGATGGGGGAGAGGGGGAGAGAGAAAGGTGGGGGGGAGAGAGAGAGGGGAGGGGGGGGGGGGGGGGGGGTTGTATTTGTACTACCCCCTATATGTGGTAACCCATTATATGGCAGCCATGGGTAATTACCTTTGATTACTAAGCTGAGCAAAAAGGAAGGATTACAGACTTTAGTATATTAACACCTTCACTTTCACTCCACCGCGTACGTCCCTCCAGATATACTCTTCATGCTCTTTGTTTGCTCTACTATGCTTTTTGTGTATTTTTATTCATCTTGGCTGCCACAATTGCATGGCAAGTTATAATTGGAGCCAATAAGCGTGCTAAATGTACTGTATGCACCTCAATGGCATAATTATTTTAAGCTGCATAAATTGGGCAAATTTGTCATCCCCTAGCAGCGTCTGAGAGGTGTGCCTGAGGCCCTGTTTTTAGGCAGCCAGAAGCCAGCACCTGGTGCTGCGCCGGGAACCTTAAAAGTTGCCTTTTTGCACTTATATAATATTGTCAGGGGACGATGCTGTCTACCAGTTGCAGGGAATTTCCCTTTAAGTTCCCTTACTCTTGAGTCTGTAGTTAGAAACTGAACAAAAACACATGCCATTTCCACTTCAGCCTGGATGGCTCTATTTGCATCCAGCTGAAAGCCATTTTAGAGGCGAAGATTGCTCTTGAAAAGTGATGTCACACGGGCAGGGCGATTCCACTTTTCTTCGCTTGCTGTGCGGCTAGATGAATTAGCCCTGGTTTAACCACAACCTCCAGGTGCCAACTGTGATTATGCCACCCCCCGCCCCACCCCTACACCCCCCCCCCCCCCCTCCCCAACAACACATACCAACCCCCCGGTGTTTTATCACAGCTTTATATATTTTTGTAAAAACAATCATGGCTGTGTAAAAGGCTTTCTCATCAATCCAACAGTGATTACTGCCATACAGATAAATGAGCCCAGGGACCGCCCGGATAGGGGGCGTCTGAATGTCAGTTTGTTAACCAAAATAATTGGATTTCTCAGCTCCCTGTGCTCCAAGCCTCATCCCCTCACGACAGAACCGTTCTCATCAGGGCCTTCTTTAAAAAAAAAAACAACAAAAAAAAAACGATTTATACACTTTACTTTTTTTTTGAATTGCATGTCAAATTAGAAGTGGAGCCAATGAATAAATGCATGCACATTTAACATTATATTTGATTTATCTGATGCAAAAAATAAATAAATAATTGACATACATAATCCTATAGAACGGTAATAATATCTGACATTTAAATAATGTTATACGAATGTGCTCGTCATTTTCCCCCTCCTATTTCCCTTTCTACTACTGCCTTGGGCGTTCTATGAAGTTTTAAAAAATATGCTCATTCAGACATTCACACGATCGAGCTGCCAGTTGGCTGACAACAAATCCATACTCGTTGTTATTCCATTCACAGCAAAATATGTATTTATTGCACCCTTTAAAAGGCCTACAAATTCACAACACAGTCAACCCCCTCTCCACCACCCAACACCCAAAAGTGGAAAGCATCAACACCCCATTCCCACCTCTGGAGAGGAGCCATTCACACCTCTTCCCAACTGCACTTTGCCCCCCCTCCATACCTCCTGACCCAACTGCCACGCCCAATATTCCAAGGGAGGAAGAGAGGTATGGAGATGAGGATGAGGTCACAAAGAGCTCACCGTTCTTGGATCGCGGCCAGAATTTAATTTTGTCTGTGCATGCCTGTACATGAGGGAGCCTGACAGAAACAAAACCAGCAACGTCAAAATGGAGATACGCCGGCTCATTACATTACAGGCATTTAGCAGACGCTCTTATCCAGAGCGACTTACACTACTTTCACATAGCATTTTACATTGTATCCATTTATACAGCTGGATATATACTGAAGCAATTCCGGTTAAGTACCTTGCTCAAGGGTACAACGGCAGTGCCCTACCCGGGAATCGAACCTGCGACCTTTCGGTTACAAGCCCAGTTCCTTACCCACTGTGCTACACTGCCGCCCTAGATAAACTGACTAGGGGACTAGGGCCCCGCTTCAAACGGAGCACATCAAAATGGAGTATGAGCCCAGCTATAAACCAAGAGAGCAGCTCTCAACAGACGAGCACATGGTGCAGACTGAAGCCAAGAACAGGATGAGACAGCACCTTAGAGATAATCCCGCCAAGTGGGGATATAAATCCTCTGTCCTCTGTGGCTCGTCAAGGGGCACACCTGTGACTTAAGTCCTTAAAATCATGAATTATCAGGTCATGAAATTATACCCCGGCATCTAACAATGACATCGTCTAAAATTATTGCATTTCCCCGTCTTTGATTCAAAGTGAAACGCTATAACCCGTATACCGTTGTAAAGCTTTGACTCTTCGCAAAAAAAAGTCAGTTTTGATCGGTAACACCACTGGAGATTAAAAAAAAAATTAAATAAAATAAAGACGTGGAAGCCAGGAGGAAGGATATTGCATCTACTGAATCTGTTAAGTGTGGGGGGGCATGGGTACCTTGTGTCAAACCATGGGGGGGTGGGGGGCTGGGGGGGGGTCCCCCTTCACATACCTGCGAGGTACACCACAGATTTTGTTTTCCCACATTATGAAGCAGTGGAATGCCTTATTCACATGGCTCTTTGGTGCAGCCATTTGAAACTGTCCTCATAAAGTCGCTTTGGAGACGTACCCAAGTAAACACATTTTATTTCAATGACCAAAAAATAACTTAATATCTCTTAAAAAAGGTCCTGTCAACTAAACCATTTAATTTCCCAGGCTGAGAGTGACCATTACTGATTCTGTCTTGTGAGCAATGTGTGCAGTGACACATGATTATAGCACACGTCTATCTGTTACATAAGCCTCTACAAAACGGAAATGGCAACACTCTGGGTCAGGTTCTATTCTGATCAGTACAATTCAATGTAAGACCCAGCAGGTACCGCCTCCAAGATATGTCATATATTGAAGTGATAGCTTCATATTCATGGTTCATGGTGAATAGTTGAATAATATCATTTGTGGAATATTGGTACACATTATTGTTTCGGATGTAAATCAAAACCTCGATTGGCTGTTGTATCGACATTGCATTTTTTCTTTTGCATTTGAGGACTTGGTATTGTTAGAATTGATTCTGATGTCTGTTATAAAAAAATAAAAAAAACAGGCACACTGTAATCCAATAAAGAATAACATACAATATATCACACGACATAAAATACTTTTTTTGCTTCCTGTGTCTCTGAATTGGTGTTGTTGTTAATGTATTCTGGTAAGTGTGTATTGCACGTGCTTCTAATCAAGAATACTAAAGTTACAGGATTTCCAATGATAATTAAACAAGAGCAAACTATTTATTACATATGAGACATGAACAGGTTTCTTGTGTTCATCATAATCTTCCATAATGTGCTGCACAGCTTAACAATAGGGTTTTCCTTCCTTGATCACATTTCCTGCCTTGACTATGTATGATCTGCACAGAGACAACTATGCATAGATTTAACGGCGTCTGTTGCATGATAAATATGAGATGCGCTACCTCCCATACAAGATTAGTGTCACTTCTTTTTTTAAATTAAAGGTGGAAAGTTGAACATAAATTGAAACTGTTCAACTGAAATCATGGGGGATTTTAAAAAGTTAATTACTGCATAAACAATGCAGCCCCCAAATGCCTTTGCAAGAAAATCAATTGTGCTGAAGTTGGAATCTATTGTAGTGTGCAAGACAGATGGAGTGCCCCGAAAAGAAATATTAATTATTTAGAAGGCTGAAAATGAAGGTAAAATGAAGTCGGTACTGTGGTGTTAGCAAACAGACATTGAGAGGGAAGTGATTGCTTCAGACTTGCTAAAAGTGTTTATCGTGTAAATGCTTTTGTAATAAAATATTATTTAGCGCTCAGTGTTTATACACTGAATGACTACAACTGAATATGAATGTTAAACAATTGAATGTTTACTGTTATATCAATAATTACTGAATCAGGTAGCTGAAATGAAATAAATTAAAGGTTAGCGCAAGCATTGCAGTGGGGAGAACAACACAATGTGACTCTGCTGCCCATTTGGTTCAGTTTGCACCAGACTGAACACTTCCTTTGTGGGACTGGCACCAGCTGTCACTGGCTATCAGTGTTCACAAGGGTAAATAAACCCAATGTCTATGCTTGTGCTTGTCAATATATAGATATATACATAAATAAATAAAAACTGACTGGTGCCACAATGTATTGCCATTAGTCATATATTAACATATTATATCATATCAGATTAACATATAGTTTCTTGTTATCTGATGATTATCAATAGGTACAGACCACTGGAGCCCAAATATGTGTCATGGAGGACCGAGAGTAGGCAGGCTTTCATTCCCACCAACCATTACCCCTGTTGATTAACACACTAATTAACACACCTTCAACCAAGAGAGGATGGGAATAATTAGTGAAATAAGCAGGTGAAGTGATTGGTTGAGAAGAACACCTGCATACTCTTGGCCCTCTAAGGCACATGATTGGGTGGCGCTGGTCTTTCTCATGCAATCCTATTAGCAACCATCAGATAGACAGAAATTATATCATCTGATAATATATGACTAGTAGCAATAAATTAAGGTAGTCAGTTTTTTTTATTACTTTATCAGTTGATTAATTAGCTTGGTTTATTACAATGATTATCACAATGAAATAAACAAACCAGCTTCCCCGTCTTAAATTGCTAAATTTGTCTGATGGATATGAGCCACAAAAATGAACTGAAATTTTGTCTTCCATTGTAGGCAATGTTCATTATCACACATAGCAAGCAAGATTGTCTACAATGGAAGACAAAATTTCAGTTCATTTTTGTGGCTCATATCCAAACTATACAGAATGTGACCAAAAAATTCTGTATAGTTTGTAATAACATGAGCAAGTTTTGCACTGAAGAAATGCTATACCTGCCACGAGTTTATCAGTTTTAATAGAGGATCTTATGTGATGCACTGACCGATAGAGAGATGAAGTGTACTGCTGGTCGAGCACTGTTTTCCTGAAGGCCAGATTCCAGTTCCTGCTGAGGAAAAGCAGGATAAAGGACCGAGAGATGGATTAGGGGAAAATGGACCACTTATTCTTCAATTAAATCAGAGCCAGTCAGAGAACACACGGCATGGGAAAGGGTTATTTCTTAAGAATATGATAAGCCATCACAGAGATGATATATGCAAAACACAGAGGCAGCGCCTGTGCAGCTGGGTGATGATGACCTAGCTAGAAAATTGGCTACTTGCTGTAAGCAATAATAGCAAATATCTTCCATTGCTACAACCCCATAAAATACACATATAAAATCTCTATATATCTCTCTATTTCTTTCCTTCTCTCTCTCACTCTCTCTATCTCTCTAAAAATAAAATAATCTGTCCACATAAAATTGATGGTTCACTGGATCTCCTCTTTCAAAAAAATATATATATTTATTTTGCAGAGGTATTACCTGTCAGCTAGTGAACTTTTAGAAAATATACAGAGATATATAATTATTATACGGAAGGAGACTATAAATAAATGCCAAGTCTGTCTGACAAAAGGGCAATAGGACATCAAGCTTAAAATTAGTTATGGGAGGAAGAGAGGAAGAGAGAGAGAGAGAGAGAGAGAGAGAGATTGTGTCTACACTACAGATGCTGCCTTTGTTCAGACAGCAGTGGTGTTTCTTGTACACTGAAATTTGCAGTTGCTTATTTTCAGAAGTTTTAATAACAGAACAGTCCCCTTGCTAAATGTAAGTACATCTCAAAGGAATTCATATGATGATTTACAGTGCTATTCTCGATCATTACAATCACCAGCGAGCAGTATAGCTGGGTTGGTATTAACGTAGGCCACTGTTATGATCTACTTGCATATTATAAAATGATTTACCTGCAGTAGTACTAACTATCAAACTATCGGATGTTCTCCCAAGGTAGATTACATCCCCAAAATGTCTCTCTATCTAATCTGACTGGCAAATCTGTGCTTGGGTATTGCTCTTCTCAGACATTAACAAAAAAAAGTAAGACATCCTGGTTCCAATCGATCTTAGTGAGCGGCTGGTTTGTAAAGTTTGATCTGCTTTGTACGTAAATCTCACCGTACATATGTAAATCTCTGTACTTTATGTGTACATTTACCTGTGCATTCCAGCGCCCATGGCCAGGGTATCAATAGGTTTTCCCTATTTTAACCCTGTAAATCTAAACAGCCTGCCAGCAGGATGAAAAGCCAGGCTTCATTAAAAAAGGTCAAATAAATAAATAATGAGCCATCTAATGGCCTTGTTAATACATTTATTATATTATGATTTGTAGTTCCTTAACCTTAAGAAGACTTCATTCAGCCCCAAGGAACAGTCTAAGCCCAGAATGGTCATCTTAAAAAAAAAATTAAAAGCTTAATTTATTCATTTAAATGTTCATGTGTGTTTACATTTCTTTCACACTCATGCTATAGACTGTCTGATCCAGCTGAAGTTGAAGGGTCAAGAGTGTAAAATGACAGAGCAGAAGTAAGCTTGAGGCTTGATCCTCTCACAGTTTTATTCAGTTTTTGCTATTTTTTGAAAAGGGATGTTTTCTAAAAAAAAAAAAAAAATTTTCAAGTTTAATCATCAACTTTTTTTTTTTCATGAACTACACCAGTGCACATGAGGAATGTTCAGGAAATCCAAATTTGACATAAAATTCAACAAAATCCAAATGTAAAAATAAAATACTTTTTTTTATTTTTATTATTAAGCATGTTCTGTACAAATGGGTGCAAAGAGCACACATGACGACGTACACCCGGGTGCACATGGAATATATTGCCATATACACCTGGGTGCACACGGAATATATTGCCATATACACCTGGCTGCAAATGTCCTGCCAGAAAGATATTTTAAATCTTTAGTATAGGAGTGGATATTACAGTTGCACATGTCTTTCGCCCTTGTTCCAGTGAGTAAATAAAGCGTGAAGGTGAACAAAACAGATGCAAATTAAATAATGCTTCAATTTGCAGTTACTCCGACAAGAACAGAAATACTCTTGTAGAATGTCCATGGACGCTAATTAGCGATGCAGCGTTGAAGGGAGGGAAGCAGGACAGCAATTATTAGCAGACGACCTGTGACCCCGAACAAGACGAAGCTGCCTGTCAGCGTGTTCGCGTCTTTATGAAGATAAACACGGGGTGGAACTACACACCCCGACTCAAACACAGCACTGATTGGAAAATGGGGCGCTCGCGTTCTCGCGTAAATAAGCCACTGTCGCCCTATTTACACTGCGGTAGCAGTCGTACTGTATTATTGGCTCTTGCTGCGATTTTGAATCAGTATTTCATACGTGGAAAAGCAAGTAATCAAGTTCGAACAGACAGCTTAAAGCAAAGCCCCCCAACCCCCCCTCCACCCCCCAACACACACACACACACACACACACACGCACAAGTTAATAAATAAATAAATAAATGTGGCTGCCACTTAGTTTTCTGACCATTACAGAGCAGACAAAGAGAAACAACTAGAGAGGGAGAAATTAAAAAATCTATATTTTATTGTGCATTTTTTTTATTACGTAAGAAAAGAAAAAAAAATACTAAACTTGTTTCACTGCCCCAATACTTTTTCATTTTACTCACCAGCAATCAAATTCAGAAGTTACCTAGACAACGTTTTCTTCCTCTTAAACATGGTTAAGCGTTAAGCAGGTTCAGATGTCATTTTCCCTACAGAAACAAATAGAATAAAAACATAAAAACCGAAGAAATGTCATAACCATGCTATGAAATTGTCTCATCAATGCTCAAACTGCCTACAAAGGTAAACAAGGACCAAGTGCTTCTTTAGTCTTTTTTCTCTCAAAAGATGATAAAAAACAAGACTTTGAATAACTTAAAATTGATCCAGAAATTTGAAACAAATATATATTGAAGATCAACTTAACATTAAGTTGTTATTTAGCCTTAATTTCAGTTGGCAACAGAAAAGAGACAAACAAAAAGGCACGGCCAAAATGAACCATTTTAAATTCTGACTACATACTGACAGAGGTTACAGCATTATAAACCGCATAAAGTAGAAAAGAAAAGCTGTGTCTGCGTGTAGTCATTTGTGCCAGAAAGCCCCAAATGATCTGTCAGGCTATCAGCAGAGAGGCAAAGACTCTCAGAGAAGAATTTTAATTCAGACAGAAAAAAAAAGAAATACTCAGCTGGCCATCATTAATCTCACACAACCTCCTCGCCTTCTTTTCAAACCTTCATACCGTTTGCATACTAATCAGACTTCCAAAGTAATCTGATGTCAAAGATAGTCCCAGACTTTCAAGAAACTTTTCATATTTTTTTGGGGAATCTATCGCTAGTATTAACCCTGAGTTAAACTACTGAGCTGACAAATATAGACATAGGATATATACAGGGTTCATGCAGGGTTTAAAAAATTATTTTTATAATTTTTGTTGCCATAGCATGGGTCACATGTTTGTTTATCTGGGGTGAGGCCTGTGGAGAAGGGAGAAAATTAAAACTCATAACCACATGAAGGCAAGCCAAAAATAAAAAAAAATAATAAAAATTTTAATTAAAAAATGTCGAGCACAATTCGTTTCCCTGCTGTACATGTACTCCTGTGATGTGGCATGCTCATCTCTCTCTTAAGTTCACGTTCTTTGTGGAGTGAAGGTGTGTCATGGCTGCCGAAAAAGGCGAGATCACATGACGTAATCCGTTCTCATGTGTGCGATAACTGGGCTGTGCCTGTTCCACTCCCTTCTCTCTCAATTAGTGCAGAAGTGGGGAGAAGACTGCACTTGCTCGATGAGGCCCTCAGAGTAGTAGAAGCAGAGCCTTTTATCCCCTTTGTTTGTGTGTATCATTTGGGTTTTGGTTTATAGAGGAGGAGTCTTGAATTGAGTACCATTTTGCTTTCTTTGCCTGTGGGTCGCAGAAAGTTTCTGGTTTCTCTGTTTTGTTTTAGTTTTTTTGTATTAGTTGTTGTTAATGAAGCAGTTGTATGCTTGCTTTCTGTGTTTTAAATGGTTTGGTCTGGATTACTGCTTGCGGCTTTATTTTTTAGATAAAGCCTCCTGCTCACTAAAGGAGTATTCCACTGATACTGTTTTAATTGCTCTGATATATAACGTTAGAGAGAGGGTTAAAGAAGGATCATTGGGCATCTCCCACTTTACCGCGCACTGTTCTATGCTTTATTAGCACACACAACAGATAGTTAATCAGACAGGTTTATCTTTCATGGGGAAACCAGATTATACTGGCTAGCAATATAGTTACAGCACTATCCCTCCTCAATCCCTATGTTATTTGCTACTCAGTCGATTTACGTACAAATGTAACTTTGTCATCAGTTATTCATGTTACTTTCACAATACAGTACAGCAATGTTAATATATGATATGATATACTAAATGACAGGCCTCCTGGAATTATTACTGTGAATATCCCATAATTTTTTGAACACTGACAAAGTCTTCTAAAAGCTGAAAATATCACCTAGGGAGTAGACCCCCCCACCACCACCTCCACCCCTCCACCACTGTCAAAGGTCAGAAGCAGGCAAGAGAACCATTACGGTAAAGTGTGGATCTTCCTTGGTGTTAATTAGTTTCACTTCTGACAGGGTCTAAGGTCTGAGACAGTTCAACGACAGGTGAGATCATCCTGATTAAAGTTTCTGGGGAAAAAAGGCTGCGTCTGGGGCTCCAGAGTCAAATTTAAGTGGTTTGCTTCTTTTTTGGTTTCGTGTCGCAAGAATGACGATGACTCCTGGGCTATATTTTAATGTGAGGCGAACTGCAGCCATACGTGTCTTTTTCTTTTGCCTTCTATTGCACTTGCAGGAAAAAAGCCTATCTGCAGAACGAACAGGCTATCGGCGGTGGTAAAGAGATGTGGATCACACTGAGTTTTGTTTTTTGCCCAGTTTCTGGGTTTTGTCGAGGGGGTGGGGGTTATATGTCTGTTTCTCCCTATATTTGCATGCATCAAATTCACTCGGAATTTGAATTCAATAGCCTTAGATTTTCAAAAACGTTTACACACAGATAACAATATGAGCAATACGTTTCATTTCAAAGTATCCTCCTTATGAAATGTACCATGCTGTCTCATGAATCACTTAGATTATACGAGGCACGCTCACACATTCGCATTAATTTAATTACCTTTAATTATGTTTCTGGTTACTTGTATGATAAGAAGAAGAAGAAGAAGAAGAAGAAGAAGAAGAAGACTTATTTTTACAAGTTATTCACACTTGTAAAATAGACATTTGTAAAGTAGGCATACAGCTTTTGTTATTCATAAATGTCACTGATCTGCCTTTAGTTTCTGATTCTGTACAGGTGTTTCACGCGTGTAATAAACTTCATATCATCTAAATGGGCAAATAATGAACGCAGATGATTACATTGCCTTGTTCATATCTTAGACACGTTGCTGCATCTGCTCACATTCCTGCATCAGCGATGAACTCATATTTGTCTACAAGGACGTGGTCCAAAATTTTAAGCTATGGGACATGTTATGATCTAAATACATCAGCTGCACAGACAACATCAAATGTACCATGTCACATATCCAGTTATATGTCAAGAAGCTCTTTGCCATGCCAGGTCACTTAACACTTTTAAAAAAATCATACTATGGTTTAATTTTAAAAGTGTATAGAGCATTGCCATGTTAGTGAAACTGTATGAAACTGGTTTTTTTGAAACACTTTTTTGTGACAGTTTAACAGTTTCAGTTCATACTAAAAAGCCATATAACACAATTACTGGAGAGTATGAAGATTAATATAAATTTCCCCCGTTTATTAACCCAGATTAAGATTACAATGAGTGATTTATGTGTCCCTTCTCTTGTTATTGGTCTCCATGGTGATGAGAATTACCCTCTAATATGAACACAGGTACTCCCCCCAGAGACAGGCAGTTTATTTGTTTCTGGAGTCGCGCGAAGCATACCAATGGAGATTTAGGATCTTGCCAATTACCCTTAACTGAAATGCCATTATAACAATAAAGATAATTAATTACTCGAGCTCTCCTGCAGCATAATTAAATTTACTGTATGATGAATGACAGTAGTTCCTCCCTTTGGTTGAACTCGCTGCGCATCGAGGAAAAGAACAGTTTGCTGTTCATGAGCAAGTTTCAGTTTGCGAACAATAATGTTACTGGAGGGTAAACAGTCCAACTGGAACAGAGTGCCAAGATTGTTGTTCACTAATAAATGGCACTCACAAAATATTTACAGTTACATATTTATTTATTCCTGGTGATGGTATAGTAACCTTATTTGTGGGGGGGAGGGGGTGCCTCCATCCTCCTCCAACCCGTTGAGCCTGATGCCGATGTATTTATTTTTCTGTTTTCCTCCTGTAAAGTATAACTTTGCGCGCGGCACCACAGCGGTGAATGAGCCAGAGAGGACGACGTCGGAGTAAAACAATATAGAACTGAAACACGTTCACCAGGAGCACCAATGGCCGTTGGAGACACGGTAGCCTCCTGGGACTTGGAAGAAAACAAACTGCCATTTTTTTCCCCCACATAATACAAGTGTCTTGGCTGTCAAAGACAGGTCGCCGTGAAACCATTTTCCAAAATATGACCTATTTCATTTTATTGAATGGCCCTTGTTGTGTGGGTTTTCGGCTTAGTAGAATATATTCTTCTCCGGATTAAGACCAGAGATTTATGTCCCCCACGGGGGACGCCAGGTCTTAGGAGGATATCAAAGAAAGTTGTGTGCTCAACCAAAAAGGTTTGCAGTGGTGCCAGGAAAGTAGCATTGCTCAGTTGTTATCTCTCAGTAGCATACATCAATGGGCGGCTAGCAATTGCAAATGGCAGGCTCTGGTTCTCATTTGTTAGCATTGGAATTATGAGGATGCTTAGCTTGAATATCCATGTTTCAAAAATTGATGAGAATCAGTGAGCACATGAGTTACACAATCACATGGATTGTAAAATAATCTAAATCTACCATATAAACGTAGAACAATCCTCGTTCCACAAGAAGGAACAAGCCATTGCCACCTCAACGCACCCTGTGAACTTTTACATCTCCCCATTCAAATTAAATATTATATTTCAGCACAGATGGCGAGTTATACTTTTCGTGAAGCTTCTGAAAAACTCATATTTCAGTGTGTTTGATCTGCAAGCTGCTTGGGTGGGGGGGTGGTGGTCATAAACCCGTTTTAACTCAAACCACAAGCAGCTCTTATGACAGACACCACATTGCAGTAATGCTTTGAAATATGAACAGACAAAATAAACCATATTTAACAGAAGCCCCATTAATCCTGAAGTGCACTTTTTTATCTACCAATAAAACATTTCATATCATAATTTACATAATTAATTTCCTGTGAACAGAAATTTGTATGGGGCAGGAAATAAAGACAACAGTCACAAAGTAACAGCCTTGCATATAGTGCAAGTTTAATTTATGTATTTATCTATTTATATACAGTGTCTAAATCAACGGTTAAAACAACATAAGAAATGTCAATATGGCTGATTGAGGAGGCTGTACATTTCTCCTTCACTACAGAACTGTCATTCTATAATATATGTTACTTCGCTCATATAATGCAAAGCATTAGTACTGGCAGGTTGTGTTCAGGTAATGTATTTTCCAATAGTATAGCCAGGTTCAGCATCCTAATTATTTCCTCCATTGCCCCACAGTATAATTCCCTCAAAACAGGAGAGTGTACCATCCAAATGAGAGCATTTGTCTGTACAGCAGAAGCTCCCTGTAGACTTAGGAATCAATCTAATCAATCCAGTAGTAGACTATTAGATTTTTATTATTTTATTTCCTTAGTTCCAGGTCCCGTTGCCTTGGGGACTAAGGAGAAGCTGGTTTGCCGCCCTGCCTCTATCGAGGAGAGAACCCGAATGTGGGTCACAGCCGTCCAAACGTTGAAAACAGGAAGTTGCACTGTGGCAGAATGCAGACACGACCGCGGGCATCTCAAGGTCAAACAGGGCGGAGAGGAAGCTGACTGCTCAACCTCAGTCAGCGTAACCGTGGAGACACAGACAGACAGTCACGCGGTGCCTTGAGTGACAGGACCAGGGATTGTTAGAGGCTGAGGGGAGACTCTGAGGGTGATGGACAGAACCCGAGAGGGAGGAGGAGGAGGGGAGCGGAGAGGAGGGGAGGGCTGTTACTGTCAAAGCACAGATTCATAATGGAGGACAGCTAGTCCTGGCTGTGTTAACAAAGGTATAAAGGACTACAGTATATTGTTTGTCTAATTTGTCTACGCTGGTGTGTGTGTGTGTGTGTGTGTGTGTGTGTGCATAAACATGGGCCATTGAGACCCAGATTATGCTCAAAGGCAGAATCCCGCTCATCGCATCTCCAAACAGCCATAGAACAATAAATAAAGCAAAGTTATATGGAAAAAACGGCTTAGAGATGATCTGCATTACAAAATTCCCTGCCATTTCTGCCACTGCTGCAGCTAATCCTGCTTCCGATCCTGTACACAGTCATTTCCACTGGTATTGCCACTCCCACAGTTTCTACTGTTCCTGCATGACAACGGCTGCTGCTACTGCATCTGATTTCTATCGAATTGCTATTGAATCAAGAAGCATCAACTACTAATTACATTTTACATGCATATACTGCATGTAGGTTACAATGCTCATCTATAAAAAATGAGACAAGCCTTGGATTATTTTTTTTTTGTGGATTATTAAACGACTGAATCAAAGAAAAATGTGTCCTTGATGACAACGAGCTGAATGACAGTGTATTTCAGAACGAAGGGCTTCAGAGACACTCTACGAGAAACACACCCCAGGCAGCGGTCTACAGACACAATGCGTTCAGCATCTTAATGAGAGCATTATTTTTGATTAGGCGATCGGTCAGTGCAATGTGATGGCCAGTTAGCAGTTCAGATGTCTGACAATAATGTGGCACTGCTAATGCAATGGCTCACATGCAGTAGCCGCATGAATCAAATTAATGCCTTTGACAGCTTAAGTTATTGTCCAAGATTTAATTATGTGACCCATGGCTGCTGTATCTTGGATATGATGTCATTTATAACTGTTAAATGGGTAAAACTATGAAGGATCTGCAGCAGACATCTATAACCTGTGAAAATGCACTTGCATGTAAAACTAGTGGCACCTGTGTATCTGTAACAAAAAAATCCATCCAGCCATCCATCCATTATCTATACCGCTTATCCTGGGCAGGGTCGTGGGGGGTGCTGGAGCCTATCTCAGTGTGCATTGGGCAAAAAACTTTTTTTTTTGTCTTAGCTGGGAATAGGTAATATACATTTAGCGAAGAAGCGCTTTATATCCTGGATGTAGTTTTGAAATGAAGCCCAGTGGATTCTTAATGTGGTCTGGTGATATTTCACTGGTATCAGTACTGCAGCACTACTGCATGTTTGCGGGTTATTGTAATTAGACAGAAAAAAGGCCAGTGGAAAACTACCAGTAATGTGTGACCTTCCCTGAACAGAGGAAGAGGAACAGTGAAAAGATCAGCTTTTCTTTATGTGTCCTCCTGGCTGAATACTACATAATACATCTCCTCATAACAAGTGTGACAGAGTTATAATAGAGCCATAATTAATTAAACATTTTAAGTGTGATAGCCCGGTTCGGTGTTCAAATATGGATTGCACCCTTGCCCCTCTGTGATATTTTATAATGTGCATAAAAAAGTTGCGCGTTGAATAACAATTATGTAAAATAGCAACAGCCAAGGACAACTGTCATCAACTTGTCGCATCAAGAAATTTGTAATGATATTTAAACCATCTGCATGTTTTTTTTTTTTTTTACGCATTGTTTAAAGCAGTGATTGAACCAAATGTCTCCGTGTTTGATCTGTGCCGTTCTCCGCAGTTTCGGAAATTAACAGTCGAGCGGGGCGTGGAATAAACAGAAGGCCTCGCGCCTTTGAAAATTGCCAAAGCGCGAACATCAGAATTCCCCACCATGTTTCCGCTGTTCTTTCTCGCGACTTACCGCCGTCCTTGACTGTTTGCCTTTGTCTTTTTTTTGTCCGTCTTCAATAAACCATCTTCAGAGACTCGGCGCTACTTTGTCGAGCATAATTAATTCTCCCGCAATTAATTAAAACCGCATAAAAGAAATATAGATGGCCTCTAAGGTGAAGAGAACAGTTTTTGTATTGTTTTTCTTCTGCTTTAGAGGAGTGAACATGTCCTGCTTACCTTTTTGACCGTGTCCAGTTTGAGGGCTAAATGGAGGGAATTGGTGAGGCAGGCTAGTGGGACCTGATCCTCTGCAGATTTCGACAGTAATAGAAATAGCCGGAACCGATCACAGGTGGGAGAGAAACCACGATTAGAAACAGTAATTCCACTGTTTTACAGCACCACTCACCCGAAAGTGCCTCACAAAGAATTTCATCCCGCTAGAGACACAGACACATATACTCTCCCCTCTCACACCCTCTTCTCATTTTTTATTTTTTATTCCCTTATTTTTTATCTTTAGCCAGGTATCGATTTGATTTGATCTGGAGCACAGGCTGCGGTGGCCACCAGGACAGAGGCATTTAACTTATGTTTGGTAATTACAGTGCTGGTTGACCTACAGAGGCTACCGTATTTTGAAAGGTTGACTGCATCGAAGGTTTGCAGCGTGGCTATTTTCTCAAAAAATTAACTTGGCTTCAGAAGAGAGCCAATGCAAGCTCCCTGTGCACAACAGTAGGCTTCAGGTATGATATTAGACAAGGCAGAAGGCCCCAGTCAAATAAAGAAATCACTAATAATAATAATAATAATAATAATAATAATAATAATAATAATAATAAATATTTGGGTAATATCCTTTCAGTTAACTTGGTCGATAGCAGGCATGGATGTGTTGAGCATAGGCAGCTGTATGACAGAATAATGTGCCTGCTGGTGACTTTTAACTTTGTACCCACATTGTACCCTATTTGATCACTAAATTAGTCTGTATCTCCTCCTGCGAGGAGCAGAATTCCTAACAAAAAAATCTTGTGTTGTCTTGACAATCACCGTTCCTTGAAAAAAGAGTGTGTCTACTTCAAACAAACAGTGTTAATATTCTATTTCAGCTTAAAGCTCAACTGCTGTCAGACTAAATCTGTATATGCACGATTACTCTCAGTGTTATTGTCTTACTGTTTTAAAACTAGAGTACATGGTGAGCTTGCTGTCATTTTATTATTTTTTATTTTGTATGTCGATTTGGCACCCGACATATATCAAATTGACACCATAATTTACAATGTCCAATTATCTGCTACCGCAACTGCGTTCATGCGTGTACCCACAGCCAACTTGGGAGAGTTTAAGACATCCACGGCTCTCCTTCAAGACTACAACTTCTTTTCACACAGCAGACTACAGCTAAGCTTGCATAGATCCATTGCATTACGCTGTTATCCAGAGCGACTTATACAACTTTGACATAGCATTTACATTGCATTCATTTATACAGCTGGACATATACTGAAGCAATGCAGGTTAAGTACTTTGCTGTACAACTGCAGTGTCCCAACCGGGAATCAAACCTGAGACCTTTAGGCTAAAAAGACCAGCACCTTACCCATTATACTACACTGCCGCCTCAAACTCACATAGACCCTAAACGACCAAACTCTCCCATACCCACAGTCGCCAACTGTTGCCCTGTGGAGCTACCGGCCACAGTCACAGTGCACAGTCTGTCTGTGAGGCTCATCCATACAGCACAGCACAGTGCCTTACCCGAATGAGCCACCCAGCAACTCAGCTGGCGGTCATTTAATAAGTTGCCTAAATCAGTGGGTAGCCAAACCGTGTTCCTACAGATCTGCCATCCTGTAGATTTCAATTCCAACCCTAACAAAGCACACCTCATTCAACAGCTAGAGATTTTATAAGCTGCTAATTAGCAGAGTCAGGGGTGCCAAATTAGGGTTGAAATGAAAGCCAATAGAATGGTAGATCTCCAGAAACGGGATTGGTTACCGCTGGCCTAAATGCTTCTGTTTGCAATGTATGATTTAGAAGTGCTTTGGATGTGGAATGGTACATTCAGAGGGAATGGGGGACACAGACTAAGATCTACCTGGGGCTCCAAAATGACTAAATCTCTAATTGTAGATATGTGATTTCCAGACTACCAGACTATTCTTTAAAATAATCTGATGAATGTTTTATCTGTAACAGCAAGCCTGCACAAATGATAGATAGGTTTCTCCAGAAGAGAGAGATATTGTGAAACCTTTTTTAGCTGCCTTTAAAAGAAAACAAGACTTTCTTTGAAATGCCTGTCATGATGAATGGAGTCTTTTGAAATGAGTCTAAAAAGTGTGGGGTAATCATTTGGTCCACACGTCAAGTGTATGAAGACTAATCTATTGTGTAAGAGGCAGCAGGTCTGGGGTGGTGATGAAGTGGAGAGTGTGGAGAAATGACTCTGGAGGAGAACATGGACCAACCATGTGTGAAATCTAAAGGTCAAGAGGTGCCAGCTTTGTTTCAGCTATGTCACTGCTGATCCAATGAATATCTGGCATTAATAAGACAGTGCTGGATTTCGCCACTGTCGGACGAAAACATCCATCACCTGACCTCCTTAAGTCAACCATGGAAACAGTAACAATAAACAGAACCGTTATATTTACTCATGTGATATACAGCTTACTCTATATTCTCCTGACTCTATGGATTCTCAATACTAGACACTCGCCTGGATTCAACATTTTTCCTTAAAATTAAGTCAACTTAATTCACAAATGCAGTTCAGAAAATAAATTCAGCTGACAGGTTGCAAAATGAAAGCATTTATTTGTACATCAAAGGTTAGACGAGTCGATTAAAATTCTTCCTACTTTTGGGCTCTGCTGTTTTATTCCATCATAATTGTATTTCTATGTTTTTTTATTGTATTTTACCTGAATTATTACTATTTTATTTTGTTTTATGAATACAGTGCAAGAAGATCACATGTATAAATAATAATGTATTATTATTATTATTATTATTATTATTATTATTATTATTATTTATCAGTTGTATTTACAACGTCCTGTTTTGTCCCGAGGATGGGATGGGGATGGGATACGTTATGGACGATAAAAGAGTCTGAAAACATCCCTCTGCATTTCTCTGAAAAAAATGAATAATGACCACATCACAAGACATGACAACTCAAGATTCTGTCATTGTACAGTGTACATTTTTCACTTTGCTCCCGAGCCCTGACTGCAGCTATTTGTCCCCTCTCAGCTCCCGTCCGTTATAAATGTTTCATAATCGCTGGTTGCCCGTGGGCTTATGGCTTCTCTGTCACAGAACTGGAAAGGTTGAATTTGCATTTAAAAGGCCAAAGGTAAAAAATCAATGTAAACAAAGAAACTATCCAAATGAATGATTTTTATTTATTTATTTTTATTTTTATTTTTTTGAAAGGAGTGATTTCTCTAAATTCGCTCATGATACCTCAATAGATTATTTTATTATTCTCTCTCACCTGCACTACTATGTCTCTCTCAGCGTTCACCCTCAGGACTATTAAATTCATTCAAATTGTATTCAATGTTTTTAATTAAAACCTTCGAACAAATACGCCGCCAATTGCCATTTTGTGGAAATGGAAGTACTTTCATTGCAAAGCTCAAGTGCGTCATTTTTTATTCTGCCTCAGTACGTTTTTCCTCTTACCTGCAATTACCGCTGACGGCTTTGGTCACGTATTTAACAGAAGTGTGTCGTCAATCGCACTGGTCTAGTCTAAACGGGGCAAACTCCTCTTTTAATACCCAAAACAAAAGAGAGCTTCATACCAGGTGTTGTGCCCCCCAGGCACGACCCACAATGCCTTGCTTGTTTTAAAAAACAAAAAAAAACAAAAAAAAAAAAACAGAATTTTGATTCTGGCATAAATGTCCCCGGTCCAAAAAAACTCACCTATTTTCAGAGCGAAACACGCAACGCGAGCGGAATCACAAGCAGCAGTCACACCTGAGGGACTAATTCTTAATGGAATGGGATTCATTACCGGAATACTAATAGTGTCATTACCATGGCTGGGACTGTGCCATCCTGTTACCCGGGCGTTTGTAGAGGAGTGAATTCAGAATAAACTGTTCCGATGCAGCGTACCTGAGTCTCCGCATCTCGCGTCAATTATGAGGACGGTTAAAGACTTCCAGCTCACTGCACATTTCAGGCAATTTCTCACATTTGTAAAGGATCCGATCCTATATTTGGACGGTAACCGATGAATTATGGACTAGGCGGTGGTGGTGGTGATTAATGTATGACTAGGGAGCTGCAGGAGGGGATCTGGGGCGGGGGGTGTTTTTGGAGTTTAAAAGGAGGAAATATCAGAAAAGGCCATTTAGAAAACCCCCTCCCTAGGCCCAACTGTAATTCAACAGTGACACTTAAACCAGATTTTTTTTTTCCCGATCAGCTGAAGCCCAAAACCTGTGTCCTGAACCAGATACGTATTTTCTCACTAAAATACCCAACGTCCTTTCTTTCCAGAATGTTCCTGAACAGCCACAGTGACTCAAGGGAGGTATCTGCCTGTCAAGGCTTTTGATTGATGACATAGTTTAAAGTGTCCAAGGCTGGAACGTAACGTGGGGCGCCGACGCTGTTCCGACAACGCATAGGAGGTCTCGCTTCGGTTCTGGCTCTTTAACCGTCACGCTGATGTGGAAGGGGGGGGGGGGGGGTGGGAAGAGGGAGGGGAGCAAAGGGAGGGGGGAGCAAAGGGGGGGGGGGGTGGAAGAGGGAGGGGAGCAAAGGGGGGGGGGGAGCAAAGGGGGGGGGGGCTGGAAGGAGGGAGGTCTTGCTTCGGTTCTGGCTCTTTAACCGCCACACAGTAGTGGAGGAGGGAGGGAGGCAGGGAAGAGGGAGGAGAAAGGAGGGGGGTGGAGGAAGGAGGGAGGGAGGAGGAGGCAGGGGAGCAAAGGGAGGGGGGAGGAAGAAGGGGGGGGGGGGGCCTTCAAAACCACTTCCCAGCGTTTAGGGTGCTTGCTGAAGTGTGAGCGAGCCCTCCCTGTTGGAGTGGCTTCGCCTCCGTGAAGGACAGCACCGCAGAGTGACATCATTCAGGATCACCCCGCCATTACGGCTCCCCACGGGGGCCAGCGGCGCACACTTAACCGCTCTTAGCCCTGCGGCGCTGGGAAACCATCGGCGAGAACGTCCTGCCATTAGCATTAGTCTTTCGGGTGTCACCCAGGCATGTCAGCACCACCCCCTAACCCTAACCCTAACCCCCCCCCCCCCCCCCCCCCCCGGGTTTAATGGAGAGGGGGGAGGATTGGTGGGGGTTGCACGTGGAAACAGAATGGCCGACCGACTGCTGGTTATTCCTACACACAAGCGGATCTGTGTTTGCCAAGCTGAAACGGACGCCTGGTTTGTTTATACGGTCGAGGGGCAGAGATGTGTTCCAGGCATGAGCCCATTTATTTCTGCTTCAGTGTTTGGCAGAGTGTGGGCCAGGGGCCACGGTGGTGTCTGCAGTTCTGCCTGAAAAGTGGGCCTTTTAACAGCACCTGCACACACACACACACACACACACACACACGCACGCACGCACGCACGCACGCACGCACGCATGCACGCACACACACACACACACAAACACACGCATACAAACGCACACACACACACACGCACACTTGCACGCACAAAACATCTGTCCATAGCTTTGAGCATTTTCCTCTTCTTTTTGTTTATTAACTCTTTATTTAACAATATTTTCCATACATTCCCACAACAATATCAGTCAATTCTCCCCATATAAACCCTGGCAGTCACCCCCATCCCCCTCCCCCCCTTTCCCTAGCCATTTTCCTACCTTTTTTCATTTTTCCTCAATCACCATTCAGCTGACAGCAAAAATAATTCACAAAATGTTCTAATTCGCTAAATTCAAGTAAAAAAATTAAGTCATAAATGTTAAATGTTAGTCATAGTTAAAGATAAGTGTGTTGTGTTTAGGACAAGTGCTTAGCTGAGTGTTATACATTTACATTTCAACTCTTATTTTACAACACAGGATTTACCACACAGCACCTTACGGTATGCTAACGTTACTGGGCAACATGAAATGGTACACAGATTAGTGAGTCCATAACAGACAACTAACGGCAGTTGCAACAAAGTGTTTACTGAATCCAGGCTGAGATTTTTAGTTGCTAAAAGCGTAAGTGCTACGGAAATGGTTTCTGTAATGTAACAGAGACTTGTAGTAGCACACAAGGAGTGATCTATGACATCCCTAACATAATTGATAGAGGCGGGAAGGAAGTAATCCAGGATCAGAATGTAAAAGTCCTCCCCAGGATTTTGTTCCAACCACCTTGATTCATTGATTAGCACAGTTTTTCAGGCAGGAGGGGGTAATCAATTAGTGAAATCAGCTGTCTGAGTTCACGGGTATAGGAAACACATTGAAGGACTTTTACTTTCTGACCCCTGGACGATCCACCTCTATTAACAGCATTGTCCACGGGTGCTAACCGGACGTGGTGCTCCATTTTAAGGGACATGAATCTAGTTTCAGTCACTTTCCTCTGCCATATTTATCGTAATATAGTCTAGAGAATATTATCTGCTGGGTAATTTAGACTTGGCCTCACTTCCTGAATAATGATGGAATTTAATAGAACACTATGGAAGAGGGTGCTGAAAGCACAGAAACGGGGCTGGGAGAATTTATCGAGGGTGTAAACTATTTTGGAGGGCACTGTGGCTGGTTTTGACCTAAGAAGCCGCATACTGCACTCTGAACAGCCTGTAATGATGTTTAAATCACAAATTAAGGACACGGTATTTTATTCACGTTGCGGTTCCACTTAATGTCTTCACTACCATAGGTAAATTACACACACACACACACACACAGTTACAAAGACTGAAATTCACTAATTTATCAACTTTATGCATTGTATGTGTTGTCCAAATTTTGTCAATTTTGAACTTGTAATTTGAACTTTTAAATAAGCAATAATTTAAGTTCCACTTTAATAATTTGGTTGAATAAAATCTTGATTGCAATCAAACTGAATAAGACCAATTGAGTCAAACTTATGAATATTAATTCATTATATTTCATTTATGGCATGAGTGGGTATACAAAAAAAAAAAAAAATGAATATATGACATAAAATGCTTCGGCTGAACTGAAGCAGAAGCAACTGAAATGGAAAATATTTTATATTTTCATATTTTAATTGAAACTACCGCCTCTCAGGGTATAATCACTTCATTTGCATGCATTTTAAAAATGGTTCTCTCACATGGAGCCAGTGGAAATATGGCAGTGTTATGTTCTGTGCCTCTTTAATCTGTTAACCTGAATAATGCACGGTTTGCTCCTGGGTGCTAAAGGCAGCTCCTCAGACCTGGGATGCTTAGTGATTACAACAAATTACTCTGAATTAAAGGCAATTTCCCCCCAATGCGCGGCACTTTCCAAAGCAGCAATTTTCTCCATAACAGAATGCCAAAGGATTAGAAAAATAAAAATAAAAAATATAAATAGCGCTAGTGATTTTTCCTGTGGGGTAGGCAGAGAAACATAAAGCAGCAATAGGAAGCCACATACTCTATTTTCTATTGCATTCAAATTTTCACAATGAAATGTCCATTGCAGAGTGGGCACAAATTTGTCAAGAGTTGAATTATCACTATTAGAGTTGAGTTAACATTGGACATTTTACTGTGCACTCACATCGATACAATCAACAGTTGGTTGAATAAAAGAGACCATTTTCCCATAAGCATTCCTTTTGTTATTTTTGTCCAGTCAGCAAATTTGCATATTGAAGTGTTTTTAATGATAAATTGAAAGATAAAAATGATTAATTGTAGAAAAGATAACACTTCTAATAACTAACTGTGGACAAATACTAAACAAATCATGCATTGTAAGTCAATATTATGTGCAAATGGACATTTTTCTTTAAACCTGGGCTCAGTGGAGTATTTATACAGTTCCTGTCGATAAATACACTTAAGAAAGATACACCCTTTTAAATAAATACAAATAAATTAAAAAGTTGGCTTGCGTTAAACTATGTCAACAGTATTAATAAAGCCTGACTCAGTTATCATTATTTTCACTGTTTCATTGCATTCCATTGAGATCATTGCCTCAGTACCTGTAAGTCTTTATAAAAAAACATTTTTGACACAGAAAAAAATAGGTTAAATAAATAGATAAATAACAATTGCAATGAATTGATTGCCCCCTTAGTCATAATTTGTACATATTATATACACTCACTGGCCACTTCATTAGGTGCACCTGTTCAACTGCTCGTTAACACAAATATCTAATCAGCCAATCACATGGCAGCAACTCAAAGCATTTAGGCATGTAGACATGGTCAAGACGATCTACTGAAGTTCAAACCAAGCATCAGAATGGGGAAGAAAGGTGATTTAAGTGACTTTGAACGTGGTATGGTTGTTGGTGCCGGGTGGGCTGGTTTGAGTATTACAGAAACTGCTGATCTACTGGGATTTTCACACACAACTCTAGGGTTTACAGAGAATGGTCCGGAAAAGAGCAAATATCCAGTGAGCGGCGGTTCTCTGGGCGAAAATGCCTCGTTGATAGCAGAGGTCAGAGGAGAATGGCCAGACTGGTTCGAGCTGATAGAAAGGCAAAAGTAACTCAAATAACCACTCGTTACAGCCGAGGTATGCAGAAGAGCGTCTCTGAACACACAACACGTCGAACCTTGTTGAAGCAGATGGGCTACAGTAGCAGAAGACCACACACGGTAGTAGCAAGGCGTACCTAATAAAGTGGCCGGTGAGTGTATATATTATATGGTATATTAAATCTCACAGTCGGCTCACATGTCAGCAGGCAGCCCTGTTGGGTGGCCTTCACATTCTCAGCGTCAATACAACACTTTCCCCACTGAGTCACATGAGTTTCACACCTCACACCGAGCAGGAAGCCAGGCTCGGGGTTCAGAGGTGTGTTTCTCATAAGTATTCCCCGCCAGGCTGACACTGCCACCCGGAGGAAAATCAATTGTGAGCTAATGGAGCCGATTAGAAGCTTCTGGATTTAACTCCGAGCAGCGTCATACTTCCTGGATGCGTAGCGAACAGAAGCGGGCGCACGGAACAGTTCCACAGGTGTGCATGAAAGGTGCCCGTTGTTCCTGCCACAGTCCAAAGGAAGACTCTATTTGCTGCTTTTGAAACTGAGCTCTCTGTCTTCCAGTGGCAATGTGCATCCTGTGAATACAGCACAATTAAAATGTCTAATAAATAAATAAATAAATAAAACCATTTCGAACCTGAAATGAGAGGCCCATGGGAGGTTGTGGCCCTAAACGACCTCACAGAGCGTTCATGCCAGCAGTCGGCTCTGTTTGTGTGGTGTGAATCTAGAGCAGATGCAACGCAGGGCTGATAATTGCTGTGTATTTTTAATCCGTCCAATTAACAGTGAAAAATGCACATCAGTGAAAGACATAAATAGAACTGGAAAATGCAAGCGTTGCACATGAACTAAATCCGATGCTAAGGAGGAGTTGTAACACTTTCATACGGTTCTGTTCACACGGCTGACTGAACGTCAGTGTTCAGGTTCTGTTCACACGGCTGACTGAACGTCAGTGTTCAGTCCGTTTTGGAAGGGCTGCGGTATGGTTCTGTTTATAGATTATACTAGAGGCTTGATTGACACAAACCGTATGCATAATTTCAACAAGCTGCAACTTTTTCGCATTTAGATGCTTTCCAAGTTTAGAAGCATTATTTGCCCTAAGTCATTTCATCCCAGAAATAGCTCTGCATGCCACAAAGAATAAAATTATAATATTATGCCACACTGTGCTTATTGTGCAACACTGCAAACAAATACATTTGGACCAAATGAAAGAGGTAAATCAATAGGCTCCAAATTAGATTCTCGAACATGTGTTTCATTTCTTTCATATTTTTATCCTTAAACGCATTAACACCATGCTGGTTTGGCTCATCATTTGTTTTGTCTTCAAATTCATCATTATCTTCCAGATGGTTAGTTTAGTGCTCAGGTGTCCACACTTTCACCAATTAGCAGCCTGTTGATACACATCAGTCTTTAATTTGAAGTTTTATTTTGAGGCAGTTGTTTGTAAGATAATAACTTGATACCATCTATCCATCTGCTCAATATGAACATTGAAATGTTATTCTTCATGGCATGATAGCTATTTCCGGCATGATTTGGCTTGAGAGGGTAGATAAACCTGCTGAAAATGAAAAGCACCTAATTAAAAAGAATAACAGCTTGTTAAAATTCTAGTATTGCAGCTGTGGTTGGAACAAAGACCAGCATACACAGAGGGTCGCCAGGACTGAATTTTGGAACCCCCTGATGTAGGAGACTAGTAAAATAGGGTGGGGTGGGATAGATTCGTAAATGAATGTGTTCCAGTGTGCTAGTCATCTCTTATGAAAGGAGGGCAGACCCGGCCAATCATAAAGTTTGCTATGGTGCGAGCAACATGGGGCTCCTAAGGAAAAAAATGTGTAGCGGATGGATAGACGATATCAAGTTTGGATAGTAGGGTTTTATTCGAAGGTCTGTACAGGATGTTGCCATAATCAAAAATGGGGAAGGCCGGTGCTGTGAACGAATGCAGTCTTGGAGGAGTGGCAGAAGCTCTGTTTGTTTCTATATACTGTAGAAAATGGAGTCTGGCTTTGGAGTCTAACTTTGGATGATATGGAGCTGATATGTGAGTTGAAGGTGAGTGCCAAGTTAAGGCAGATATGAGGATATTTGTGTTCTGGAAAGGAGTGGATGAGGATATTTATTTCTGTACATGCGTACTGGCAATTGTTATGGGCCTGTGTGTGAGTCGTTTTAGTTTTCTCTCTCTTTCTCTCTCTCTCTTTGCCTCTGTGTGTCTCTCTCTCTCGTCATTAGAAGATCCGGCACCTTGTGGCTGAGGTGCATAGTGGCGGCACCTGAAGTGAATTTGTGCTAATCGTCGGCCGTGGATAAAAGCCCAGAAGATTCCGTGGTCGCTACCTGTGGCCATGCTAGCGCTCGGGGAATCTGCTAGCACTGTGCTACGGGTGGTTCTCTTACTGTACCTGTACAGGTGCTAATGTGATTTGTGCTGGGTTTTCACCGCTGGGATATTCTTGTTCTGCTCAGTTAGATGTTTTGCCATGATCTTCATGTATAAGCCTAACTCCCAGAGTGATATTCTCTTATTTATTCAAAATTGAACAGAATTTTGTTTGTTTTGTTTTGTTATGCTGTGTTTGTAAGGAAGCTCCGTAGGGGTGTGCTGCCTATTTATTTCTGTCGGCCTTTTCCCCCTGTTTTTTTTGGTGAGCTTGGGTGGGTAGATTGTTTTTTTTTTTTTTTTTTTGTTTCTTTCCTCTCGCCGAGAGTTAGCCTAGATATCTGTCTGTTGAAGGCAGAGTAGGTTTTCGTTTGTTGTTTTGGTCTCAGCTACCCCGAAGACAATTTGCTTCTCAGAGTTGTTTGTAATGAATAACACTTCCTCCGATATTTTCGGTGTTTCTGTGTAATTGCTCGTTGTGCATACTTCAGATCCAATGTTACCCCCCTCATTTCCACAGACACTGCAATGGGGGGGGGGGGATTTCGGAAGTTAAAAACCATCAAGAAATACACCGGAACACCGTTCTGAATCGTTCCTGCCAAATCTAACCGCTGGAAGTAACCAGTCCATGTGTCAGTCACTTAGCCTTTCAGCAATCAAAGCAAATTGTTAGAGAGTCTATGCTCAAAATTACAAACGTTCAAACAATTGCTCAACTACAGGCATTTCAAAACTGAATTTTCACCAATGTAATGGCACAGAATAAAATTTTACCACAGTAGGAAAGAACATATTATATTTATTTATTTCTGAGTGGGCTCTGAACTTACAGTTTATGCTCTTGCTTCTTATGAAGCAAAGCACCTTGCTTCGTAGCATCTGTTTAAAATCTGTAATGCAACGGCTGTTTGTCTGTTCTAACAGTGCCTCCTCCCAGTCTCTCTCTCTCTCTCTCTCTCTCTCTCTCTCTCTCTCTCTCTCTCTCTCTCTCTCTCTCTCTCTCTCTCTCTCTCTCTCTCTCTCTCTCTCTCTCTCTCTCTCTCTCTCTCTCTGCTGCCTCCCTGCTTTTTAAATCATTCATCCCGAGCGCATGAATCTTTAAAACGCTCAGTGCCACAGTTCTTTCTCAGTTCGGCGACTCCGAAAGAATTGTTCGTCCGAGTCCATTTGCGGTTACCGTCCGCGCGCATTACAGGCAAGCCGGCAGGAGATGGAGCGGGACGAGTCGGTGTTGTGTTCAATTCCAAAGATTACTTTGGCGGGGACAGCCGGGAGGTCGGGACGCGTCTCGGCAAACACTCCCCTATTTGGGTCGCGGCGCGGGTTATCGCCCTGGAGACGGCGTACACAGGACGGGTCAGGGGGCTGGGCCCGCTTCATATACCTTATTTACACAGCCTCCTGTCCTGTACATTAGCCTCTCCATAGGAGCCCTTTAATCCGGAGACTGTGGAGAAGGAGGAGAAATGGAAGCCACGGCAATAATGGTGGAATCCTCTCAGAGGGGTTTTTAACGGTACAGACGATAACTGCCACTGTGCTGAATAAACTCAAACATAGTCAAATATTTTAAAATATTTCATATCACTGTACCACGATTCCATTCTCAGGAAAAGAAAAAAAAAGATCATGCAGGCAGCCTCATACATATGCAGTTTTCAGTCTGCTGTTGAAAAACATGGACACTGCAGTGGGAAGGATGAATTTATTAGGGCTAACAGGAAATATAGTTCCACAATATAGAGCATTGCATTGCATATTCAGAATGGCATCGATGCGCTGAGTCTGTTGAAGGAGAGTGATTGACACCTGGAGCACCCACAGAAAGTTTATGCATGGTGCAGAAGCATCCAGCAATCGTACATTTTTAATGGTAAATTATGTATAGAACTACTCCTGAACTTACGATGTAACCTAAATTATAAACTATGGGTGCTATGGAAGTTGGCTGCTGCACAATGGACAGTTCACTGTATCGCAAATGTTGTTTTAGGGAAGTTATATGCCTAGTTATTTCTTTTATATAACATATTTTTGCCGCACATCTTTTTTGTTCTGTCATGCTAGTATGTATTCTGTGTTGCGCGTACACTCTTTTCCCTTACAGGCTGCAGTGTTAGCTGGCTGGCTACTCCAGACGGCACGTACAGGTGGTACGTGTGCACCACTCGGTTGCACATTTGGGAAGCCTCAGACGCACTATATAAGATGGTGAATCCAGGCAGCCATTGCCTCTCTCTCTCTCTCTCTCTGATCCTACAGGCACGCAGCACAGCCGACCACGACTATTGTGTTTTTGTTCTTTTGTTCCTTTTCCTGTTTTGCTTGTTCCTTTTTCAGTTAGACCTTGATCGTTGTGGATTTACTTCTTAACACTGGTGGTAGGCAGTATAGCCAGTGTTTGGTTTCTTTTTTTTTTTTGTTGTTGTTTGTTTTCGACAGTCAGGTTAGGTCAGCAGAGGGCCGGAAGACTCACATTCCCTTTTCTCTGCTTTTGTTTCCAGTCTCTCTTTCTCTGTCCTGTTCCTCATTGTGAGTGAGGTTAGAATAACTTAACTGTTAACTTTGTTTAGACAACTCAGATCGGTTCTGGTCTGAGAGAGACAGGTCAGTCCTGCTGGCTCTGCCCTGTCTTTTTTATGTTTTTTGGGTTGTATCGTGTCTTCTTAATAAATTGACATATTATTTTGGTGAAAGGACGATGTTGTGTTTTTAAACACCTTTGTCCTTGGTGCTGCCTGCTGATTATTGCAACTCACCAGTCTTGAGCAGTAACAGCTATAACGACAATGGCAAGCATTAATGACAAAGTCAATATTAAATTAAGATTAAACTAAGGGACAGGCTACAATGAATACAACAATGAATGACATCTAGTCTATTTTCATGACATAGCACTTTCTTGCCACATCATGATTAAGAATCTTTGCGGATAAACACACATAGCTGACATAGATTCAGTTATGTTACTAACATGTATTTATTTATTTATTTTTTTTGATTAGCTGAACCCTGTGATAAATTGGCGACCTGTCCAGGATGTATTCCTGCCTCTCACCCAATGTACACTGGGATAGGCTCCAGCACCCCCTCGCAAACCTGACCAGGATAAACGGGTATAGATAATGAATGAATGAATGGTCAGCTGAATCATATGGATGTTATAGCACTGGTGGTATTTTTTACCACCTTTTGCCCTCGATGAGTCGCACTGCATCGTGGTAAACTTTTTCAAATTTCTAACAGTCGTTCTGTTTTTGCTTTGGGATTTTGATAGTAAGTAGAACCCAGCTGGTGTATCCACTGCTCCGAGATACATGCACCACGAAAAAAATAAAAACTGTTCAGCTTGTCTGTTTACATTTAAGCGTTTAAATTTATTGTTGTTCCACTGCAATTTTCCATTGAGAAACTTTGGCTTACCATCATGTTATGGTACACAAAATGTATTACTGCCTGTGGCTCTGCTGGTCTACTCAGCCAAATCACTGCATTGCTCCTAGTTAATGACTCTAAACTTCTTGAAAATGTCCCTTTAATAAACTTTCAGTGCTGGGCCGATACAAAATTAGAATGTACCTTCACTGCTCTACAAACTGGACCAAAAGATTACCGCTGCATGACAGAGTCAGTACTAGCACAATATGTCCCCAGCTACGGGAATAAACTGTGCACTAAAAGGACCTCTTCTCCCAATGCTACATCGTACTGTCATGCCCTGTTTGTCTGTCACTGACAGCTTATTTGTAAGTTCAGCCAATAGGCCTATAAATAGTCTGTCTCCCAGAGAACAACATTTTGTGCTCCATTAGCACTATTTAAAAAGTGCTGGGAGCAGAGTGATGGTCTCATTGAGAGTGGACACATTTGGGCTGCGTGCCCCACTTTGAGTTCCAGGACCTGATTATTCTTATCTTCAAGTGAATGTGTAATTCGGGTGATGCAAATATGGCTTTGGACAGAAAAAAAATTAATATGTACTATTTATACTCATGAGAGAATTGTAATTCTACCTGGCTGGTAAAACTCACACAAACACCTCTGCTTCAGTCCCCAAAGCCAATTTATGCCTATTTGAAGGATCATTAAATGGGTATGGCATTATAAACCTTCAACAAACACAGGATATGCAAGTAGGAATTAAATAAAATGATTTCTAGCATATTCTGTTTGCGTTATTTTGTCAGGAAACAACATTTTGATTCCAATCAAATATTTACACAAAATATGGACATTCGCTAAAGCTGAATTGCATGCAATTCCTTTCCTTCCTGGGCTAAAACAGAGAAACTGAATCAATAGATCGCAGTGTACTTATTGACTGCTTTCTGGCCATATAAATGCCTAATGCATCAGGCCAGCCCTGCCAAGAAGTGGCATTTATTGATATGATCTCCATCCATGTCCCTAACTCCATCAGCCTGGAATACATCATTTGTGTCTATTTTCTTCCAGTCTCCGCTAGTTCTGTCGAGCTCATGGAATTTACATGAACTCAATACTGAGTGTATCAAAGAGGCAAGACCTGGCAAGGAAGGATTCAACGGTGGGATACAGTCCACAGTCCTTTGCACAATGCCTGCAATCATTTTCAGTAGAAGAGGGATTATAATAACTGATAAATGTATTTAATTTCAGGGATTGCCTATTACAAAACTGCTGAAGTGGGAAATTAGCATACATATGCGCACTGGCACCTGCCTTAGTCTCAACGAGGTCTCCTGGGGTTACACAGTATCTGCAGTATGATGGTAATACACACAGGTTGATTATCAATATTCCTGTCTGCCGTTCACTGGAAGAGCTTATTAGAGTCAGGTGGTTTCTTAGATTTACAATAAGGATGCTGGTCTCCTCCTTTTACCCCTATCACTAATTTCAGAATGCAAGGGATTGTTGACTTTTCCAGGGTGTGTTCCCACACTTTTCCCAATGCATGCTGGGATAGGCTCCAGACCCTGGCTACGCTGACCAAGAATGAGGGGGTTAGATACTGGATGGACAGATGGATGGAAATCAAAACCCATTATCCAGTGTTATGGTGAGTAGCCTTCACCCCCTCAGCTGTTCATACAGTACATACTCAGTGTGGAGCTTACTTTCTGTCCATGTACACGTCAATGCTGTGACACCTTCTCAAAACCACTGATGCTTTTACCTGTTCAAACCAGCCATGGAGACGAGGTGGCGGCAGGTTCCA
The DNA here is from genome assembly GCA_039654925.1 of Anguilla pacifica. Taxonomy (NCBI): domain Eukaryota; kingdom Metazoa; phylum Chordata; class Actinopteri; order Anguilliformes; family Anguillidae; genus Anguilla; species Anguilla pacifica. The sequence goes on along the minus strand of CM077286.1, from coordinate 73,766,048 downwards.
CAGTTCAAGCAGAACAAAAAAAACGTACGTTTTTGAACACGTGGTCTGACAGACGCACACGAAAGCACCGTGAGGAATGGCGATACATTGCTCTGTCATTCTTCAGCTGAAGGCAGAAGTGTTCCCTACACAGATACAGTCTCCTCGTTACGTTACATTACATTACATTACAGGCATTTAGCAGACGCTCTCATCCAGAGCGACGTACACACACTTCTACATAGAGCATCACCTTTGGGACGGTGTCACAGCTTACATATGGCATTTACATTGCATCCATTTGTACAGTTGGATATGTACTGAAGCAATGCAGGTTAAGTACCTTCCTCAAGGGTACAACGACTGTGTCCAACCTGGGAATTGAACCTACGACCTTTAGGTTACTAGACCAGCTCCTTACCCACTATACTACACCGCCACCCATGTTTGTGAATGGCACTCACTGGCCGCGCGAGAGAGCTTCTGGGTTTCCTCCCAAGATTTCTTCCTCATTGGGGAGTTCTTTCTCGCCACCATTTGAGTGATTTTCTTTTCTTCCTTCCTTTTTTTCTTTTTTAAACTCAACTGCTTGCTTTTTGGGGAATCAGGGCTGGTATTTGGCCAATTGTCTTTCTACTGTAAAGGATCTTTGTGACAGGGTCTCTGCAAAAAAAACGCTATACAAATAAAATGTAATTGAATTGAATTCGGCAGTCAAAAATGTTTCAGTCTGGGAGCTTTCACAAACCATCACACCAACCACAGAGAGTCCCATAAAGATCTATGAAAAAGATTCCCTACGGAGACAAAATAAAAATGAACCCTTTTTTTCTGAGAGGATTAGCTATAGCTGTGCCAGCTCAAGACCATGGGAGTTCTCAAAGAGATCCCTGCATAACTGTTGATCCAATTCCAAGGCTGCTGATTGGCTCAGGGATGACCTGCACATATGATGGTGACATCACTTCCTCTTGTCCTGATGATCAGCTGTGGCCCTTGGTGCACTTAAACAGTTTGGGTTGGTGATAAATTCCCCCCCAAAAAAGATCAACTTTCTTATTCATGTTTTAGCCATATCTGCTGCCACACAAAGAACCAAGGCACATCCATACGGAATGCTAGTTAGGCACCAGCCCATGTAATTAACATAGAGGTATTGGCAACAATAGTTTTTTTAATGAAAGCACAGGATGCCAACCGTTCTTCTTCTGATGCAGCGCAGTAAGAAGCCGCATTTATCAGAGGGATAGCGGGGTTTCAAAGGGCCGACGCGCTGCGAGAAATGATCTATTTGGACAGATACGCAGAAACGACTGCCAGGAGGAAGACGTCCAGTAATGCGTGTTGAGGGGCCGCGATGTTTGGCCTCGGCTTGTTTTTCAAGGCAAATACGAACTCGAGCGGAATGAAAGCTAAAGCGCTAAAGCATTATCTTCCCCGGGGAGCGACGGGGGGGGGGGGGGATGGGAAGGTAAGAGAGAGAAAGCAATACTCGAGCGAGGAGAAGTTCACGGGGTCCTAAATGAAGTGTGGGGCGGCTAGGGCTCTAATTCATCTAAAAGGAAAACAAATCAACGCGAAGGTTTTCCCACCTGGGGCTGAGCCATCCCATTTAGATAGCCCATCTATCACACACCCATTCCCATATTTTTATTTATTTATTTTTTAGTCCCTGACTTTGAAATACAGTTCACTTGGGCAGATTTCGGCTTCCCTTTTGTTAACACCTCCGTCCAAATGTGGCGTAGACTGAAACGAAGGCTCTCGGGTTTTCCATCACGTTCCTCACAGCCAGGGCTGTAGCACGTGGCTACAGTTGCATTAGCACGTCTTATCTCACCACCGATGGGCGTCTGCTGCCTTCCGTTTTCGAAAAACAAAATGGAGCGGAAAAGGAAATATGAAATCGCCACCAAAATCTTGCGCGGCAGGAAGCTTGAGCGCTATACATATCTATAATTGAATTATTTCATTTCTGGAATTTATGGATGCATTGAAACAGAGATTCACGGCAGCTTGACTGACAGAATCTGATTATTTATTTATTTATTTATTTATTTATTTATTTATCACTACACTGCTCAGAAACACTGTACTCTAATTAAACATATTCCACTCTGCTATTCACTGCTATTCCTAACAATAAATACCATGATCTCTTCCATAGCTGTAGCGTCTCCTATGTGTACATCTTCAAACTTTTCTCCTCCACACTGCCTTGTTGATTGTGTCTGAAGGACAGTCGTGATAAATTCCCGCCATAAATGAGCCTTCTAAATGATAAAGAGACAAATCCATGACGATCAAATCCAACATTAATCAAGTGCTGAAATATATATATAAAAAAACTTTCATTAAAAGCCAGGCAATTAATCTCACTTATTGTTGGTGACACACATGACTACCTTGATTCAATTTCAAAATGAAGCCTTTCCTATAATCTAGAATGGGCCCCCATTTTGGGTTAATTTTCAGTTGCGACCTCCATTATGAGAATTGATTTCTCTACATTACAATATTTTAAGTATTTTCCATTCCATTAAAAAAAAACGTATAATTGGGTTTTACAATTAAATTGCGCTTGCTGGTCAGTGTGACAGGGATATGAAGTGTCAATTGCTCTACTATGCAATATACATCACGTCTTAAAAGGAGTCAAATTGGTAGACGTGCTCTTCAAATTAAATCAATGACTGCATAGAAAAATAATCCCTCTTCACCATTGCTTTATATACATTGAAGACATTAGCACCACAACATTAGTAACAGCATTTTCCTGCACAAGCCATCATATTTGCCCTCACATTTTTTGACTGATTTGATTAAATTGGATGGCAATCGGAATAAATAAGTTCCTTTGCGTTTCTGGTCCCGTAGCTCATCTGTCAGCTCACAGACAAATCTGTAGGCGTAACCTTGTGTGTGTATTCACGGTAATTGCCATGGCAAATGCGTATCGCTCCCAACCCCAAGGCGCCGGGTGAAAACAAAGAGGCACACTCGGCAAAACTCGTATATTTATTACTTTGAGGCCTATTACTTTGGATTTATGAATTATTAAATATGTGAACATGGCCGCTCTGATTTTGCCACAGCCTTCTTAAATCACACTGACAGCCTTGTTATGAGATACTGGCAGAGGGAATCATCCAGCAGAGACAAGTGTATTTTCCCTCCATCAGGTCAGAAAATATAGGCAACTTTATATGATTGTAACAATGCCTCCTCTTTTTTCAAACCATGCTGCTTCTTTTGTGTTGCCCTCAAATATAGTTCTTGGTCATTAATGGGTTATTTAAACGTAATAACTTCTGACCAAGCAGTAAGTTAAACATCTACTACCAAACGTCAAAACCTTTTCTCACAACAGTTCTTTGTACAGTAAATTTCCCATCCGTGACCAACGTTGAATTCACCTTCTAATAAAAGTGAATAATGGTAATTATATCCAGCTAAAGAACTTTTAAAATAGCCTTTATATTTACATGGTTTTCCAACGTTTCTAGGTTTTACACCAGCTTCCAAGCCAGAAAACAAGTGAGTTTCAGCTCTGAGCTCCAAGTTGCAGACTTTTTTATCTTTGACCTTCGACCTTCGTTCTGACCTTCAGGATAAACAGGTGCCTTTGTTCTCAGCACTAATTGGTAACATGTACAGTATTGCACGTGTGCATGTGCATGGTGTATGGAAATACGCTCTTCTGTGTCTCATTAAAAAAGGTTCCAACTTTGTTGCCATTCTCCTTCTTCCCCTCTGACTCAATATGAATTAGTTTTAATGCTGCCATTAATCTTAAAGGTTGGACTTGAAAGCTTCATCCTGACTGGGAGGAATGCTGCTGGATTTTATTATTCCTCTAGAGTAGAAAATGGGGGGAATTTTTCTCCCCCAACTTCCCTAGCTTTCTCAAATGATAAAAACGTATGGAAAATGATGCTCTATAGAAGGTCAGTTAAGGCTGTCACAAAAAAAAAAACAGATGAAAGGTGTAAGCAGCTATTGCGACCAATTTGTCAATGTTCCGTGAGCGTAGGCAGGCATGAATAAAACATGGCCGACCGACGAGGTGATGCTCATCAGGACACAGTTCCGCAGATTGCCGCAGAGAGAGGAAGTGGGTTGTTCTGGAGCTTTCCGCATCTCTCTTCAGAACAGTCTCTCGCCTCTCGCTCTCTCTCTCTCTCTCTTCTAAGACTCCGCTTCCCTCCCTTCCACAGTCCACAGCCGCAGTTTTTTGCTTATTTCCGTCTCTTTGATGTAAGGAGGGAGACAGATCGGACGGAAGACATCCCGAAAGTGAAGCTGCAGATTATTGTAGCGTCCGCGGCTGCTCGCTTCCTCTGTGTCTCTCCCGATGTTCCTGAGTACTGCTTCCTGCGCTGAGCTGTGCTCAAACTCACCGGTGAAGGACGGTCTCCTGTTAAATGCTAACCTCCTTCAGAGTGCGAGAGTGAGTCATAAACGTTTCTATGCCGGTTATTTCTCTCCCCCCCCCCCCCCCCAAGGGCTCTGTTGCTCTTTTCTGATATAGTTTCGGCCCCAGATGCAAATGGAGAACCTAGAACAGCTGAGCCACTCTTAACATCGTTCTGGTGAGTCCAAGCAGACCTCTCCACCTTTTGGAAAAAAAATAAAATTTCCCACAGGAGATGGTAATAAAATTCATTTTTTTGTCAGTTGCAATAACAGCTCCTTTCCTTGAAATCAATATCCTCTGGCTAGGTACAAGCTAGCCATAAAATTATTTTTGCAAGCATTTTTTATTTTTATTTTTTGCAATTGGACAGATAGGGTTTTCCTTATATGCATTCACAACTGGTTAAAACAGATAAATAAATAAAACTTAGTCGCATTAATTTATACTGAGATACTTGTCAATAAGTACGTGTGGCACTCTAACCCCCACCCCCACCCCCCCAACCACCACAAACCCCAAGTACTGACTGAGATTTCTTATCAATACAATATTCTATCTCCTTGTAGTGTCACGCCAATGCATTAGCATGCAGAATCTGGGCCGCGCGTACGAAAAGACACACACCTCTGATGTATTATTGAAGACGTCCCAATTGTTTGGATGAGTTCATTAGTCTGTTCTCACCTGAGCCACTGTCATCCGATGCCTCTGATCTCCGCCGTAACGATGCACATTTAGGCCAGGGAGAGGGAGGGGGTGGGGGGGGGGGGGTGTCGACGGAGTTGGGGAGGGGGACGGAGCATGAGCTCTCCACAGTACCAGACAGACGGAGAAGAACACATCCCAGTATCCTGCGTACATCACTCTCTTTACATAAATCTGTAGGTGAGTGAAGGACATATAGCTCAATCCTACATATCCCCAGTGAATCAAAACATGGCGTCTGTAGATTGACAAGGGCGACTGCCTGACGAGATGGGCCATCTCTTGTGACTACCTATCTGTCACTACAGTAAATCCACCATATTCTTGGAAGACGTTACTGGCAACACGGAGAATCTGTAATATCATTTTACCCATATGGAAACTTTTAAAAAAGTATTAATCATTGCAAGCAATGCCAAGTTATGAGTGAGGAGACTCTCATCCTTGACAAAACCTACAAAACAGTAGTTTGTCCTTAACTCAGTCTAGTTGAATTGCCAGTAATTAATAAAGGAAAGGGTAATGCAATAACAAGCTTTCAATGAACAAGGGGTGCTCTGTTGTTGAAAGAACCGTTAGATGGGTTCTTCATCAGACATTGTCTTCATTACAGAACAACTGTAAGGGCCAGGATCTATGTCAATGGTCCATGGACTTAATTACGTTTTGGCATTTAGCGAACACTGCCATCCAGAGCGACACAGATAACATTTAGACATGCAATTAATTTATTTATGTGGCTATACGTTCACACCATGCACACTGCTCAGGGGTACACCAGCAGTGACCCAATTGGGAATCAAACCTGCATCCCTTTGAGGTACAAGACCAGCTCCCTAACCATTTCACCACACGGCCAAAACTTTTTTTTTTTTTTTTTAATGACAACACAGGTAAATGTACATGATGAGTATATGCATGTGAACAACTGTTAATATTTGAATCCCTTCCCTTCTCAGACTAATCTTGCAATATCCCCAGTTCGGCATCGCCAATCTATTTCCAATCTCCGCGTATGCAGAAGGAGACGTACCATATGTAAAATCATAAGGTCCCCTTGGGTTTAGCCACTGCTCAGTGAGCTGTCAAAAATGAAACCGCAGAAGAGATCAGTCAAAGAGGTAGAGGAAGTCTGTACGACTGGGGAGGAGAGAAGAGGAGACTGTAGGCTTCCAGTGAAGCTCATAAGGACAGCACAGAGAGAGAGAGAGAGAGAGAGAGAAGGAGAGAGAGAGACTATTGGCTTTTCTGTCCACGTAATACTACCAATATGTCTGATACTAACTCCCATTTCATTGTGCTACCTCAGCTGGAAAGGGCTCTGTGTCACAATCTGTGAAGGTCTGACTAGGTGTCAGATCTTATATTCTATAACGGAAAAGAGTAACAAAAAAAAAAGCCAAATAGAACATTGATGTATTTATGCAAAGCTCTGCCTATGTCTGAAAATCCATATAACCCAGGAGAGCAGGGCTGTACTTTCTATGAAAACATAAATGGAGGCGGGGGGGAGGAAGGGGGGTGGGGGGGGTGTGATTCTTCTTTTCTGGCTGCAGTTGAAGATGTTAGGGTTGCAACTCCGCACGCTGGGCAGTGAGCAGTGTCCGGGGCAGCCCTCTGTACTCACAGTGAGAAAGTCAATTTATCATTCACCGCTACTGCACAGAATTTCACCCTCATCTTTAGCCTCAAAAAATAAAAATACAAAAATAAAATAAAAAAACTGTACTGAATAAGGAACAGTCATTCACTCAAGTGTTCAGAGAATGGCCTCACTTAATGAGAATGAACATGTGCATATACACTGTATATATATGTATAAATCTATAATGAGGAAACCTGCAAAGATTAAATAAAAGCTGTGATTTCTTTTGTCCTTTCAGAACAAAAAGGGCCGAACAATAAATATTGTGTTTATGTTCACGGCTGCCTGTGATGGTAGCCAGAGTTGGGTGGGTGTGAAGGCTCTCTGATTGCGTCTGATTACAGAGAGGGCCGGTAAACTTCGAATGCTCATTTCAGATTGGTGCGCCGGCACGCGTGCATTTTGCATCTGTTATGTTCCCCCTCGCGTTCGCCGCAAAACTCTGATTTGATTGCCCGCACGGGTCCTCGTGCCGAACGTGCTAAACTGCAATCGCGCTGGGTTAGCATGCAGAGTCTCCACGGGGGCATCACTAGCCCGGTTCCTTAACGAATTGAAGACTTGATCATTCTGAACTTACGTGAATCTTGTAGGGAAAAAAGCACACGACTCCTTGAACCGTTAGCCCTCTCTGAGAAAGGCGTGCTTTGTCCATGTGTAACGTGTCCATGCGGTGCCCTCCATAATGTTTGGGGAAAAGGCTCTGTACTCCACAGTTCTATACAGTTTAATCTGTAAAGTCCAGATTCTCAGCTTTTATTTGGTGTTTTTGTATCGTATTGTATTTTTATGCATTTTGGTTTCACCGTGTAGAAATTACAGCACTGCATACCGCACACCCCTCACACCCTGAAAGTACGAAGTGCAAAATCAGATAATTATTTCAATGTATGAAAATCATATTTTGGCACTTAATAATTAATACATCAAAGCATATTTGTGTAGGTTCAGAAAGTATCTGCAAATAAAATTTATTTACAGCTTGTTTTTCATAATAATAATAATAATAATAATGTTGTCATTATTACTATTATTATTATTATTATTATTATTATTATTATTATTAGCAAGATATTGATTGATTTAAAAACTCTCTTGTTGTGATTCCAGCCCACAAACCTTTCTTGTAGCAGTTAACACCTGTGCCATTTGTTACATTCAGAATCGTTTTCATGATGCCGAATCTTTTTAGCACAGTTCCTCTGGCCCATTATAACTCATTACTATGCCATGTGATTACTTTGGTTGACCTATATATAGTAAAATTGTATTTATAGTGCTTTGCCTGTCTTTTTCCACAAGCAGCCCCATTAGTCTGGTGAATGCCCATTTCTGTCAATAAAATCACAATGATTTATAGCAAGCCTCAAAATGCAGTTTCTGTTTTTTTGTTCTTTTTTTTTTCAACAGCAGTGTACCCATTTGTCATTTGTTGTCTGACTGACCTTATATATGTGACGGACACGTTCTATTCAGGAATGAAGCAAACAGTAAGGTAAAACACAATCTCAGGTAGTCTGTTCTGTCTGCTTTACACCTCTTGTATATTATTATAGGTGTCTTTCTCTCCCTCTCTCTCTCTCTCTCTCTCTCTCTCTCTCTCTCGGAGAGAGAGTCTCTAATTATGTGTATGCTGTATGCAATTTGTTCAGTTCAAAGTACAACTTATTTACTTATTTGTAGCCCTTCGTAAACACTTCAAAGTTCATGAACGTCGTCAGTCTTTCCAAACTGAGTGGATCGAGTGAGGCTTTGAGCGCACATTTTCAGGACTTGATTTTAGTCTAATTTCCTGTTTTTCATGTTTATTTTTTCCCGTTTTGCATCATCATTACCTCATTCTTGGTCTGGCCCGTATACTAATAATAATAATAATAATAATAATTTGTATAACACTCATACATAAGATGCAATGCAAAGTGATTCACATGTGAGGGCAAGAATAAAAACAAAATAAAATAATAAAAACAAAACTGAATGTAAATTACACAACATATACAGTAGTAGTACCATCGTAGCACTGTTTCTATTAAATCATTTTATTTGGGATAGGGATCTCAAGTCAAATCTCTAGCCCTGAAAGTCTTTACATTGCAAAGTTACAAAGCCTGCAAGCTCCTATGGTTGCACTCAGGAAGAAAATAAGTAGGAAAAAAATAAATAAAAGCAGGGATTGTTTTTTCAGTCTGGCCAAGCATGTAAAAGGCTGTCTTGAAATGTTTTTAACCTCATTATCAAATAGCATAAGTAGGTTCATTCTTATGAAGTGATGCTATAATTGTAAGATGCAGGTAATGACTTGGATACATGGAAGCACACTGTAATGGTGTAGAATGCATTGCGCAGGCATGGATTGGTGCTCTCATACCCTTTGAAGGCAGGGTCAATGTCAACTGCGGCTTAATTGTACCGAGATTATTTTCACCCCAGGTTAATGCATTTCGTTCCCGTAGAGAGGAGGGCATTTCAAGAACATAATGGTGCCATCCACAGGGTGTAGGCGGTTGCCTAATGACTTTTAAGAGCTCAACACTGAGGTTGTCTCTATGTCACGGCCTTCACACTCGCAAGACCTGAAGCCAATCGAGTATTTTATTGGGCTCGCATCTCGTGGAAGAATGACACCATAACTGGCCACCGGTGATGGTCCAACAAGTGACCGCGTTGGAGTCTTCGCTTTTGGTTCACTACCTGTAAGTATTGTATGCTTTTCAGATAAAACCCAAGGATTCACCTGTGTATTCACCTGCCCAGTGTTTTGGCCCTCTCAGCTGAAACCTACATCTTTGTGTGCTTTTCCACCTCAAGAAGCAATTTTACTGCAGCTACAATGGAAGCATTCTTGTGCATCAGTAATGAAGGCTTGGGAAGTTGTAGTTCATCCACAGGTGCTTTTATATTCATCCTGTGAAATACCAAAGCATTAAAAGTCTTCAGTATGGTTTAATAACACCACTTTCTTAATCAGCTTTAAAAATGCTTTCAGCATATTCAAAGTTTAATTGTGTTTGCCCACATAATTTGTGAGGTTAAGTTGCGCATTACGGAGACTATGTTATTTGAAATTTTTATAATTTCTTCTAAAAATAAAGCTCCAAGGAATATCTCATTGCGTATGAATTTGATGCCAATGTTGTATGGTGCAAATTGGTTCCTTATATGCATATGTGATCATGTGCGTTCATGAAAAGTATAATACATAAGGCAAATATGTTTTAAAAAAAATGGAAGTTATGCTGGACATTTGTTAAATGAATAATGTATTTTATTTAACAAGGCAAATGAAGTTTGTGGAAATAAGTTCAATGATCTGAATATAAAATCGTTTTGGACAAGACTGAATCATTTTCAGGAGGTTAATTCTTGCCAAAGCGCTATGAAGCGCCATAGTGCCATGCTATGACGTGCCATAGCCCATGACTCCGTACGATGCTATTTGCACAGTTAACATTACAGAATATTGGATCTGATTTGCATTAATCTTCTGCCATATTTTACTAAATAGGGCTGAAATATATGGAATTGGATTATTGCAAATCATGAAGTAATGAAATTTAAAGAGATTTGCAACACTTGAGTATAATTGCACCTCTTGATCAACACATCTCAAAACTAGATGTATACTCAACATACTGAAAGGGTATGTAGCTATTCCTTACCTGAATCTCAAATTAGAAATATTTGAAGAACAAGTCAACACACAGACCTGAGGCAGCAAATGAATTACTCGATTTTTTTTTTATTTTTAAGAACATTATTTGTCTGAAACTCAGTTAAAAGTTTGTATCAGCCTATATTTTCACAGGGATAAAACCAGGGGCACATTTAATGCTCAGAAGACAAACAAAAACTGAGCAGAGGAATTCAAGGTATTATGTTACTGTCAGTTAGCCCACCTGGTCTACCAGTTCACCCCGATGAACACCTGTCAGGGGACTGTGTGGCAGGGAAGGATCTAGAAATTATTTGGGAATGAAAAAAAAAAATGAGAAAAGGCCCTTCCATATGTGTGCACACACACTCACACATACACTATCATGTTCAGACATTACAAATAAGTTATTCACGCAGAGAGTAGTTATTGTGTAGGATAGCCTGACAGGTCATGTAGTAGAGGCGGAAACTCTGGGGATTTTCAAGACCAGGCCTGATACGGTGTCAGATACTATTTAGTCTGTAGGCAATCAGAGCACTAGGAACAGTTTCGTCACGAAAATGGCGATCATTGTCGGGCTGAATGGCCTCTTCTCGTCATTATGTTATGTTATGTTACCCACAGGACCCCATGGACCCCCTAGTGCCTGGGATAGTTTTCCCTGGCATGCCCTCTTAGATCCACCCCTTACTGTTTGCTTCCAAATAGGCTGCACTATAAAATCTACATGTCGCCATTTAATCTCATAAAACCGGCTTACTGTTAAGATGAAGGAAAGGATGAACATAAAGCTGGTCATGTTCAGAAGCAAGATCTGGTTTAAAATTGTGGGTCCCATTTACCATTTAGCTTGTGGACCCTGGTCCTGCTTACACTGTTCATTTTGATAAAAAGGTGTGCATGTATCCGAAGATAACAGAATCCACTCTGAACCCAGAATTTTTCTTCTTCTTTTTTTTTTTTTTTTTACACAGAATAAATAAATACAGTTCATCTGGGGACAAAACTACACTGGAAATTTCACGGCATTTTGGGGACATCGTAATACCTCTTATTCAGTTCCATTGTGTTTGGTCAGCTTGTGTCAGTTGTAAAGCCCTTGACGGTAAACGTGTTATACGGGAGTTAAACAGAGATGCTGTGCAGACATCAAGCAGACCTGCGGGGTGTTGTAGCCTGATGGTACAGCGCCTGAGCTGTAACAGAGAAGCTCCGCGGTATGCTAACACATTTCTTATCCACAGGCAGCTTTGCAGACTGAAAACCAACCCCTTCAGACTGCACCATGGCTCCTCTGACCCACTTTAGCTATCCTCTTTTATTTCATTTTTGGATTGCCTTCTGGTGCAATGCTACTGGTGCAGCTGGGTAAAGATAGGCTAGCCGTACAGTGGCATTTACTTCTGTTTACAGTGCTAATTGCTGCTTTGCACTTATTAAATGTAAATTGGTTTTATATCTCATCTTGGTGTTATTGCTCTTTTGTATTCATGAGATTAACTCTGATTTCCTTCACTTTTGTGAGCTGAAGAGCATCTACAACATGAATGCAATGCAATGGACCTGAGGCATCTCATGCAGCTAACATTTAGATGGGGACCATTAACGTGAATTGGATGAAAGCTCAATTATGAGTGCTTTCTTTCCTTTTTGAAAAACCAAACATAAATGCCACATTACTGCCATTTACAGCTTCCGATCTAGAGAGGGTATTATGGTATGCCAATGTTCTGTGCTAATGAAATAAATGGAGTCGTTTGTTCTGCTCATTTTGCAAAGTCAAACTCAATTCCATTCCAATTCAAAAGTTTCCTGTTCCAATATCCATATGCAGATCGCATCTGAAATGTAACCAAATTGACTGCAAGACAAGACTTCCTTTTTTTTTTTTGGAAATGCCCTCAACCATGCAACATATTGGGTGTTATGAATACCAAAATGCCATAGAAGGGAAAATAAGTTTTTTTTCTTTTTTTAAACTCATTTAAAAATTGGCAGTTATAACTGTAGAGTGTGCTTCTGCACACAAAGCATGGACATGCCTCTGATGCAGTTAAAATCTATGGACCACAGTACTACAGCAGAAATAGATGGTGAAACTGATCAAAAAAAGTGGGAGAATGTCTCTTACAGAGGACAAAATTGCAGCCTTTAATACAGAACATAAGGGGGTACAAAATAAAGTCAAAACACAAACGCCAAACATAAAAATCAAAGCAATAGTGAAGATAAGGGTAACTAATGTTGAAGAGGTGGGTCTTGAGTAGTTCAACACTTGACGTTCATAGGAAGAGAGTTCCACAGAGAAAGCTCTGTCACCCAACTTACGGAGATGAGATTTTGGGATGGTGAGTAGAGCGTCAGTATTAGAGGAGGTGAGGGTATTCGAGGAGAAGTGTACACAGTTAGCAGATGAGTGTGGTAGGGATAGACCAGGTCATTGAGTGCTGAGCAAAAAGAATTATGTATTTGATATGTGCCTTGAAGGGAAGCCAGTATAGCTTTTATTTTATTTTTTAAGTGGGTGTGATGTGTCGCCAGGATTCTAGTGTGTGTTGGCAGTATCACAGCAAAGTTTAGGACATGTTGAAATTTAGTCAGTAATGTATTAGGGAGGCCATATAGTAAAGAATTACAGAAGCCAAGATGGGAGGTAATAAAAGCATGAATTAAGCATTTAGCAGTGGAGGTTGATAGCGAAGGACGCAGGCGAGCAAAAAAATGATGTTTTGACAAGGTTATTGACATGGGGTTGAAAAGACAGCAGAGGATCGAGAATGACACCTAGGTTATGAACTGCCCTTTGAGGCTTGAACAGAGAAACCGCCAACATTTAAAGAGGTGCGTTTCAGTTTTAATAGCTGGGAATTATTTGCAATGAGTAGCATTGCTGATTTGTTGCTATTTAGCTGAAGCAAGTTGGCGGTCATCCAGTGGTTTAAGTCTCTAAGGCTAGTGAGCAATTATGGAGGGAGATTGGAAGGAGAAGAGCAGTCATAAATCTGTGTGTCATCCGCATAATGGCGGAAACCAAGACTATGCCTATGTGAATGATCTCACCGAGAGGTAGCATATAGATCAGAACAAAGGCAGTGGTCCAAGCACTGAGCCTGAGATTAACAAAGTCCTGTCTATCAGTTAGGTAAGACCTGAACCAGTCCAGAACGATGGTATATGAACAGGTAGCTGCAGTACGAGCAGGTCATTGATGACCTTTACAAGGGCAGTATCTGTGCTTTGCTTCAAGAGGAAGGTAGACTGGAGTGGCTCCTACAAGTTATCATTCTGTATGTGGTTTTGTAATTGGGATGCCATTAATGTAATTAAACATCAATTCTCAGAAGAGTACTGGTAGTCTAGGGGCCAATTCATTTGAAAGTATTGAGGGTGGCAATACCCTCCCCCCCCCCCCCACTAGTAGTCCAGGGGCCAATTTGTATGAAAATATTGAGAGTGGCACCCACCCCACCCCAACAAGTCCAATTTGTATGCCCTTGGTTTTGGCTGGCTAATAATATTTCAAAGGATCAGATCTTAAATCTGTCATTAGGCCCAAGCAGTTGAACAATGGGTGCACCTTTTCCGACAGAGCCACTCAAGAGCTCTGCAAAAATGTACATATAATTATCTTATGTTAGTTAAAAGCATGTTAACTTTGGTGTGCATGTCTCCACACACTGGCATGAGTGCAGGAAAAAAAGCCCAAATAAAATAAAACTATAATCTAGTTGACAGCATAATCAACCAAAGGGAATTGGAATGAATAATGCATGAGCGTCAAGCGAAGGTTTCAAACACGGCAGTGAAATCCATTTATTTTTTAAACTAAACGGTTCAGAAAGGTATGAAGATTTTTGGTCCTGAAATAATTTGTGAAGTCAGGCGAAGGCTGGTGGGGAAGTCGCTGACGGTTTGACAACTAAATTATATGTAGTTTAAAATAATAATAAAAAATAAATTACAGCTTGGTTCAAAAATGCAGTTCTGGTCAGTTATAATTTGAAGAGGTCAAGCTAATCTGATTTTATCTGAATAGAGGGCCTACTCTTGAGTTGAGAAATCTATTATTATTGTGGAGCATTTTGTAATATAAATTAATTGCACTGCTGCGTTTTTAATGTACAGTGGTATGCAAAATTTTTGGAACCCCTGGTCAAACTGCATGCTTTGTTGATTTTCTGAGTGAAGAAAAGAGAACACGAACTCGGCATGGAACAAATTTAAACATGACATATTCCTGTAAATTTCGATGGATAATAACTTTTATTTTCTGAATTTAATAGGTCGGGGGGGAAAAAAAACAGGAAATGGGTGAAAGTTTGGGCACTCACTCAGTCAGTGCTTAGTAACACTGAAAATCACAGTTTCCTAGCCAGTTAACAGTCCTGCTATTGCTTTGAGAATTTCTTCCCACTCTTCCTTACATAACCCATTGGGTTTATAAATATTACCAGGACTTCTTTATTAGGACACACATCACTTGTTTGAGAGCTCCCCAAAGATTAAAATCTGGGGAGTACGAATGCGATTACAAAACCTTAATCCATCATTCCTGCAAGTAGCTCATGGTTGATTTTGAGGCACGTTTCGGATCATTACCTTGGTGAAATATCCAACCTCTTATCAGCCAAAATTTCTTCACTGTCCCTGGGACATTAGCTTCTAGGATTTGTTCATGTTTAGTTGAATCCATCCGTCCTTCCATAAGCACATAAGCAAAATATTTCCTGTGCCACTGGCTGCCACACAACCCCAAAATGTCCACCCACCATTTAACCGTAAGCAAAGTGTCCTTATCTTCAAATGTCTCCCCTGCTTTTTTGCAACCAAAGAGTTCAATTTTCGTTTCATCAGTCCACAGCACTTTGTTCCAAAAAAGTCTCATCAAGATGTTGTATTCTTCAGGCATTGACTTTTGTGATGAGATCACAGGGCATTTTCTGATATGTCTTCCATGCACGGTGAGAAAATGTGGCCTAGGAAATGGGGTCTTTTTCATTACACAAGTACACAGATGAGCCTATCAGTGGAGGTGGTTTAAAATGAAGAGTGAACTAAAGCCTCAGATCATTTGGAGCAATTATGCTGCCGTGCACTGATCCAGAGCCTCATTCAAAGGACACTCAACAACATCATCGCATCATGTTTTTCTTCTTTGACGTGACTTGAGCGATGACAACGTCAATGACATTGTATGACAGTTCCCAAGACGAGGAAAATAAGAATAAGAATAAGAATGAACCTGTCAAATGTCATTCAGAGTTTGACGAGTCCAGTCATGTGGAAAAATGACAAGAGTTCGATACCAGGTTTTGAAAGCATACCATTTTTTTTTGTTGGCTGATACTTAATAGAACTAATTTAATAAAATATTGAGTGTGGGTAGTACTTGTACCTACTTATGCATTGCTAAGGAACATTGACTTGAATTCAATAGGCTGGGCTATTCGAAATTGCGTAGATACACTCAATGAAGTGCGCTGCACAATGTTTGTATCAACTAATGGTGGACATACATCAAGCTAATTAAATAATTTTGTGTGTGTGTGTGTGTGTGTGTGTGTGTGTATGTATTAATACACCATTGATAATCCGACAGGAAAATTGTTGATTGTTCAACAAATTGAAAATTTTTCACAGGAGTTTTTTTCCGATTAAATAAATAAATTAAATGAAATGTAACTCTTTTTTTATGTTGACTTAAAAGGTCACAGTTTAAGCTGTCACTTCACAGAGCCAGCTTGCTTCAAGCACAGGCAGCGACAGCCGAAGCACTTCAGGGTCTGCGGAAGCTTAAGTGGAGCAGACAGAATTATGGATCGAGGGAGCTGTTTTTTTTTGGCTGTGAAATGTTTGTGTCCTGGGGCAATACAGTGACAATCTGCCATTGTGTACCTTAATAAACCAAGCCCCACATATGTGCAAGGCTTATTAGTACCTATATATATACATATATATATATATATATATATATATATATATATATATGTGTGTGTGTGTGTGTGTGTGTGTGTGTGTGTGTGTGTATTATCTTACATGTTGAAAGTGAGAAGGTGGAACTGTTGATACTTGTCTTCGGTATTCAAAGCACTGGACGTCCAACGACAGTGTTAACAATCCTCAGTCCTCACTGTGATGGCATGTATGTTGCGCTACACCACCGAATTTCCCAAGCACACATACACATACAAGTGGTGGATCAAGAGGGCTGTCCCTGATAAAATGGAGGACCCGTCACACATGCATCAAACACATGAAAATATCTTATTTATATTTCTATTATGGCACACAATTTGCTGTGTACATATAGCTTTCAACAAATTCAGCATCTGTTGAACAACCCTTTACGTAATGAAATGGGGTCACCACGCTTGTGTATGTACCTCCTCTTTCATTCCGTGCAAGACAAAAGGTAAATAAACACAGTGAAATCCACTTAAAACGCTTGTTCACGTGAACTACAGTGACAGAGACGCTGCAAGCCAGAGCCAAGTGAGCT
The DNA here is from genome assembly GCA_039654925.1 of Anguilla pacifica. Lineage (NCBI taxonomy): Eukaryota > Metazoa > Chordata > Actinopteri > Anguilliformes > Anguillidae > Anguilla > Anguilla pacifica. Next base: position 73,749,148 of record CM077286.1, on the reverse strand, counting down.
GGGGACTGAATGGCAGAACAAACTGAGATTACCTCTTCCTCCCAATTTGGAATGCCAATCACGATCGCCAAACTGAGGGCCGCAATACAAGTCAGATTCATATGACTAACATCCGCAACTCTAAAGCGTGCAATTTCAATCCTAAAAAAAAATATATATTTTTTTTTTTAAAAAGACATGCGAACAAAAATAGATTTAAAAATAGAATAGAGTTTCATGAATGTAGAGGTCATTGTTTCAGTAAAAGCTGTTATTATACCCAGGGGGAATACAATGACAATCCATCGCTTTTTGTTTCTTTGCAGGCTCTTCTGATGCCAGTTCCTATCTGACAGAATGTAAAAAATAAAGTCGATTTTTTAAAAAAGAAGGAAAAAAGGTATGAGCTGTGGGGGTACAACTCCTCATGTTATCAAACGAAGCCAAAGAATATGGTTGTGACATTATTCCATTCTGGATTATGTCAAAAAGATTTGAATAATTTTGTTGCATTATAAACATGTGCAATGTCATACGTCATCTATTATGGTTTATTTTTTAAAAAATCATCCAACCCTTCTAAAACACTGCACTTCCACTGCACCCCCCCCCCCCCCCCCCCCCCCCCCCACCCCATTTTAACGCAGTCGGGCCTAAATGTTAATGAAAGCTGACATAATACATAATAGCCATGTGCATTGTATCGTTTCATCCCTGGTAGGCATTATGACATGAGGCTTATTGGATCAAGGGTTTTCAAACCAACTTCTGCTGCTGTAATTGCCAGTCCCCAGTTTGCGTCCTTCTCTAGCCCTGATGATTAATCTAATAGTCCCAGAATTATTACCAACATTATTTCCAACATATACGCAGAGGTAATTAGTGCAAGCCATACGCACAGAGACACCATGCTATAGTGTTTAATGCTCCATTAAATAAAACCATAAGTCCACTAAAATTATACTAACAGGCCATTCAGCCTTAATTCGTCGTACAATTTTTATTTGCACTGTCATTCACAACAATGCTATTTAATTCATGCGTTAGTCCTTCATGGTGTAAAATCATAAATATGTGATTATAATATTTTTAACTACAGCATTGGTGGTTCGGTACAGTTCTGTCTCCCGACTCCCTTCGACAACCGGATTGGTAAATGCTCCACGTACCGTCTGCTGACCCAGAAAGTGGTGAAGTGGGAGGGGGAGAACAGCGGCTCCCAAACCTGTTTGGAAATAGAGGTGATCGGAGCAAAACAGCAGGGGTGCGACTAGACTTCCCCCAGCACTGCAGATCTCTGTTCAGACACCTGTGATTAAACTGCCGCTTGTTTCACTTCAACTTCAACAGTCCGCTTGAATTTGTCATGGCATCAATGTCCTACCTCTGCCAAGAAACTTTTGAGTGCCGATCGTCTTCTTCTTCTTTTTTTTTTTTTCAAGTATTAACAGCGCAAGTAATCAGTCTGGATCTGCAAAACTCGGTAGTTTGAATTTTAAATGTTCTTTGCTGTAATTGAGGTATTTTTAGTCACTCGAGGAGTTGCTCACAGTTGATTCATGCTGCTGGTTGTGTTGGTAGTATCTTATATTCTGTTTACTTACTTATTTCAGCACATCTCCAAGTTAGAAGGTTTGGTTTCCATACTCAAAGACACTGCATCTGCCACCATAATGCCATTAATGCACTGTTTACCCATTTGTAACAGCAAATATAAACTTATTGTGCATATAAACTTCTTCTGTATCAAAGAAGCATGTAACGTCTGGTGAAAGGAAGGGAAATTTTTCAGGATTTGTAGATATACTGGCCAGGACCGGATGAACCAGGGCTGTCCTGTCTGTGAGGCACCTCGTTGGCTCTGTAAATTTTATTCGCCAGCCAGGTCGCCGCTCTCCCTGCAGGTGCTCCGGTTCATTCAGAAAGCTGGTGCGTGCCTCGCCTGAAATCAGTCAAAATACGCTGTACCCCCCCCCCCCCCCCCCCCGAAAAAGGGGGAGAAAGATCAGAATCATAACACAAGAGGCGTTTCCTCATAAGACCTTGTTCGGGAAAGAGCGAAAAAGCCGCGATCCCCCTCTAGCGTATGGACTAAATTATTACGAATCGATCCAAAGTTAGTGTAAAAAGACTTAGACTGATAGATTACCAACATAAGGAAATGAGCTGGACATATGATTTTGTATTTGAACTGTTCTTAAACCAATAATGGATTTTTCGTTCTACCATGGATTCTTACAGTTACCAACTCCAGGTACCATAGCATTATTTTAACTGTTACACAATTAAAATTGCACATGTCACACCTCTGCTTACCTCCCTCCACTGGCTATAGATTGTGGCAGAATAATGCAGCTATGGCACTTACATACATTAGCTCACCAAATGCTGGCCTATGAGCATTTCGCATGGGTATACTGGCCGTGGCTATGCTAAACTACATCCCATAAGCAATTTGCTTCCTAATAACACTATAATCCCTAGTTACCTCTTGAGCCTACTATGGAATAAACGTTTTAAGATTATCTTTTGGGTGTTACTGCCAGCTGTGACCCAGAAGACTTAGCACCGCACTAAGGTTTAAACCAAGGCAAATTCATCATTGAAAAAAAAAAAAAATAATCTAAATTTAAAAAATGTATACCCTTGTTACTGTGACTTAATTAATCTGTAATCTATGGTATGTACCATTAAAAGCTCACACATGCATGCATGTACCCCCCCCCCCCCCCCAAACACACACACACACATACTGATCCACATGCAATGTTTTATATGTAACTGTAACATCATTTACAGTGTTATAAACCTGGAATCACTGCTATAGACAAGCATTGGCATCATACAGGTGGGGCAGGTTTGATTCACCGCATCACATTTCAAGCCGGAGAGAAATCTATTCTGAAGTACATTCGAGCAGATCAAAAGCCAGCGCATTTGCAAAAATCAGCAGGGGAGGCTTAAAAATTATCCCTGCGAACTTGTTCGGCACCCGCAATTTAAAATAACCGCACGCTGAGCAGGTTGTTTTTTCTTCCCGGAACATAAATGTATTTCATGATTGGCAGCGTGAAAAAAAAAAGGTCAGGGGACCGGAACCCTGTTCTTTTGAAGCAAGCGGCGGTGTGTTTTGCAAGATTTCAGGGAGACGTTTGAAAGTGCTAAACAGCCGGCAGTGAAGATGGCGTGAAGATTCCGTTGGCCACGTGTCAAGAGCTCGTAGAAAAAGGGGCCTGATTCACAACACAAACTGAAGGCCATTTTCTGAGAAATAGTGTCACACAGATAGCCGTGCGTTTGTGTTTTCAAAGAATGGCGGTCCTGCTTGAGGCGTGTTTTTCTTTTTTTTCTACGGCAAATTTTTTATGTTATCTCCCCGGTTGCGCTTCTTCTAATGCATGAACTTTGCAGTTACATTCATTTTATTAATTTTACATTAAATATTTCAAACATTATTTCTTCCCAATACAGCTCATTGCTCTGAAAGCCCTCAACATTTTCCGTTTTCTTTTCTTTTTTTATGTGAAAAATTAGCAGGCAAAATGTATATGCTGACATTTTATAATTATCTTTTTTTATTTATTTACACCAGAAAAAAAATTCCATTTTGAAATAAAAGCACGGGCCCATTTGCCGGCTAGTCAACGATATGTACTCGATCCCAATGACCTCTTACATTTCCAATATAAAATTAGTCTGAGGGAACACAGTGTAGCGCTGTGGAATGAAGTTTGTGGCCACTATGTCCTCATCCCCGCCCTCGATTCAGTGCGTTTGAAGCCAGTTCGATTCTGCCGCTCATTCGTGCGCCAGAAGTCTCTTCCGAGAAAACGATTTTCGGACACGGCTCTTCGATGAATGGAGCAAGAGTGACTCTACTGGCAAATTCGATAACTGGTCCCCCCTAAGAACCCTGGGGGTTGCATTACCTGGCTGAGGTCATCATGCACTGCGGCGATATTGTAATGAAGCTAAGCATTCTGGGGATTAATTTAACGTGCAAGCAAAGGTTGTGTGGGAGGTTTTGGGGGGTAATGTGAGTTTACTCTCCCATGGTGCGGGGCCTGTTTGATTCATGGAATCCCTGAGGTCCTTAGCAACTCACACAAAATGAACCCACTGGTAAAGCTAATAGGAGCTTTCTGTACATTATAGATCACGGCAAGGCCTTTTCTCCCAACTCCCACGCTTAATTACAACCAAGGGACTGTAGCCAGGCCTTTTGAAAAAATAGTTTATGGCCCGAAAAAAATTGCGTTCACAAAATTATATTCATGTAACATTCTGGCAAGCAAGTATTATCACAAGTTTTGCATAGTGCTACTAGAGTACAAAGCACCGATTATTTTAAATAGTGGGACACAAAAAACAAAACAGACACAAAAAAAAAAAAACTGAGAGAGAGTCAACACATCTGCAGATGTCAGTGGCGGCGGTGTATGTTTATATTCCATCCTCAAATGGACTGGCAAATCAATACTCAGCTGGATAATTGGCGACCCTTAATTGTTTTGACATGAAGTGAAATCTGCTATCCACTGGGAGCCAAAGGATCGATGCCCTCCCCATTTATGGAACACCTTTCACCACCACTGGCCCGAGGAAGGGGTAGCTCAGGATCGCTGAAAGGTGGTAAATGGCGTCGGACTGCGGGAAGCTGACTTTGATCTACGATATCTAGCTTGATACAAACAGATCGTCACAAAAGAAGAAAAACCTGAGCAACCGACAAGACGCAACGTCCAGAGTCTGAGCCTTCATTGTGCATATCCTCGTCTCCCAAGTGATGATGTAATCGGTGGTTGCGTTTCACACACAACACCGTTACTATGGAAGCACTTTACAAATGACAGCACTTTATTTCACCGCTGCATGGGTTATCTGTATCTGGGAACAGCCGCGTGATTCATTCCTGCAGCAAACTAGCTTCGTCTATGAAATATTTATTTGTGTGGTGGCCTGATACCCAGCTGGATTTATCAAAAAGGCATCCATGCATCCAGTCACCGCAATCATTGAAGATAGAAAAAAAAAAGTCAGTATTTAATTTTAATGAATTTGTGATGACTTTCCTGAGGAAGTAGTCAACACTGTGGTGACTAATCATGTTTATCGTATTTAACTTGTTGCTTATTCGAGCGTATCCATCAATAGCACTGAAACAGTGCTTCAGATTCCTGCATATTAAGAAAGGCGATTTATCTTCCAAGATAAAACTGCTATAATAAATAATTATAACACTGCTATCAAAAAGTCCCACTCCTTGTGCCTCGCTCTGTTTAAATACCTTCCTAACAATGTGGGGGGAGTTATACAATTTACCAAGTATTTATGGTCCATAAGCTGGCAGGCACAATAAATCAGTCATGGAGTTTATTTAAATAAAACAACAAAAAAAAATCTGTTAGTCTCAGTAATCATATTATAATAATAATGATGATGGTGATGATGATAATGATGATGGTGACAATGATGTACTCTAATCTGTCATAAAATTGTTCTTTTATAACAGTGCCATGCTCTCTACATTAGCATGTGGGTAGAATTGAGTCCGTTTAAAAGCAATCACCACTTTCCGTGGATCTCTACCCTTAGACCTTCCTTTTTGGACCTGGGCTCAGATATAACCCAGGCCAGAAACAGAAACTTACCTCCTTAAACATTAAGAGCAGTTTTAAGACTCATATGTATAATCAAGCAGCAAACAGGACCAGGCAGATATTTCGGGATAATGGCAGTTTTCCCAGATCAGAGGCGGTTTTCCATAAAAAACAAGGAATTCCCTTTTTAGGACTACCATACTACAGCACCCTGAAAATAAAGGACTTTCCACTTCTCTATGTCTTTTTGATTTTATTTTATTTACAAGATGTATTAGTCTTCTTAATAGGCTGCATGGATGCATTTCAGATACTGTTGTTCTCATATTTTATTTCTTTATTTTCGCCTGAGCAGGCAAATTACTTTTTCTTTGTATTTGACTCTAGTCAGTGAAGCATGGCGAATACCCTTCAGCTACCAAGCCTGATGCACTGCTTCAGTGGAAATCTGGTTCTCTCTGCAGTTACAGTATATTCTGATATTGTGTGTCTTTCTATCACCATTTAAACTACAGATCTCAAATATTAAGACCTGGTCAACTATTTAAATCACAGCATGCTGACTCTAATAAAACCAACTTAAAAAATAAAAAAAACTTGCAGCACTAACAGCAGCCAGTATAGAATATAACCTTTGACACTGTCCCATCCATTAAACATACATGATAAGATATGAATTATGCCGTTGAATATTAAAATACACCTAATCCCCTGTACATTCCATTCATGCATAGGTGACCTTAGCAATGCTTCTCTCATTTCACATTATAGACCTTTAACAGACACTCTTATCCAGAGCGACTTGCACAACACCAGCTTGCACAGTATCCATTTATACCACTGGCTAAAATTAATCAAGCCGAAATGTGACTGTTCAGTGTGCAGCCTGTATCCTGTGAATTTCTGTATTCTTTGCTCTAGCTGAGCCAAGCGGATGAACATCAGGGGCATGAAATTGCCCGTGGCCTCCATATTGTACAGGCAGTAATAACCGTGATAATGAAACTATCTATTTATCTAGTGAATGAGTAATTACGGGAGGAGAGAGAGAGAGGCGGCTCCTCTAAGTGAAGAAATGGCTCCTGAGGGGGTTACATGAACTCCAGCTCCTGTCTGGAAGAACAGGGGGGTGGGGGGGGTGGAGGATAAGAAAACAAACATCAGCCTGGGCACCATCTTTCATTTCTGTTCTCAAAAAACAACAAAGAAGGGATCCGCCATTGACTTAGCCTCTGCTCCTGGGATGAAAAAGGTGATTTTGGATAGAAGGAGCCTTGGTGGAAATATGTCCAGGTAGGTACAAGTGTTCATGGAGTTTTACTGGTGTAGACTGGTCCTGCTGTGGTTGAGCTTCATTGCCCCTCAGTTATTTGATTTATCTCTCCTCCTCGGTACACCTGGCGGCCATACGAATGTGTTTGCATGGGAAGTTGTTTGTTTGTTTGATTTTGTGTTGGTGTGGGTGCGCTCTCTCTCTCTCAGCAAGCGGCTACCAGAACTGCCGCGTCTCTTTCCCAGGGGTGTCATCCGATCAGCGATTGTGGCGTAAAGCTGGATAATGGCTAATGTGATGACCAATACGTTCATGTGGCAGAAAGACGACATGTTTGACGTGCCACTGATGGCATATATTAAGTGAGAAAGGCAGCCTAAGAATACTGATGCTGACATTTTATTATTTTTAAATGTATCGTTTTCATCAGCTACTTAATAATAATGTAACAATACGGTCAAAATCCCGGTTACACAAGTGCAATTAGTTAACAGTTTACGTCACACGTTGACCCGTGAATGTGGAAGCTTGGTTGTTGTTTTCCCTTGTGCTACAATGCATCATCATTGGCAAACATGACAAAAAATATCAAAATGTCAGTCATTGATGCCGGTTCCAGAATTTCCATATCACACCACTGTATTTAACACCAGTGGAACAGAAGCACAAAGGAGGATAATCGTTTTCCAGTAATGAAAGGGAAGAATGAAAGAAAGAAAATTGGAAAGTACTGTAACAGCGCTTAACTGGACTTTTCCACACTATGAAACATTCTCTTCAGAGAGAGAGGACTGCCATGCCTGTAATCAGATGAGAGCACCAAGCCTCTGTTTTTTTTATTAAGAAACCAATCAGACTGCTGGGAAGAGATTGTGTGCTGTTCTAAGAGGTTAGTGATTAAGAAGTCCCAGTGTAATCCATCCATCCATCTAACCCACTTATTCAGGCTCAGGGGTTATAGGGGGTGCTGGAATCTATCCCAGCATGCACCGGGCGAGAGACAGGAATACACTATGGACAGGTCGCCAAGCCATCACAGGGCCCACACACCCTTCACTCTCCCCTAAAGGCAATTTGGTGTCCCCAATTTGCCTTACTTGCATGTCTTTGGACTGTGGGAGAAAACCCACCTGGACACCTGGAGAAAATGGAAATGCCACGCAGAAAGGCCCCAGCTGGGATTCAAACCTGGGACCTTTTTTCTGTGCTGCCTGCCCCACTATACTCAGACTGCTGTACGTCCATCACAGTTTTGTCACAGGTATTTGCCCAAGAAAATGAAATGGGGTAACTAAATGAATAAGTCCTGGCTCGAGATGTCCATGTATGTTGTGTTATGTCAACCGTCTTTCAAGGAATGCAGATACTATATCACAAAAAAAACGTTAGATGTGTTTCTATTGTACAGATGATACTGCATTATACAATTCACAGTGTGCCTACAGCTGTTCAATTCTGCTAGTTCTGGGAGTTTTTATTTATTGTTTTTTGATGGGGAGGGGCTGGGGGCCAGAATCACTGGTATGAGGAAGCAATCTTCGCTAATGCTGTGTCGTGATAAGCCGTCTGAAAAACACTGCATCGGAACTACTTGGGCTCATTTAAGGGACTTAAATAATAGCCTAAAGACTGCTGATGCAAGTGGAAGGCTGGGGGTAGCAGGACAATAATACCGGGCTTCTGTGATTACATTCCGGAGAAGCTGGAACATTGAACTCCTTCACTGACTGCAGAAGTTATTTCATGGAATAAGAGTCACATTAATAGCTGTCAGGAGGCCTCAGATCCTCTGTACTTTGGCCGGTGCGTTAAACTAAAATAACATCAAGTTTAATAATATCGCAAAAATGGAAAATACAAAGAATTGGTTCCATTGAAGATAAAAAATATATATTTTTAATTCACCCATCAAAATGTATATTACATTGTGCAACAAATTCCAAATTATGCCCACTGAGATAGCAATAATTAATAATTTCCATGCCATGCAACATAATCAGGTGTCTATTCAAACTGTCTGCCTTTATGCAAAGGCAACAGAATGAATCTTCTACTTCATTGTTTGTTTTTTTATTTTTTATTTTTACCTTCCCAATGAAGCCCAATCTAGGACCATTGACATTCTTGACAATGGCAAGAATTTAGAGACAACATTTGCGCGCAACACCTACATAGCAAGTGTTATTAGAAGTCATTATTTGCCAGGAACTCCCAGAGTCCCAACTTTGTAGCACTACTGTCATTTGTAATAAAATCGCCATACAGCCCGATTCATTAAAGCAGCTCCACTGAGGATCATCCGTATCGTTTACACAGACCGTTTCGCCACAGGGTCACAGGTGGCCAGCCCTACTGACCATCTGGACAGAGCTTGCAAAAGCCTTTGTCCTCAAAAACAAACAATATGATTTGTCAGAGAAAGCATGAATGATGTTGGGGCCTAGTATGTCACGGACACGTGGGGCGAGAATTATGGGGTGTCCAAAAAAAGCATTAATCCCATGGAGTGAACTCAATGGAGCCAATCCTGCCGACCTGTTCAGGGTGTATGTCCAGAGATTAAGTGCTTCACTGGTCACGTTTTGTCCTTTCTCTCCAGATCCGGTGTATTTTCTGAATGGAAAATACGCAAGCAAGGAGCTATGTGCTTTTCATTTCTAACGATGGAACTGGAGCCATCTTGAAAATACCTATAGGGCACAATTAAGACGAAACTGAGTTAAGTTAGCATACATGTAAAGGCTGGTATCTTACACCGTCAGCCTTGCAGATCTTCACCATTACTGTATGCAAATGTGCACACGTGTGTCATTAGTGTGTGACAAAAGTGAAGATCTGCCCTTATTGACCCACACAAAATTGTAGCACTGACTGCCATTTTATTGTTATCCTCAGGTAAAGGTAATGCACAAATGCATGACTACACAGTGGTTTTTGAGTTGGCATTCAAAGTGTATCCATGGCAATATGCCAAACTTAACCTGCATTGCTTCAGTATATATATATAGCTGTATAGATGGATGCGATGTAAATGCTATGTAAAAAGTTGGATGAGAGAGTGTGATAACTGCCTGTAATGTAATGTAAAGAGCTCTGTGGTTGTTTCAGGACTAAACAAAACTAAGTACATTGTTTTATGCGCCTAGAAACAAAACCCAGCTTGCAGGCTTGGAATCTTTATAAAGGGGTGGGGGGGGGGGGGGGGGGGGGGGGATTTAAGGACCTATTTACCATACAGGCCCTTGTTTGTCTGTATGTTTGTATGACATGCAGCCCCAAAAACGATGTTTTGGGAAATTGCAGACTCTCAGGTGATGGGAAAAGGACTGTTTCCTCACATTATTTGTTCACGAGGCACCAGCTGTTTTTTTGCGACGTACCCCAACCCCCCCCAGTCGCTCTGATTCAATACCTCCTCCTCCCCTCACAGGTGTAGGAATCGGAAAAAAGGACGAGGAGCTACATGGAGGAAATTTCTGCTCGAATTCGGCTCCCAACGTACGCTGCCAAAGCGCCACTTGTTTGACGCGATTAGGTTTTTCGAAACCTGTTCGGGTTTTTTAAGGCTTGAGTGGTGAACTAGTGACAACATCTGTGGGGGGGGGGGGGGGGGGGGGGGTCCTAATAAGGGATGGTTAGGATTGCCAATTTTCTAACCTCAACCAATATTGAGCATAATGTATGCGCATATCAGATGGGGTATTTAAGGGATGATGTGTGTATCATTCACAAGAGCCCTATCTAGCAGATACGCATTCAGTTCTTCCCTTTGGGTCAAAGGAAATGTGGGACACAGAAAAGTCCATGTATGGGACAAACCTTGTTTTTTTTTTGCTGGAACGCAGGATATCATATTCACACAGGACTGCTGGAAAACCAAAGTGATGGTGGACGCTTGACTGAAACTTTGGATTTTGGGGATCGACCACTGCAATGATACCTTTCAGGAAGTTCTGGCTCAATGCAGACCAACTTCACTCAAGCAAAGCATCACCAGTATAGGTGGGAGGCCATAATGGCATTGCTAATGTTCAAAGTGTTGTATGCAAGAAATTAGTCTGTCGCTGGTTTTTTTTTTTAACTCTGTAAAATCTCCTGTAGGTGGCACCAATATACCTTTCTGATGTCTAGTCAAAGTTAGTTGGTTGATGACCAACTCTAAATTTGATTATCCTAACCTGATTTCCTTCATTGGATTCTTAATTTCATTTTCAACAGATTAGTAGTTTTGTTACTCTTGGCTAAGTGGTTACATTTAAGTAATTTTAAATGAAAGTTTTTGCTCATTTAAACCAGAGTTTGAATCTATTTGTGCATATTCACCACATACACATTCACACATTCATGTGCACTTGTATCAAGACAGAATATATGAGTACACATGCAGACACACAACGCACACAGAACATACGGACTCACACAAGAGAGAGAGAGAGAGAGAGAGAGAGAGAGAGAGCAAGATAGACCAGATCCCATGAGTGTCTATGTCAAGTACTGCCTCCATGCACCCCTCATTGTTGTAAGCAATTCTGGCAGCATAATTGCTGAATGCCTTCTCACTAATAGGGTTTTCTAGTCGGCCCTGTGATTGCATTCACACTACAGTGATACAAATGACACCCTTTTCTTTTCCACAGTCAATGAAACTGTTCCCAGGCCAGGCTTCTAATGGAGCAGGGACAACACGCGCGCTGTCTCTAAAGATAGATTTCCAGCGTCGAGATGTTTCTCATTAGCGCTGAATGGCAGGACCGAATCTACCCTTTCGCGGAGAAACCTGGCTGCAGACGTCGGCAGGTTAAGATTGATGCGTCCCTGCCGAGAAGGCCTCCAATCAGGTTACTGCCATCCGGCTGCGTCCCAAAATAAATACAGAAGAACCGCCGAGAAACAGTCCAATCAGGAATGGAGGTCATTCAGAAAGGGTTTGTAACTTTGAGAGCGATATATATATTTTTTAAAAATCCAGTTTAAAGAATACGTATTCTTTATTGTTTGGGATTGTTACTTAGACCACTGTGCTCTCATTCTTTAGCTTAAAGTAAGCAATATTCAAAATAAATGGTAAATGGGGTCTCGTCAGAGTAATAATTGTGGTCTGGATTTTGAAGACTATAAATTATTTTCTTTGACTCGTCCTCTTCAGCATGTTTAATGAACTGTTTGATCTTGCCTTTCTGTATATGAATCACTAATGACCTTCCTGCCCTGTATTCTTTAGCAATATTGCTAATGCACGCTCCTTTGTCTAACATTGACTCTGTATATTGAGTTTTTCCATGAATAAATGCTGTGAATCATTTGTGTTTAATGCTCACCTTTTTATATCAATTATAATAATGAGTGTACTATGACTGGGCCAATTTTTGAATGATACTTTGGGTTTTATTACACTGCAGTTGACCGGTCAGTCCATATTTCTAACCATCTATTCTGTCTTCAACACACATCTCCTTAAGCATTCTTCAGTAGGTACATGCTGTGTGTGAGACTGTTTTGTATATGTGTATTGCATGTGCTTTTGCTATCCATAGCTTCTGGCAGTCATATTCGATTGAATTTACACAAATGACATTAATTAGAAAAAAAAAAAACATGACTTATTCTAAGAAGTTCTCCGTAAGGGCTTGGAACAGCCATACAACTCCTACATACTTTCTTGCCTGTCTTTGTCAGATATTTTTCTAACAGGTGTCTAAAATGGCGCTTGTGTTGAGCATTGCCTCCTGTCGCTTAATTACATTAGATTTATTTGGCAGACACTTTTATCCAAAGCCACGTACATTTAGTGCATAAATTAGAATACCGTGTTATAAAATCCATCAACATTGCATGGGATTTGCTTTCTAAATTCAAGGATAGCCGCATTATTTTGGGAATTTAAAAAATACCTTTTTCAAGGGTATAATTTTTTTAATGCACAAAAAAGGTGAGAAAACATGATGTCACAGTTCTGATTTTGACACTGCTCAGCAACATTACACTGTAAACTAGAGTTGAAATATGAAAACAGACGTGATTTCAAATTGTAAGGTAAAAAAAAAAAAAACAAGATATATTTTATCCTTCTCAAAAATGTAAATAAAACGAACACGCATGCAAATAGACCTGGATAGTACAAACTGCTATAAGCTTTAATTCAGACAGGGCTTTTGAGGCTACTTGCTAGCTAATAGCGGATAGCATACATTCAGGGATTTGAAGCAAAATAATCTTAAAATCATTTATAGCTGAAGAGTCGTATCCAGCAACTGCCTCCTCTGCCTTGAGGTGTAAATGGAACAATGCAATATCTCTTGTTGCTTGACATTAGGGAAGACAAGATTATTTGTCGCAGGTGGTGCTAGGTGCGATGGTTCGCTGCGATTTCGAGAACAATTTCAGCTGCACCGCTTCTATAGTGATTGCATAACACAATGGCAGGCAAGAAAAAAAGAATTTAAAGAGAAAAAAAAGATTATTGATCATCTGAAAAGAGACTGTTGTTATGCTGAATGAATCCAGGGCACTGAGACAGAAACAATCTTTTTTTGTGTGCGCGTAGTTTTCATAGGTTTATTGATTTATGAGACGTCTAAATTTCTCTAACTTTTATAAAAACTTTCTTATGAAAGTGCAGCATGGACGTGTCGCCTCATCCAGGACCAGGATGAAGAACTCCGGAAAGGTAGACAGGTAAGCTCTGCTTTGATGCCTTGCCCATACACACAAAACCAAGTGAGGACACTTAAAGTGTTACCTGTCAGTGATACGTCAACCTGCCTGTACTGACAGTAGAATATTCATCCATAGAATTTCTTCAGAATTTTTCAAGGACACCGTAACCTCTGTTCATTCTATCGATGGTAATCCATACGACCCATCCATCAGTAAAGTTCAGTATTTTATAATCTTAGTTCTTTGATCTAATGGTTCTTTCTACATGCAAAATATTTTGATAGGTTCTGGGCATGAACTTTCAATATAGTGTTAAATTATTTAACAATGTCAGCTGCAGCACATGTCTGAATTGATAACAGTTTCTATGGAGGAATAAATCAGGAAGCAATCACGGAACCATCCAGACCCACAGCGCAACTCACTTCAGCACCACCTGCGCATGCGTCCTACTAAACAAAGCATCACCTGCGCATGCGTCCTACTAAACGAAGCACCATCTGCACATGCGTCCTACCAAACAAAGCACCACCTGCGCATGCATCCCACAAAACGTCTCTGAAAGGTCGTCCGTGAGTGAGTGAGTGAGTGAATGAGTGGCCACAATTTGCCATGCATAGCCCACGGTGCCAGTTCCTGCATGCTGTGGGAAAAAGTGTACAGGCAGTGTGTAGCACCTTTAGCAGCACTTCATAAATGTTTATGTCAATATCCACACATTTATAGCATTACCAAATAAATACATGAATAAATAAATAAATAAATAAACCATGTGATCCAGCAAAGCCTAATTTTTGGAAGATGAGACAGGCGTATAATTTGCTGTTTATTTTCAGTCTCTGTCACAATTCATGAGAGCAGATGTCACCCCAAACACATTTTATTTCCCCTGGAGTATTCTAATCAAATATGAAACACTCAAAAACCATTGATTTCAGATGTCACAGAAAAAAAAGAAAAGCTTCCTTTATTTCCTTTTATACCGCATAGAAAGTAATAATGTCTGCTTAAAATATGGAGTCAATCTTCCATTCTTCTTACCTATAACACAACAGAACGAGTGACCTCGGATGATGACAGCCTATGAATTATCTCTGACTGACAGGTTACCAGAAGTGCATAATTATAGTAAAGCTGGTGCATCTACATAAAACACTGATGGGAGATGACTCACAAGGAAAGCACACCGGTGTTGTGGTTATCTTTCTGTGCATAACTAATTGAAAATTAAATATTTATCCGTCTAAAACTAACTGTATTGGACACGCATTGGCTGAAATCGCTGACCTTTCAGACAGAATACACAAAAATATTTTTAAAAATTAAAAAACAGGCTACATAGGCTGCAACGATATTCATTAAATTCAAATGAAATACAGTTCCATGTATTCATTAAATCCATTTTTATCCTGCACACATTGCTCTTTCAGATCCAACCAGATCTTTCAGTTGCAGGGATACACATTCATATTGATTATGCTAACAGAGAGGGTTCATTGGAAGGCATTACCTCATCCATAAAAGTGGAGGAAAAAGTAGGTTTCAGAACTGATTTTGTACCAACAATTTTGAGTGTGTGAGTGTGTGTGTGTGTGTGTGTGTGTGTGTCTGCATGCATGCAGGCTTGCATGAGTATGTGCGTGCACGCATCCATGTGTGTGCGTGTATGTGTGCGTGTGTGTGTGCTCTGTTCACTAGAAGCAGACGTTTGCTTTGATAGGCAGTGGATTGTCGCCAGAGGGCTCATAGTGTGTAAACAACTATAAATCAAAAGCGGACATTTTATTGGCACTTATGACTGGCTAGCTAACTAGCAGCCTACTTTGTATTAAAGCCTACAATGGAAGTGAGTCAATAAGACATAAATTTGAGGAACTTGAAGACTTTCTGCTGTCAATTTGTGCATCACAGACAAGACAAGGCAGACCACAAAACAGACCACATATCTGACGTATCTCTCTTCAGTCCATTTGAAAACAAAAAGAGCTCAAAAATATACTTTAAGTAGCTGTATCATTAGAGATACAAACCACTCCATAACATTGTACATACAAGAATATAAAGCTGTCTGGTGGTGATGAACAGCTCTTGGCTTCCAGCCTCATGTTCCTGTAGTATAATACAGTATATTCCTGTAGATCCACGAAATGTGGAATATAATGCATTATCTAAATAATACTACATGTTTGGCCATTGTATCTTTGAATCTCTTTCATTTCTGCTACATTGGTTTAAATGTCATAGCCATTAATCAACATTACCAAGGTAGGGGGACAGAGATATGTTTTATGCAGGGAGAGCTTTTGTTTACAAATACACCCTTTCTCCATCAGGCAGTACAAACACTGACTTTCATACCTTGTGACCTCATGTGAAGACATGGTATTTGTGTGTGTGTGTGTGCATACGTGTGTGTGCGTACATGTGCACATGTGCGTGTGTGTGTGTGTGTGTGTGTGAGAGAGAGAGAGAGAAGCAGCCTCAGTTACCCCAAACTGACAACATGGCCCAGCAACCAATGAGCCCGAATCCAGACGTGCGAGTATGGCATGGGCTCGGCATTATTAATATTACATATGCATTCTGATGGCCTGAAATTGAGTGCAGCCGTGTGGAGCCAACCCCTGGAGCAAGCTGTTACTCCACCGCGCATGGCTATACGAGCTTATTAGTGACAGTGTGTAAACGGCGAGGTATACAGTAGGCCATGCAATCGGTCCTGGGTTAGCGGGCTAGCGCGGCGGACGGCTGATTGATTGAATTTAGCGGGTTGCGATGCCCCAGGACGTGCCGCCATCACAAGCGTCCCCTCCACCAGAGCTCCGCCCCTTCGATCCCCAGCACAGAGGCGACGTCTCCCCCCCCCACCTCGTCCACAACATCACGCTCTGCTACTCCACTGCACCGCCGCTAACCCAAGGAAGCGAGCGGAGAAATATCAGATATACTGCCCCCATCAACCTCCAGTCACATGAAAAGGGCCTCCGGTCATTAAAGTAATGGACTAAGACCAGGCTGTCAGCCTCGAGAGGTGGGGACTCTGATCTTATTACCGCAGCCCTGATGCTTTTGGCGTAGCGATGATTGCTGTGTGAAGCCCTGCTCTTGACGTCTCTCGCGTGACAATTTATTTCCTCCTCGTCCCTCTCGCTTCCCGGCGACCGTGTCCCAGCAGAGCCAAAATGGACGCATGATGTTTTAGTGAGTCAGAGAGCTGGAGTGCTCTGTTTAATTAAAACACCTCTTGGACGCTGCCAGACTTGGACTGCCATGAATGAGATGTTGATGAACCCCAGCGGAATGTCTGCTAAATATCCTTCTTGTTCTCGCAAGCAAGATTGATCCCTAATCCAACAAATGCTCAAAAACTATTTAAGGGAACTTGCCCTCATTTTGTATTCTAAATGGTGACATAAACTGGTGGATCTGTCAACACACAAAATAAAAAATAGTCCTTACTGGCAACACATATTAATTAAATCCAAAAAATTAATTTAAAAAATCAATTTAAGGGACATTTCAACAAATGGCAGGCATAATTGGAAAGCAGCATATTGATAAACTTAGTTCCAGGTTCCATGCTGAACATTCAAAACCCCACTGACATTGTGAATAGGTGGTATGCCAATAAATTAGTTTCAAACAAAGTAATTTGTGCAAATACAGACATAGACTGCTATATGCCGTCTAATGATTGCACTAGTGCATAAGGACATGTGGGTGATGCTGTTTAATTCAAGCCTCAGAATAATGCCACAAAGCCTGTATTTGAAGTTCAGTCTCTGCCAAGTTGAAAAAGCGATATCATCGCTCTGCTCGATATGGCCTTAAGCTTAAGTCCAGTGTTCCTATAAAAAATGCATTTATTCACACTGTGAAATTCAACGTCTGCTTTGAAAGATTTTATGAAACACAGGGACTGTGGCTTTTTTTTTTTTTGTTGCTGTGCCATGGCATTTTCTAACAGTATCCTTCTCTATTCACAATGAGCTATATTCACCCCTTGTGAACCACTTCCCATGCTGCTTTGGAGGTACGTGATGTGCATTTTCTCACTTTGAATCACAATCCTTTCTTTGCCTCACTGCTAGCTATTGTAAAGCTGGCAGGTCTTCAGAAACTAGAAAAGTATCTACAGTAAAACACCCTTTGTCACACACAAAAACTGCTTGGGTCAATGAAATTCATACACTTAAACTAAACAAAAAAACTCCAGAAAGTGAATTACCTTTTTAATTTAACACAGTTAACTGGCTCCTATATTTAAAAAGGTGGACATCAATGATGTTCAGTTCTGTCCACTTCTAAGAACAAGCAAATTTCTACAATGCTGCTTTGAAGGGATGGAATGTTATGGTATGTTATTGTATGTTATTATTACAATGTTTGTAGCTGTGGCAGTAGTTTTAGTAGAAGTATCATAGTAACAGTAGTCATGGTGATGATGGTGGTGATGGCAATACTGGCATTGTTCTTATTTCTGCAGTATAGAAATAAAATATCATATATATTTTATGTTCTAGAGCCCAATGCCAAAACTCATGTACTGAGACCTATTAAGTTAAATTAGGTGGTATTCAGTGTCCTGAGTCCTCATGAACTGTTAAGATAAATGGCAGTTCTCAGGGAGTTACTAGCCTTTTCAGTGACCTTATTAATGGACCCCCGTCTTTCCAAATGGTGCCAGGCCCAGATTTGATCTTGCTGCTTCGCTTTGCTCTCACAAGACCATAAAGCACTCCAGGTTGACTTGTAAGGGTTTTCAGGTGGATAGCACTTGCTTGCAGGTGGATACTAAGAGCTTACAGGAATGGATCTGATGCTAGTGCTGTTAGCCAAACACATATATCCTCCGTAGTACCAGAGCATCTGCTGGGCTTACAGGAACATGTCCGCCATTCTAGAATGCCAACTGTTTGATGCTCAATAATTGTTGTCTCTCCATATTTATCCATTTTATGAGTCGATCAATTATTGATTATTAATTAAACCAATGGGTCAATGTAGTGAGAGTATGCGTCTAATTAACATCACAAGTAGTCCTGCAGTGGAAATATATATATCATGTTAAATTTTCTGTTTATTTATTTATTTATTTTTGTATTTTTCACGTTTCATTTATTTTATTATTCAGCACTAGTTCTGTTTCCAGTTCTATCCCTTCCTTGGTTATTCAATGCGACGCTGTGATTCGCGATTGGGTCGATGTTAGTCAGAGATCTGAGCCCGGCTGGTTCTTCACACAATTATCTCATGGGCTGAACATCTGTGCATTTCCGTGAAGTGGAAAAATGTTGTCGGGCACTATCAGACAGAGCGCACATAATTACAGGGCCCGAATGCTCGGTGCTGCAGAGCCAGGGAATGCTTTTTTTTTACGGTTTGCACACAATTTGCAGACATTAGCTCGCTAGAGTTTCCTTAGCGCACGGACAAAATAGTCGAGTTCATGAATAAATATGGGGCTGTTTTGAATTCTTTTCAATAATTTCCAAAAAATAAAAATACATTTTTTTTTAAAAATGAGCTGAGCTCCCTGGAGGCATGCTGTGGCTGCAGATTCAATGTTTTATTTTAATGTGCCAAACAGTAAGAGTCAAAGCGAGGTCAGCGAAATGCCCCTATTCACTGTCTGTGGGAGGAATACAAAATCTTGACATCTGAGCGGTGGGAGGAGCTCTTGGCCGTGATTGGCAGCACAGCTGCGATGAAAGCCGCCGTCCCGTTATGAAAAAGCCGTCGGCACGCGGCTTGGATCGGTCGCCGTGAATGCGCGGCGTCCTGGCACTGCGCGCGGCAGCTGCGATCTCCTCCGCTCAATCACTTACCGCCACGACCCGCCATGAAGCACCGCCATCAGTCGCGTTTCCGCATTCCCTTTTGTACTCTGAACAAAATGTCATCAGCGCATGATTGTGGAGATTAGATCTACTCCCGCCTCCCCCCCCCCCCCCCACTTCCAATCTCACGCCCCCCACATCCACTCCCCTTGCCCCAACTCCCACTAATGCCTCGTAATTACCAGCTGGTAAAAGGTGAGCGAAGCTGTCGTTGCGAAAGGCCATTGCAGTGCAATTTACAGAACGAGGAGGGAGCAAAAGCGCAGGGGAAGCCTCGGTAGGTGAGACGGTATTTTCGAGGGCTGTGACTGCTCTGGCTATGGTGCGCCAAGTTCCCGTTCAAAAAAAAAAACTTTGCTCGTTGCTCAGAATTTACAGCGACAGCCACGTCAGAAAAGCAGCGTTCGCTCTCACGACCCGCAGGTTTGCCGTGGTTTCCCAGAGTTCAGTGGGCTCCCGGCTCCTGCTTCCTGTGAAATCATTGTCATGGCAGGAACATTTAGGTCCCTCGACCAAAGCTTATTATAATTCGCCTTCCCGCCCGTGCTCCTCGACTTAAATGCTGCAGCAGCGAAGTGCAGCCGGCTGAATTGGTAATGCGTTTGGGAAACTTGCCCAAGGCCGGTCCTCGGTAGTTATGTCAGACGCTTGGAGACGTTGCCGTGACGACGTCTTTATTCCCCCCTGTGCGGGTTTGACTGTGAAGGTTCATCGTGCAGCAGCTAATCGGCTGCCGTAGTAGTCCAGCATAAATCAGGCTGCCCGGGGGCGGGGGGGCGGGGGCGGGGGGCGGGGGGTTGGGAGGGGTGGGGTGGGGCAGCTATGAATTCTCAGGCCCAGGACAAAATATATTGGGAGCCCCCATATATTTTGTAAGAAATTAAAAATAGTCACACTCCCTGAGGCTGCCTGCCTGCAGAGAGCATTGAGCAGTTGTCGTCTAAACAACAGGGACCAAAACCAGAAGATTTCACCGGAGAAGTTTGGTGGTTAACTTTATTTACTTTGGCCCACTAGAGAGCAATTTTTTGCCTAGTTTTTTACTAATCTTGTTTAAGCATCAATATCTAAGAAAAAAACTATTCACTGCACATCCACAGTTAACAGACTGTGGCTTCAGAACAACACAGAGCTAACCAACACAGAGCTAAGGATGCTGGGAAATGGTGTGAATTGAAAAGCCAGAGAATCGATGCAAATCTTACACCCCCCAGTTCTCAAGCCAGATTCTAAAGACCTTTTCCCTGAGAGAAATAATGGAAATTAGTCAGTGTGCAGGAGCCAATACATATTTAAAGGCATCTAAGATTGCTCAGATAGAAAATAAGACCCACAAAAAGTGCGACGCACTCTTATGAATATTTATCATTTAAGCCCTGTAAGTGCCATTTTCTCTGCCTGTCGTATATCCCTGGATAAATCTTTTAAACATGTCAACGGTTTCCAGATACTTTTCTTAAAAATTAATTTCCCAGCGGGTTGCATTGTGTTTATTTGTTTGCCTATCTATTTTTCAAGAAAGCGTCCCTCGCTGCCAAGTGTAACTATATATTCAGTTTAAATTACGAGGAGTGGAGCTACCCCCAATCATTCTGCCATGCAAGGCCTGAGAATTTGAGTGGCTAATGGCTATTAAAACTTGTCATTCCCGAGAGCCAAATCCAGACTACCTGTCTAATTATTAGAGATGTTTCAGTGTTCTGCAAATCACATTCAGCACAACTAGGAATATGGCAGTTATTCAACGGGCCCATCAATTCAGATGGTGAACAATAAAGCACTCCTCGTCTGCTTTGCAGTGTGTAAGTTATCGCAGCAATGCACTACATAATGAAATGCATTGTAGACAAGCAAAACAATAGTGCTAATTCTGCATTGCTTTCCAAATAATTAAGCCAATGGCTTTTATGATCTCCTCGCTTCTGCTGTCAATTATTCAGCAATTCTGATATTTTAATTAAAGCAACGCCCAGGGGATTTGGTTTCCATTTCAATTTGTGCAACAATCAAAAAATGTGTATTGGGAGACTGGCAGGATGTCTATAGAGGCATTTGAAATGGCTTCTGAGGTCCTTATTCTTTCAGTGAACAGGCTATGCACAGTATGAAAATGAACATGAGATCTCATCTCTCAGCAGGGCTATAGGTTTATCAGCCTGTACACTAGCCAACCAGGCCCTTTTCAAATTCCCTCTAGATAAGCATTTGAACAAACATTTTGGAACTGTTTTTTTTTTTTTTTTTTTTCCATGGAGGTCTCAACCTCTATTACCTGCTGCTACCTACAAGCTCAAATTGCTTGTTAGCTTGAGCGCTAACTGGAGCTAAAACACAAAGCTCGGTAGCTAGTAGTCTTCTAACGTTACAAAAAACAAAATAACTTTCAGCCTAACTTCAAAACAACTGAAAACATCTGGGTAGATATCCAGCCAGCACAGGAGCACTGCAGCTTGCTAGCAAACTCAGTAGGAAGGCTGAGGTGAACAAAACCCTGACACCCAGCAGTCTTTCTCTGCACTCTCACATCCTGATCATCGCATTTATAATCAGCAAGAGTCAGTCAAGTTTGTAAATATTCAAAAATCTGTCCTTGCACACTGTCCTCGCGTGCCAACAAACCATTTAAATTTTCCTTTTAAGAAAAAACCATTTTTCTTCTTGTTCTTCAAAATTTTATCCAACTGACAGGCGTCCCTGAGAAGTATTAGATTTTTTAAAAAGCATTATTATTATTAATATTTATTATTAACATTCTTAGTATTAGTATCAGTATCATTTTTGCTGCACGTCACATTTTAACTGGGACATAGACATAGAGAGGTTTTTCATAACTTCCTATCTGTTGAGTGCTGTTCTGGAATCAGCTGAGAAGGCTGATTGTGATGGAGATAAACCTCAGGGTTGTTAGCTGGGGAAATCCCCTCCTTCGCTAACCTCATCTCTGTGGCTTTGCTTAACCTGTGTCTGCCTACCTGCCCTTGTATCCTCTCCTGTGCCACCGACTTCATTTCCTGGCATGTTTTTTTAGCTTTTTTTGTGCAGCGAGAAAATTGCATTTCATCAATTTCCAAAAAAACACACTGTTCTGTATAAAAACCAGGCCTGAGGGGTCAAACTAATTTTGTTCCGGCAGTGTTGTTTACCCAAGGTACAACAGGGTGGTAATGACATAAAAGGTGTGTGTGCGTGTATGTGTGTGTGTGGGTGTGTGTGTGGGTGTGAGTGTGTGTGAGTATGAGAGAGAGGGAGAGAGAGAGAGAGAGAGAGAGAGAGAGAGCGAGAGAGAGAGAGAGAGAGGAGGATCGAGAGACAGAGAGAAGCAACCAAAGTTACCCCACACTGACAACATGGCCCATCAATCAGTATGTAACAGCAACGTGTGTTTGTAGGCATTGCATTATCATTGTATTAATGCATGCGCTGGTATGTATGCTGTCACTAATGAAGTATTTTCACTCAAAGAGCATTTGAAATGCATTGTGCTCAGAAAGGGAACCTGATTCCAAGACATTTCATTAAGAATTTGAAACTATTTGCATGCACTGGCATTACAGAAACACAATCCTGTTCCACACAGGGGTGCTATGCCAGGGTCATTCTACCAGGAAGCAACAAGAACAATTAAACTAATCCTCTCTGAAGACCCCAGCAAGGCTGATGGACAGAATGAACAGAGCCTAATGTGTAAAAAAAAAGGTAAGTAAAGATGAGTTGCCCTCATTTGCTCAAATTTTAAGTGGATTTTTAAGAGGACATTTGCGACTGTTTGCTGTACTGATGTTCCGATCTTTCAACTTTTTCAGAAAAATAAAAAGCCAATTGCGATGCACAGTTTGATTGACAGCTGCAGAATCAGTTTGAAAACAAACAAACTTGGAAAATGAAAATTTTGGAAACGTGAAAAATCAGTGTGCCGGGGTTTCTGTGTGCCAAAGCATGCTGCTCTCTTATTAGACAATAGCAGTGCCTTCAGAATTAGCAAAGCGAAAAAAAACAGCTTTTTTTTTTTTTTTTTTCACCCGAGACTGAAGAAAGCCAAAATGGTGCAATATGTTCCGAGGTCTCGGTGGCTCCGTTCTGGTTTTTTACGTTCAAACTGAAACCTGTCAGTTGTGCGCTCACGCCGGGCTTCAGCTGTCAATCAATTATCGTCAAACAGATGTGTGGCAGATTGCAGCAGATGTTACTGTGATTGGTGGGTGGATTCTGGAAGCGTTGAGGCCTCTTAAGCAACCGTGTCAGAGCTGGGGGCCCCCTCCCTTCCCTCGTCTGAGTGGAAACCTGTGGGCTCAGAAGTCCCTCCCTCAAAGGAAACTTCTGGATATGAGGGGGTTTTTTTCCACTAAATTCTGCCGAAACATCTTCCTCCATCTTGTGAGTCTTGGATTTGTGCACTGCGTATACTGCATGGAGTGGAAAAGCTTCCTGCTGAGGAGGTTCCATGGAAAATCAGCAGCTTTTTTTCCACAAACGAGTCAAACATGAGGTCTCGTTTAGCTGTACTGATTAAACTTGTGATCATCGTGCTTCTCCAAGGGCAGAGTGTATCAGTTAAAAGCATCTACTACTCTCTGTGATGGATGACTATTACATTATTACATATATTATGGCATTATTACATTTTAAATCAGGAATTAGATAAACAACATATCATATTGAATGGTGGGAGAGGGGTTAGTGTATGTGTATGCTTAAAAAAGTATATGAACTTAATGAGTGAAGGCATCAAAAGTGCTGGCACTAATGCTGGTCACCTTCTCTGCAATGGATGACTGAGTTTGCTATTATATCAATTACAGATTCACTAGCTAAATCGGGGCAATTATATCTATGCGTTACTTAAGCCTTTGAGTACAGCATGGACATTTGTGTATGTTTTTGAAAAATATATTGCGCTACCTTGGATATTTGGTAGCACCATTTGAATGCTAACATTAATGCATGTTAATGCAATGCTTAAGTAGGCTTAATAAGCACTACATAAGCATTCATAAACGTTTGCCGTTTATAGTCTGCAATGTCAGCTGGTTTCGACTCCTTGCCCAATTGTTCTTATTTCCTGTTTTTCTGTAATGAGCCTTTGCGACAAAGTTTCTGTAAAAAAAAAAGCACTATACAACAAAAAAGGGGTAAATTATATAGTGCTTACGAAAGACCTACCTACCTCCCGTGAAGTGGCATTCAAATAAAGTGTTACAAGCTATTCATTTAGGAAAAAGAAAAGAAAAGAAATGCATACATTACGCGCGATTCAGATGTTAGGTCTGCGGAATGAAATTGAATGCAGTCGGCTCCTCCCCCATCGCCCCAAAACCCCCGGCGAGAGGCGCTCGGGTGATTTATCTTCGTTCTCCTGGCACGAACGCGAACGCGCGCACGTTTCGAGCCTGCCGCGAATTGCCGGCGATGACATTTTTGTCAAACCAATAATGAAAACAAAAGGTAGTGGGAGTGTGAGACAAAACAGGGGGAGAGAGCGGGGGTGGCGGGGGGTGGCGGTTCAGGAAAGGGGGGGGGGGGGGTTGGGGGGATGGTGGAGGGGGGGAGTGGGGGGTGGTGGTTCAGGACTTTTTCGAATGTAATTTGTATTTCTCAACTGCTTTGGCATTTAAAAAGCCTTTCTTTTTTTCCGGCAGCTCGCTTTGTAGTACGTCCGGGTTGAGAGATTAATTATCCGTGAATTTCCAAGGTGCATATACCCCCCCCCCCCCTCGCTCCCTGCCACTGCTGTTGATGCTGGAGATAAATTCACTGCAGTCACAATCTCTGAAAGACAGCAGCCGGCAAAATGCCAGCAATTAAGACATTGTCTTTGACAGCCAGGAGTTTGTTCCCATCATGCCCTGTTTCCCTCTTATTCGTTGACTGCACTGATTCCTGCAGGATGTACCACAGTGGTCTATCACATAAGGTTTCCATCAGGGAGCCTTTCAACACCCGCTAAAAACTAATATTCATTCACAATTTATTTTATGGGCATCCTTCTCCAAGACAAGACTCATATTTCAGGACTGAAGGGGCTTTATTTGTGTTTCATAACAAGAACAATGAGCACTGGATCATACGATCGCGTATAAAATATGAAAATATGCACATAGTGTGTACGCGCACGCATATGCACATCTTTAGTGTTCCTGCCGCTAGTGAATTCTAAATTGTTTGTTTTATTATTTGACATATTGCCTTTCACATTATGTTCGGAACATTGCGACAATAAAATCTGCCAGTGAGTTATCCATCCAACGTAATGGTTTTCTATAAATTTAATAGGTTCTTAATGTTCGATGCGAACACACTGTTCCCGGACAATTGTCTGATGCCATTTTGGTGGTGGAAAGACAATGACCTTAAAAGCTGTCCCCAAAGTCCCATCTCCCTATGTCACCAGTCATGTCCTGTCCTAATTCACTGAAATGAACAGGATTATCATAGCCCTAGCATTAGCCATCAGGCCCAACTTGTCAAAACCAGCAGGCCACCGTGTGCGCTAATGGGAAAACACAGCACGCTAAAGATGACAGGAGAGAAAACCCATCTAATTCAAATTTGCTGGGTTCAAGGGGGTTGTGTCTTTTGCTGGTCTCTCTCGAGAGAGAGAGAAAATCTTCCAAGGTTGGAAAAACACTTTTTTTATTTATTTATTTTTTTTTTTTAATGATCTAGTGGTGAGCAGAGAGGTTTCATGGTGATTCATAACTCTGATCTTGTGGTGGATTGCCGGGTTTACAGGTAGCTCAGTTACTGTAACTGCTGTACTGTTTCGGGCCTGACTCAAATGCCAGGCCTCTGATCTCCCACTGCTGTGCGGGCTCTCTTATCAGGTGACAGACGCGTTTAGTCAGAGCAGCATCAGCATGTGAGAATAGCGTGCAGTCCTGATCAAATAGCATGTTTCCTCTCTGAGGCAGCACACACACACGCTCACACGCACACACATGCATGCACGTACACACACACACACTCACGCACACACACATACATGCACGTACACACACACACAAGCACACAGACTTTCTGCCTTTACTTCATGACAGGCAGGATATTCCACACATTGACTACTGTCCATGGAAAAATTCTTCCTAATGTCTGTACGGAATTTACCTTTTGCTAATTTCCATTTGTGTCCCCTTGTTCTACTAACAGTGCTCAACCTTAAGAACCTCCTGTAGTTCACTTTGTTCATCCCCTTTAACTCTGAATCACATTTATACAATTGCTAATTGACAATGGCAGTCCACAAACAACTATGCTGCATCTCTTTAAAATAAATTACAGAAAATTCCAATGAAAGAGAATTGCACAATACAGTATAGCATAATACAATACAGTACAGTTAATCAATAGCACCAAGCGATATTATAATTCATTGACAACAGCAGCGACATGTTCAATCTACTGGCGCTCTTACTAAAATAAACATGCTCAGAAACTCATATATACAAAGTAGCTAATTACATTACATTACAGGCATTTAGCAGACGCTCTTATCCAGAGCGACTTACACAACTTTTACATAGCATTTTACATTGTATCCATTTTATACAGCTGGATATATACTGAAGCAATTTCGGTTAAGTACCTTGCTCAAGGGTACAACGGCAGTGCCCTACCCGGGAATCGAACCTGCGACCTTTCGGTTACAAGCCCAGTTCCTTACCCACTGTGCCACTAATCTCATGTTGACGGAACACAGTGACTAAAATCTTCTCGCAGGAAAACACAGACCTGCTGCCCGTGTCAGTTGGAATCCGTCCTGTCTGTGGTGTACTGTATGAGAGGATGATTCATCGGTGGGGAGACCGCGGGCTCTTTGTCTTTTTGATTTGTCGCCCCCTGTCCACACCGGCGGCCTAGCGGGCCCAGTCGTCTGCCCGGTCCTATCGTTCATCAAATCCCTGGCGTGGTAATGGTGGCAGATACCCGCATAACTCACATCTCCTCCAAGGAAAGGGTCAGTGGTAGCTGTAGCTGCTGCAGGTGCGTCCAAAGAAGCAGATACCTGCATAACTCACATCTCCTCCAAGGAAAGGGTCAGTGGTAGCTGTAGCTGCTGCAGGTGTGTCCAAACTCACATATCCTCCAAGGAAAGGGTCGGTGGTAGCTGTAGCTGCTGCAGGTGTGTCCAAAGAAGAAATACGCACTGCGGTCAACAGTCACTATGGAAAGAAAACAAGAAAAATAAACACACTGGTTACTGGAAAAAAAAAAAAAAACATGCTAGAGCTGAAAGATTATCAGAAGTGAGAGGGAGGGAGTGAGAGATTGCATTCATGGGGGTTGAAGGAGGTGATTGGAATAATGGCTTGTGGCACTTCGGAAGAGAGGTAATCAGACTCTAATTTCTCATTGTGGGAAAAACAGGAAGGTGGGTAGAATAGCTGGGGCATGTTTTGACAGGGGGTTCTCAGATGGGTTTTGGGATGAGAAGGATATGGGTCGCGAAGAGGACCTGTCAAAAATACAAACAGGGCGACTCCAGAATTCCTGCCGTGGCAAGGCAGTCGGTGCGCGGTAAAATGCCCAGTCATAATTTCACTCTAACGGATAGCATCTAACAGATAGCGGTAGTAGTGTAAACAGGAAGAGCTGGTCTTGTAACCTAAAGGTCACAGGTTCAATTCCCAGGTAGGACACTGCTGTTGTATCCTTGACCAAGGTATTTAACCTGCATTGTTTCAGTATATATCCAGCTGTATAAATAGTAAATGATATACAAAAAAAAAAAAAGTTGCGTAAGTCACTCTGGATAAGAGCATCTGCTAAATGCCAGTAATGTAATGTATTGACTGTCTTAAAACCAAGTGACTCTAGTGAAGCTGGAATCTAGACATCCACAGGGGTAGAAATCTAAGTTCAGACACGTTTTGACATAAGCAGACTAGGTTAAACCCAATATAGCTCGGGCTATATTGGGTTAGCTAGTAAACTTTAACTTTTCATCGCAAAAATATTCACTGGGATTTTGTGTCAGTAAATATGTATGCTGTAGTTTAGGTCTGGATGCTGAATTATCAGGACACAAGGCCAATAGGCTGTATTTTGTAAGCAGCTTTTCTGAGGGGAAACAACTGGTTCACTGATTGAGAATGGCCAGTTACACATAGAAACTCTGTAGTTTCCAAACAATGCACTCATATCATTTGCACATGAGTTCACATAATCATCTCTTACAGAGCACAGGCTAAATTTTCATTTACATTTGCATTTTCAACAAATTAAGTAATAGTAATAGTAAGTAAAAAAAGTAATTGCTTGGATTCCGGGTTTATGGCAATGTAATGATTTTTTTTCAAGCCCTTTTTTTCCCCCTCCATGTCACGGAAGAGAAATCATTCCCAGCCTCTTCACAAATTATTAAGGTAGAGACGCCGGGGTGCAACCACTCCTCTGGGTCAGGAGTAACCTTCAGACAAATGAGTGGCATTATATTATCAAGCAGGGAGGGCGGGAAAATCGACAGATCGATACCGCTCACTCTCGCCCCCTTCACCTCTGGCATGTAATTACAGACCTGGCAGCTGTTTAAGCGCATCTTTGGGTATGACTGGATAGCACATTGGATGTCACTTATAGCCTTGCAAGAGAATTGCTCCAACCTCTCAGTTTCCCCGGCATTTTCTCTAGAGGCTCTTCCGATCGCCCCTCACTTATGATACAATCTATGCCTCATAGGTTTCTGTCTCAGGTATTGACATCTCGGGCAGAAAGACTGAGTGGATTTGTACGAACACTGTCGGTAAACAAGAAGGCCATTATCGAGGCCCAATTACCCCTGAATGAATTTCGCCGTGATTAGGAGATTGGGTGTTCTCTCTTGCATCGCCTATCGAAAGATGGTGCCTTGATTACAAAGTCACTGTCTGTCCCAAGAATTTAGTTTTGTGCCCTATAAAATATTTGAAATAAATTATAATGGTGTTATATCCTGCACATAAACAAATACGACTAGTACGAGTAATAATAATAATAATAATAATAATAATAATAATAATAATAATAATAATAATAATAATAATAATAATAATGAACGAGGGGCTGGTGGTGTAGATCAACCGCTCTTGGTTGTGTGTGACTGAGGGCCTGGTGGTGTAGGTCAACCTGCTCTTATCCATGTGTGAACGAGGGCCTGCTGGTGTAGATCAACCACTCTTGGTTGTGTGTGACTGAGGGCCTGGTGGTGTAGATCAACCGCTCTTGGTTGTGTGTGACTGAGGGCCTGGTGGTGTAGGTCAACCTGCTCTTATCCATGTGTGAACGAGGGCCTGCTGGTGTAGATCAACCACTCTTGGTTGTGTGTGACTGAGGGCCTGGTGGTGTAGGTCAACCTGCTCTTATCCATGTG
Source organism: Anguilla pacifica (assembly GCA_039654925.1). Taxonomy (NCBI): domain Eukaryota; kingdom Metazoa; phylum Chordata; class Actinopteri; order Anguilliformes; family Anguillidae; genus Anguilla; species Anguilla pacifica. Next base: position 73,719,457 of record CM077286.1, on the reverse strand, counting down.
TGAACGAGGGCCTGCTGGTGTAGATCAACCGCTCTTATCCGTGTATGAATGGCCTTAACAGCCCTGCAGGGAGTGTGCTTTCCCTTAATAATGCATCCAGTTTGGTCAGAGGGACCAGGCCGCCACTGGCTACCCTGGTTTTCAGGGCTGACGTGTATGACAGTCGAAGCATCTCGCCTCAGAAAAACAAAAACAGAAAAGTTGTTTTCTGTGCCCCAAACTTTGTGTCTAGGTATGATGTAAAATATTTTATGGAAAAAATCTTTTTTCTGGTTCTTCCTTTGATGAAAAGCCTTTTAACCCCCGCCCCCCCCCCCCCCCACCCCACCCCACCCCTTAATTACATGGGTACGGTATTGGCAGACGGAAATAAATAGAGACCATGTGCAAGTCCAACAGATGTAATTTTGGATTAATTGTTCAATTACCTCTGAGCCTAGCAGGCTCTTCGGGCATGATATAAGGGCTCATTTATTCTGCCTTCTGTCTTCTCTAATGTAATTTATAGTCTGCACCTTTTTTTGTCTATAAATTGGGAATATTATTGCCTCTCCTGCAAAGTCAGGTAAGACTGAAACCATTGCTTAAATCATATTTTGCAAGGATGAGCCCAAATCTTAAAGGCATACAGTATATGGAAGATTATGTAAATAGCAATGTGGAGATTATTAATATTATGTTTCCATTGCATGAAGGTTCAGACAAATGCCTTAACTTGTTCTGAATTTTAACAGTGTACCAGTACAAAGAGACAAATGCGTCAATGTGCCTTCTTTTTTGGGTACCTGGGAAACATGCTATAACTAGAGCCAGCAGTTTGTCTCCACTTGTTTTCTCACATATAATTCAGTCCTCCACTAAGAACATGCCAATAGCCTTTTTGTTTAAGCCGCGTATCAAGTAATTATCCAGATTGCACCAGTTTTCCGTTTTCATTGTTGGCTTCATGGATTCTGACACCATGACTTTCACACCCCCGAATCATATCAACCGGTCTATTGCTAGGGATGACTGTTCATTGTCGTAATGTGGTCATTGCAACTTAAAGGCTTTTATGTTTAAAAACGTTAAATCGTTTAAGGATGTCTTAATGTGTAACTTGCATGTCAGGCACGAACGCAGTCATATTTTTAGTATCAACCTTAAAATCCGCTGAACGTTTCTTCAGGCCATCCACAGCTGTGGAGTAAATTAGTGACAGGACAGTTTATCAGCAAGGGAAACTTTTTAAACCAGTTCGTGATGGCTTTTCCTTGAAGACCAAATAAAATATGCGCAGCATAATTGTCTGTCCATCTGTTGATTCATCTGTGACCGCAGATATGTCACCAGCGGTTTTGATCAGTTCTTTAATTTAGACATTATGCAAAGCAGCTGTGTCTGGCACATGCCTCTGTCAGAACTGTCTGGCTGACTTAATTGCCCCACTTTCTGTTACATGCCTGTTTAAAACTGCGGTCCATCTGGGATTATTCACTTTTTTTTTTCCATGAAGGAATATTTGCACTAAACTGCATCTGTTAAAAACAGGTTGTCTGCTCGAGGCTGCCCTTCCACCTGTTGAGGGCTGACATACTGTCATATCTTCTTTGTCTGATTTATTTTTAAATAACTTAAATGCACACGTGTCCTGTCGTGCACTGGGTGGGCACTGTTAGACTTGTTCACTCCGAGATGTTTTTTGTAGCGTGAGAATTTGATGTTGTGTTTTCTTTCATGCTCCCCATATTTGGTGAACAGGTTGTTTTAAAATGTAATGACTGGTCACTCAGTGGTATTGTTGGCCATTTGAGTATCTACAGGGACCCCTGGAGGATGACAGTTAAAATGCAAGTTTAAACCCCTGTGGGATTAATTAGGCCAGGGTTAAACTGTGAAGCATATTGCGACAAATCTTTGGTAAAATGTGCTATTTAAATAAAATGTATTTTATTTATTTAATTGATTGATTGATTGATTGATATACTGGTATGTAGTTTTTGGATATACAGTAGTAGTAATAAATTGTCTGTTTCCCTTTGCCACAGGTAATGGAGTTTAAACCTATGGTGTTGGCCAGAGTTTGAATTAGTGTATGTGAGATTGCAGCCCTGGGGGGTGGGGGGGGGGGGGGGGCTCAGATCTGCTTTGGGGAGGTGGGGGGTGTGCTCCCCTATAACCCTAACCTGTGGTATGTTCTGCCTTAACGATCAACAATTAATGTGCTAATGTAATAAGTGACTCAGGCTCTCTCAGGCAATCTCAACAGGTGGGAGCCACCGTGGAAGCGATCAAAACTGTGGCACAATAGCACTTCACGCAGTGCTGGGGAAACAAATTTCAAAATGTGCCATTACAATTACTCATTTTATGCAGATTCCAGCACACGCCCCCAACTCTGGTGTTGAGTTAGAAAGGGCTTTTTTTTAAAAAAAAAATTTTTTTAAGAAACAGGTCTGCTGTGAAAATAGACCTTTTCCAGACAGTGGAGGAGACCTCCGTCTGCTTGGCACACGTTCAGTCTGCAGCAGGGGCATTCTGTGGTTAGGGTGCTGATATGAGCTGGCAGCGTGGTTTTGGAGTGCTGATGTGACCACTCGTCGGACGATGACATCCACTCCATCTGATATCACGACTGATAATCCGAAATTATGTGCATTTTTAAACAAGCATGAATGGGAGGGATGGTAAATTCGGTAAGATAGGTAGTTTCCACACAAATATGAACAACAGACCCACTTCCCTGATCAAAACAACTGACAGACCAATTGACTGCAGAGGCAATTACGTATCTCAGGTTTTATTTCGTATTCAAGAAAATCCATCACAGGTTTAATTAACCCGTGATGCAATTTTCCTTACTGATACACTTGTGAGATACAGCTCAAAGAAATATTTCCAAAATTTACTCAAAAGGCAAGTCAATACTTTTCTGTTATTACCAATTCGGTCAAAGCAAAAAGAAAAATACATGTCTCTTCATATGAACTTGTATCACCAAGCACTGTCAGTCATTAGCAAAAGAAACAGTGAAACAACTGACAAATGATCAACTATCAAATGACATGACGTAATTTATCATTTATTTTATGAACTTCTGCCACAAAAATAAAGAAATAAAATGTAATAAATAAAAAAATAAAAAATATTGAAATGTAATATAAATGCTCCCATATTAAGTGTGCACATTTCCCACTGCTTCTACCGAAAAACTTCCCTGTTCAGCATTTCAAAATGCTGCCGTGTGTCCACAGTCCTAAATGATTGGGCTGAATCTGACACCTAAGTACCACATGTAAACATTACTGTCAATCATCGTCTGTGCTTGATTAGTGCTAATTACCTTATCAAAGTCAATGATTGTGGTGGTGCAATCAGGATAACTGGTTGATATATGGCTTGACAGAAAAGCTATTGACCTGTTGCTGGTAGAGGACTAAGGTACATGGGAGACAAACAGCCTGGTATGTTCATCTAATAATATTTATTCAATTTAATCTGTACACCCAGTAGGTTTTTGTAATAATTGTGTCCAGAAGTTCAACAAATCAGATCCATATGGAAGGCAAATTACATTAGCAGGAGGAAAGGAAAGCGACAAACAAAATTATAATTACATATTTTTTAAATTAAGATTGAATAATATATATATTTTTAAAATGTTTATTTTCCAAAAAATAATTGGTAGGTCATTCAAATATTTAAATAACAGATATAAAATAGATACTCTCAAATAATGGCTCTGAGGTTTGTTGCCGGAAGTCAAGCTAAGCATCATGCCATTATTATTATAAATTAGCTGTTTTAGCCTGTTTTTAAGAACTGTAGATCTCTAGGAACAGGTTTGGGCAGCCCCACTCTAGCTGTTGAATGAGGTGTGCTTTGTTAGGGTTGGAGTGAAAACCTACAGGACGGTAGATCTCCAGGAACAGAGGTGGGCAGCCCTGCTCTAGCTGTTGAATGAGGTGTGCTTTCTTAGGGTTGGAGTTAAAACCTTATCACTGACAGGCTTGTAAAAACTGGAACACTAGGTTGAAAGTAAGATTGAAAGAAGATAAGAAAGGAGGGAAAAAATAATAGGAAACAATAAGCATCGCAACTGCTCCTCTTGAACTTGTTGTCCCGTGATGCAGTGAAGAGGCAGTTGTTGGACAGATGGTGGAGATAGAGAATTTCTTTTCCTCTGTGAGTTGAGATTTCTCTCTGCTCAAACTGGCTGCGGGAAAACGTACATAAAAATGTGATTTCTCGCCAGAAACTGTCATCTGCCTTAAAATACAACTGCAATAATATCCTTGTGAGAACAACCGTAAAGTCGTGGACACAAACACGGTATTTTGTTTTTCAAAAGGACCGCTTTATTTAAGAAAATTACGTGATTGATAATCATAATTGTACGACCTAATCCTAATAAATTCAATGATGTTTGACCCTATTAAGTGCATTACAGTAAGCCTCTGTATGACATAGGACAGGACAGTTGATGACAAGGCTGAGACACAAACGCATTCCCTCCCACACAGTCTATGACTAAACATATCACTCATAAAAAGTTTAAAATGTTTGAAAAAGGAGAACATATAAAATGCATTTAAAGACATCAAGATGACAAAATAGATTTCTGAAGACTTACATTTTTATATTTATCAAGGTTATTATATTATTTTTGCTTAACAAATATTTCAAACTTTGCAGTCATGCTTGCCTTTAAGACTAGACTCTTTACCAAAACATTTTTTTTTTTTTAACCAGAAAATTTCACCTTGAAACATATTTTTAAAATACTTTCAAAAAACACGATTAAGTGATTATGGCCATGACAGTCATACACTGCAGGGAAAAGATAGAATTGATATTTTCATTGATCATGGTTGTCTAAAATTTGCTTGGCTATTTTTAGTCTATTTTAAAAAGTGCTTTTCTGCCCCCTACTGGTGAGAAAAAGCTGTATGTTTTCTGCCATGGCCTGTCAAGATTTCCACGTTCCATGAATGCAGCAGTAATTGGCCTGTCAATTAATAATGATCGATAATTGATGTAAGAAGTGCGGGTTGAAATAACTAAATAAAATAATATTAACTTAACCCCTTCTCAGCACATTTAGCAAATAGAAAACAAATAGAATAAAACTCTCCTACCCCGGGTTCTCACACTTAATATGAGGAGCATTCTCTATTTTCTCTTTTTTTATGTGTCTTGTGAATAAAAAGGCGAATGAAGGTTTTGGTGCCCTGACCAACGATGGAAGTTGTGGGTAGAAGAGACGTGACTAATGCAGTGATGTAAGCTCCCAGACGTTCTGATATCAGTCAGTCCATGAGAGAGAGAGAGAGAGACAGACAGAGAAAGAGAAAGAGAGAGAGGAGGGAGAGAGAGAGAGAGAGGAGGAGGAGAACATTTTGGGCAAATTGGAACGGATAAAAACACTTCCTGATTGAATGGGCCAAATTTGACCGAATTCACAACAGATTCCATCCCAAAAATGTACTTTTAGTTTTAGTGATGAAAATGATTTTACGCCACAAAGCGGCAGTGTTAGCGACAGTAGCGCAGGCAGCGCGACTGCGCCCCTGAAGCTGTGCAGAATGGCGGGCGTGGCGGCTTTGAGTGCCGCGGAGCTGCCTCGCATGCAGACGGGCGGACGTGTGTTTACCTCAGCCTCCTGGCGGGGAGGTGGGGGAAGGGGGGGGGGGGGGGTTGGTGGGGGGTGGGGGGGGGAGGGGAGGGGAGGGGGGGGGTGTCGAACGTCTGATGACAGGTTCGCGGGAAGTGTGTCACGGAGCGCGCCGAGTGCATTGTGGGAGTCGGGTGACTCACAGTTCCACAACCCCACCCGCACCGCCCAACGACCCCCCCCCCCCCCCCACCCTCCACCTCTCGTCAGCAAGCATGCTGGGAAGTCTGCACACAGGTGACAGTTTATTCCTTTAAGACGCTGGTTTTCTGAAATCCCGATTAGTCATACTACAACCCCCCACCACCACCACCACCACCACAGACACAGTTCTTATTTCTGGTAACCTGGCAGGGTTTCTCTCTCCCCCCTACCTGCCCCCAAATTGAAACCAGAAACAGGAAGATGGGTTTTATAACACCGATGCGGGTTATAATGTTTCCAAACCTATTACTGAAACAATAGAAGCACTGTACCTTTCGGTAAGCCTCTGTTATGACTTATCCCACTTTTGTAGAGCAATAGCCTCTATACAATAGTGTGGATGGTTCCCAGAAAGGCTGTCAGCAAAGCCTTCCATTGACGCCTTCGACCAAATGAACCACAATGCACTAGTCAGTCTTTTATGGACTTATATAAAGATTGTTGATTGTTAAAAGTAATTGCAATGCTTTTTTACATTATTTCTTTCACCAAATATAAAAACATATTAAAATAATGCACCTAATGCCTCCCATAGATTAGCGGATGACAGAAATCTGACATACTCTCACATTTAACAACAATCTGTCAACGGATATTACTCCTAGCGGTGCACACATCTTAAGATTCTGCAAAGACTGGGAATCATGCAGCTTCACACATTAACACACCCCAATAGAATTATTTTGGAGGTTTTTTTTATCTTGGCCCTCCCTTGGTGTGCTGATGTCAGACAAAGACAGCGCACCTAGTGGCTGTTGATAGTGTGGGATTGTAAATCGCCCCCGTTGACCACCAAAAACATTTCGAGCCTAATGTCTAAAGCTCCACGATAAAATTAAACGTTTTGGATTTTGTCAGAACAGTCAAGACGAGAAAAACACACAAACTCGGTCGGAGCTGTCTTAACACAATCCCACACAAACTTTGAGCCATGACAGGGGAGCACGCTGACTGTGGTAAGGGTGAAAACATTCTATTACGACCTCTAAGGCTGTGGAATGGCTTAAAATATCCTCACATGCAATGTCAGCATTAATTAAGAATATGGTCCAGACTTTGACATGAACTCAAGACGCCTTGTGAGGCTTTCTTCCATGACAGCTGTAGGTTTTCATTTCAGCCCTAGTTTTGCACACCTGACTCTACTAACTAGCATCTCAATGAGATTACATTACATTTTACGTTTTACATTTATTTGGCAGAGATCTCTTTTTGGCGAATGAGGTGAGCTTTGTTAGGGTTGGAGTGAAAACACAAAGGATGGTAGATCTTGAGGAACAGGGTTGGTTACCACTGTATTAAAGGCGTATTTTTTAATACATTTTGATTTCACCGTGCAAAAATTGCAACACTTTTTTTATATACACAGCCACCCCCTCCATTTCAGGCCAGTGCGCTGCAAGCAGCAGTGTGATGTAATCGTACTCTGGATCAATGCAGCACTGATCATGTGCAGATTAAGTGATCTTGTACACAGATCAGCTGACGCCCCGAGGGCTTTGTGAACAGGATGAGCCATGGAGGTGATTTAATGATCCAGTGGAGAGAGAGAAAGAAAAAAAAAAAGAAAAAAAAAAGTACACGCTCAAAGCCACTTGTGTCAGGTTCGGAGGGCAGATGGGTCCCTGGGGTCTACCAGCACTACTACATGCATCTGGCAAACCTGCATTAAGGATATCTAAAATGAACAAGAGACAGGGGGCACTCTTCCCTCAGGTCAAATTAACCCTAATGCCCTAGTGCAGTGACGGGGACACTGTGCTGTAGGAGATGCCGTCTTTCAGATGAGACGTTAAACCAAGGTCCTGACACACTGTGGTTATTAAAGATCCCATGACGCTTATCACTCCGAGTAGGGGGTTCCCCGGTGTCCTGGCCAAATCCCAGATCTGGCTCACACAAAAACTTGCCGCCATAATCATCATCCCCAGATTTAATTGGCTAAAAAAAAATGTTCTCTCCCTCTCCACCTTCGCTAATGTGTGGTGAGCATTCTGGCGCAAAATGGCTGCCGTGCATCACCCAGGTGGGTGCTACACATTGGTGGTGGGTGGGGTGAGTTCCCCTTCGCTGTAAAGCACTTTGAGCATTCGGAAAAGTGCTATATAAATGCGAGGATATATAATACCAGCTACAGGCCACTCAATCCCACATGCAATAGATGGCAGCGTATTTAAACTGTATTCCCTTAATTCTCAGCCAGCACGGAAGGCTGTAGCAAATGTCAGGTCGGCAGCCATTTTGAGGAAGAGGCCGGCGTTTGAAAGGAAGCGAATATTGACGGAAGCGAGCGTGCCAGTTCGCCTTTTATTTCGCCTCGTTTGTCTCCCTGACCCGTCGCCTTTTCGAAGTTCGCATTCACAAGGTGAATGCGCTTGACCTCTGACCCCGGCGATGCTGCGGGCTGAACCAGTCGATAACGATTTGCAGTCATTAGGTCACAGCCTCGCGTCTCCCATAGCTTGGGTTTAAAGGTTGCGTGTCGGGCCTGATAATGACAAGACAGCTCCTTGCTGAGACACGGAGCACCAAAAGCGTACGCAACAACAAAGGAAAAAAAAAAGTTATTTACCCAGTAATTCAGTTCTCAGTAGGCATTGACGACCAAGGTGCTTGCTCATAGGAGACAAAGTAGGGAAGGAGTGGGTGGCTTTGCTCAGTTATAAGAAGCGTTGTCACCACACGGGCTGTGGCCCTACCTCAGTCAGAAAGGCCTGACAACCCACGGTAAACAACACTTAGCCGGACGAAGAACAAAGAGGGCGGAGCTCTGTCTTCAGGGTACTGGCAGGCGGCAACCGATTCTCTGACGTGTGATTGACAGCCGGAGAGTCGGGGAGCTTAGATGACTGGATAATGAGGTCCGCTCTAAGGCGTGGGCTCGGTGAGCCAATCAGAACGCTCGGTGTGGTTTTTTTTTTCGGTGCTTCTGGGTGAAAAGGGTGAAAAGTGTGAATATGAAAGAAAGAAAGAAAGAAAGAAAGCATTGAGTGCCCTCGGAAAGAGAGCTCAGTTCGGAAGTGCATTCTGCTGTACCTGAATGTGACAGGCTTGCTTTCTGTGGTCAAATATTTTCCCATAACTGCAGGAGAATGGAGGAATTGCTTTTCCTTAATATCACGATTCCTTCCCACAGTGAAATCAGACAGAATACACTGTAATTGCCTTGTGATGCTCCAGCCCTGAGGGCGTTGTGGTAGCTTTGCTGTGAGTCCTGTACAGGCTAAGGTATTGACAGGTATTGACATAATGGAAGGAAATGTCTTGTCATGTCTTTCATCTGCTGCATTTTATCTCTTCACTTCTTCCGACCACCTCCGCACGTACACACACAAACACACGTGCGCAAACACACGCACACACATGCACATACACGCGCATGCACGTACACACACACACACTCTCTCACTCTCTCACACACACACACTACCACACATACGCACACACACGCCCACGCGCAAGCACACACACACACACGCACACACACGCACACACACAGACATACACATGCAAGTACACACACACACACACATACACACACACACACAAACACGCACACGCACAAACACACACACACACGCACACACACACACACAGACATACACATGCAAGCACACACACACACACACACACACACAAACACGCACACGCACCAACAGACACACACACACAGTGTTCCTCAGTTAGGCATCCAGTGCTGTCCCTTTTGTGATGTCAGTTGACAGGGCTCTAGCTCGGGAAGGATCAGATAAGTGTAACACTCTAGTTGAAAACACACTCCAAACCTGCATCCAATCACAGAGCAGAGGCAGCCAGCCCCCCGAAACGCAGCAAAATCAGAATATTACTTACATGCAAAGAGACAGTAAATTTGCATCTTACTTACTGTAGAGCATGCAGATGAATTTTGAGATTTCTTTTTATTTTCATATATTTTCCCAGCTTGATGCCATCTACAATTTCACAGTTCAGTGCTCCAGAGCAGCACTGGAAATAAAATAAACAGTCTTTTCACTGGTTTCTGTGCGTCACACTTTGCAAACAATATTAAACAAATGACACATGAAGACAATACTTCCTACGTAGCTAATAAGAATGTTTCCTGCAGAGGGTATTATTAATCACTGTTTGCTCTGTCAGAGAGCAACTCAGAAATAAATAATTTTTTGAAGTGCATTACATTAAAAATAATTGATAGAACAAAAAAAAAACCATCGGTTTGTACAATTAAATATTTAAATTTTAATCGAATATGGGTTAAACTGTCTGTACTGTCAGCGTTCAACCACTTGTTTTGTACTTGTCATATTCCTTTCAGAGGAAATTCATTGGCTTTTCTGACCGATGAATCTGGCCTGCCAGGCGGCTTTTGCTTCTTCAGCATCCTCTGAGAATGCAACGATCGTCCTTAACGGCATCGGAGGGAGCAGAAGACACACAGTTATTTAAAACTGGGCCCGAGAGTAATGACATTAATCATCCAGGCTGGGCCGCTGGCCCCCAATGAGGGGCACTCTTGCTTCAGAATAATCAAATAAATGAGGCCTTTTTTGAAGAAGAAGACTTGAAAGAGGCATCCTAATGGTGTGGTTTATTGTTCTGTAAAAATCCATGAACCTCCTGCACCCCATTCTTACATCCACATGAGATCAGCGGATGTGTGTGTGTGCGAGTGTGTGTTTGTGTGTACGTGCGTATGTGTGTGTGCAGAGCATGGTGTGTGTGTGTGTACATGCGTCCGTATGTGTGTGTGCGTGTGTGCATGCGATTGTGTGTGTGTGCATGTGTGTGCATGCGTGCATACTGTATGTGTATGAGCGTGCGTGTGTGTGTGCGTGCGTGCATGCGTATGTGTGTGTGTGTATATCTGTGCATGTGTGTGCATAAATAAATATATAAATAAATAAAAACAAGGCAATACTGATCATCTAAAAATATGACCTTCAAAGTGAGAAGATTTACATGTTTTCCTTCAATAAAGCCTAGGGCTGCACAAGAACTGGCCAATTGAATTCTTCATTAGCAAACAGGGCAAATTTGCAAAAGCAGCCACTTCAACACAACCTCCTTCACTGGATTCCTGTTGTGACTCTGTGGTCACATACAGGTTCACAGTAACATTGCGCTAGGCTCCTAATCCGATCTAATGTATCCACATCCATGTACCAACAGCCAAGAGTGAAACCCAGGGGACATGTCCCAAACCGTTCCCTCGATTTCAGATACATCAGCAGGGTCAGGACACGCGTCCTAATGCGTCCAGCTGGGCTCAGAGCAATTTGGCCAGGATTTCCTGGGGCTATAATGTTCTGCTCCCCCCCACCCCCCCAAGAACGGGCCGATCTGGGCATTGGAGGCTTGTGGGATGCAGGGTCTCTGTGGTTCTGCAGCAAATCTTCCTGCAGAAATTTAGCAAATATTGCTTTTTTCATACAAATATTGTTTATTTGCAGCAGTTACAGGAATCTGTGCCTGGCTCCAGGGTGATATGGTATATCCCCACCCAGAATTCCACGTTCCTTTGGTTACGGATCTGGCATCCTAGGCAACATTCCCACTCCATTTCACAACAGCTCCACGCTTATTCAAGATATACGCTCATGTGTAGAGCTTCTGGGTATATTATCCTAATATTTTAACGGTGATATTCTCGTAAAAGGATTTTATTTTTGGCATTTAGTTGCTAAGAGCCTCTCTGAGATATGCTCAATAAATCACAGACTCCCAGAATCACGGTTTTAAAAGGGTGCAAGAAAATCATCTGGCTGAGCTAATATAGCTCAACCACATTGCTGATAATTCAACTGACACCTGTTACTTCATGGACAATACATCCAATAAGAGGCTCAGTCAGACCAGGGCAACTATAGTGCTAGACAGCACTGTTTGTGAAACCACAGTAATTGCTACAGGTCGCTACCCTCCTCTGATTGTAAGTGAACCAGTTCTTTTCTCGTACGGATCTAGGCCCCTATCTCTGGTAGACACTGTATTGTGCATTGTTTCAAAAGCGTACTATGACCCCAGGGCCCCTTTTCACCCATATTACGAAAAGCCAACGATGAAGGAAGTGGTAAGATACCAATCTAAGATACTGTGTTTCACAGAAACACCTACTGATGAGTATAATGGCTGTGACATTAAGTACAAAAGATAATATTGGGCCAGCCCCAATTAATCAGAACTGGAACTGTGTACTGTGAAAATGATTGTAATGAGTCTGACTCTATTAATATTAGAAACATGTAGCGTGAGAATTTACGATAGTTTAAAATAATCTGGGGCGGCACTGTGGTAGCACAGTTGCCTCACAGCAAAAAGGTGTTCGGTTCGAATCCCGGCCGGGGACTTTCTGCATGGAGTTTGCTTGTTCTCCCCGTGTCCGCGTGGGTTTCCTCCGGGTACTCTGGTTGCCTCCCACAGTCCACAGACATGCACGCTAGGCTAAATGGACACTCTAAATTGCCCCTAGGTATGAGTGTGTGAGTGAATGACTGGCAAACTGTCTAGGGTCCATCGCAGGACACACACACCTGACCAGGACTAAGTGGGTATAGATAATGGATGGACAGATGGATTGATGGATGTAAGGATCTGAATTGGCAGGCGCGTAGCAGTGTAAGACAACAGCCCAAGCCAAAGATTGAGAAACCCTGCATTTAAATGCTGGATTTCAAAGGCAGAGACAGTTGTTCAAATTAGCTTAAGGGTGATTGGTCCTTTCGGGCTGGTGTGTATTATTTTGGCTTGATTCTCTAAACAGCACTCAAGTTGGTTTGTTCCAAGACTGAGCCAAAGATACTTATGGTGGACATCACCAGCTGTTCCCTGCATGAGTATCCTAGCCTTTGTGTTCATTTCCTTGTACATGAACTAATGATGCAACAACACATAGCTGACTCAGAAATGGCTCAGCAGCCAACTGCCCAATTGCCCAATTATATTTTGTCCTCACTTTAACCTCACATGTATTGTTTCAGTTCAAATCCAATGTGCTAGAGTACAGAGCCAAAACAACACAATTGTGTCACTGTCCAAATACTTACAGGATGTACTGTGTGTGTGTGTGGTTGTGTGTGTGTCTGTGCAGCCATGCCCTGCATAAGTATCTTTGGCCAAGTGCAGTAAAAAACCAGAATGATTCCTTTTGTGTATTTTCAGGAAATGTGCTGCCACGCTTTCCTGGGAAGGTTAGAGTTTAAGGCTGTGGCCACACGCCCAGACACGCTCATCTCTGGGGCAGACACACAAATTCAATTACACCTGCACCAGGGACATCTTCTATTTGCAGAATTGATGTCTTTAAGAAATAATGGGCTGGAGGAACCCAGCGTTACATTTAAATTTAGTCTGATCATTTAATGTCCTATTATTTTCTTGTGGGATGGTCAATGGCGTGTTTTTAGTCAGGTTGAATAGTTGGTCTGTTGTGCACTTCACCATATTCTTCACTCAACAATATTTTTTTTTTTTTGTGGCTGTAATGTTAAATTTCCCCTCTCAGGTTCATTTTGATATTTGTTTATTTTACCCCACTGTGGATGTTGTTTTGGCTACATGTATGTTTTCTATTTATCAAAGCAGGAAATGTCTTGATCACCGATCAATGAGAATAATTAAAGAACAATAAAATGATAGTATGGATAGTTGTCATTTTACAAATATGGAAGTAAACACTAACATCATACACTGCTCTGGACAGTTTCTTCTATGGCATTGTGCATTAATTTTAGTAGTATTCAAAGAGGGAAAAAAATGTAATTTTTAAATATGCATATAGTTATTATTGTAGTCTTCGCTATCTTCAAAGTGGAGCATCTTGGGGGGAAAACACTCTACACCAACAAGAGAAATTAACAGAAGAACATAAAAAAGCAAACAATAGTTTCTAAACCTATATTTTTTTATTGTCCATTTAATTTATAAGGCATAAATGTAGTGCACAACCTTACTGTAACATTTTTATTTTTATTTTTTTGTACATAATTTTAGAGACTGCAGTAAACCCATCTGTCAAAATGGCATTTCATAAAAAATAACTTAAAAAAAAAAAATTATGATAAACCACTACTGTACTGTTAGAATTAAGTGTTCATTGGTACAACTACCCCAATCCATCCAAAACACAAGGCCACTTGGAGATTGTAATCCAAATTCACAAAATAACACATCTAGACTAATTTGAAAAGGCAATATAATGATTCACACTCTTTAATCACACCATGGCATGATTCATACATATTCTTGGAAATGTGAACAGCTAGCTGTGGTTACTACACTACAGGTACACATATACACCCACATACACACACATAAACGTGCGCGCACATACACACACACACAAAGCACAGATAAGTATGTAGTTATCAGTCAGGCAAATCATCACAGTGATGGCAGAAAAAAAGACATTTCTGTGCGCTGTCTCTCCCCCGCTCTCTCTCTCTCTCGCTCTCTCTCTCTCTGACAGCGGAATGCATCGTTAAGAGGACACTAGGTGGAACGTGATGTTTTACGGTAAAAGAGGACTCGCTGGGAGAGAGAAAATTGCTGTTTCAGAAAGAGCTGTTTGCTGCTGCTTTTAAACCGTCACACCTGCAGATCAGATAATAGCACTTCCTGCCAGTCACCCCTGTACGCTCGGCGGGTGGAAATGAGTACGATGCTGGAAAAAAAGAAACGAAAAATTTGCCTTCTGTCCTTAACAAAGAGCTTTGGTTAACGTGAGCCGTGCGTTTTGGATAGCCGGGAAAGTGTTTTGTTCGTATTTCTGGCGTTTACGAGAAACCGGTAGAAAGCGACAATGCGCTATTGGTCTGATTTCTCAGTGTTGGTTCCATATTGAAGTGCTGATTTTAGAGACTAACTGAAATATTAAGTGTTTCGTGAAACAAAAGACAGTTTCGAAAGTTCGGAGTTGCTGGGTAGCTCACGGTTTCATAGCGGCTGATGTACTGTAGGGGCGTCAGACGTGTTTTGTGGTTTACAGCAGGACAGCACATTCCAAGTAACTCCAAAAGAGCTTGTATAGCAACATTATGCCTCCAGAGATTGAATGTGTGTATACCACTTTACTTTAAAAAAAAAATTCCATTTAATCTAATCTTTCGAATGGTGCACACTGCCTGAGACTGCTCAAAGAAAGAAGTGACACGTCATGTATCAACAGTCGTACACGTGAGAGAAGCCCCTCAAAGCAGCAACAAATCCTCAGGACCTGAATATATATATATATATATATATATATATATATATATATATATATATATATATATATATATATATATGAACATTTATAAGTTTATAAGAGTGCTCTAAAATATCTTTTTTTTTCATATGTACAGCCTCTGAAAACATAATATCGCTGTGCACACCGCTTTTAAATTACTTTAAATGTGTTTTTTTTTAAATTATTGCTTTAAACCACAAATCTCTTAATACCTCCACACAAGCCAATGTAAAGCCAACAGGCCCTTGGAAACTTCTGTGTCCAATATACAGGCATCCTTCATCACACACAAAAAGCTGTTTGGGCCAGTAAAAATATACAATAACACAGAAACGATATGACATACGGTAAGAACAGAACGTGAACTATCCCTTTAAGGAACTGTTCAAGTGCACTGACGGCTCCCACAGATTCAAATCTCGAACGCGCCAGTGCTGACTGTAGCTGGCAGCTCCATGGGGGAATGTACAGTTGGCTCTACAATATCAGGGAAGAGCACATTTCAGGCGGGAGATTATAGCATCTTATTGTCCACTAGACCCCCCCCCCCCCCCCCCCACCCCCCACCCCAAACTGATTGAACCTCAACTGACATATCTCCCAGTGCACGACTTGTCGACTGCATTGTAATAACCAGCGGCGGCTTCCATGATTGTGTGTGCTCTCTCGAATCCACAGCCAAGGTTGTTGATGAATACGACTGGGCGTTCTCATTTGGGTTAAAAATGGGGCAAAGTATTTGAAACTGAAAGTATTTGAATTGAATTTTTTTTTTTTCTTTTAAATAAATTGTAAGTGTATTAATACAGTTTCAATGCCTGACATTACATGGTTGGTCACATAGGAGTGTTTAGCAGACATACCTTATCTTCCAAGATATGTGCACCAAGTTTCCGCTTTCTTTCATTCTTTCAATGCACTAGCTCAACTGCACAGTTACTGTATGCAGTACTCGTCTAAGCACAAACTTGGAGTATGTACCCCTTTTCTGAATCGAAATAGTTTCCTTAATAGAACTTTACCGCGCTGCATAATGTTCCAGTGTGCAAGTACAAATTTAGTGGATCTTAAAAGACAAAAACAGCGAAGGATCTCTCAGACTGTTCTTGCAACCTTCGCATTTTGTTTTGCAATGTCCCTTTTTATTACTAGTTTTAATAAAATATTTCCAGTCATTTGACATTGAGTTTATTTCTTTTAATATTTAAGATCTAAGGAGGACAATTTGTCAATTTGTCATTATGATATTTATTTTAATATTTTTTATTTTATTTTTTATTGTTTTCAACAAAGATACAAAAATACAAGACCACAACAAAGGACAAACAATGATCCGCCAGGCAGGGGAGGGGATGGCAACAGCCAATTTATTCAAAGTAAATTCAGCGTTGCCTTATAAGGCTGTACGAAAATGCATTTCTGTGAAAGGACATACTCCGATAGTGTCAGATGATAAAGAAGCCCATACCTCCACTGTTGAGGCCATGGCCTATTTACTGTGAATCTATCGGTGGTGCACCCCAGGTTAGCTATGATCTGTAATGTACTAATCCATAGAATCTTCACAGGAATACCTGGAGTTAAACCACTGCTGATTAATTATCTTTTTCTTTTGCAGATGTGAAGCATTTTGTGGGAGTTTGAGAGATCTGTGCGTGTTTATCTCTGTGTTCCCGGAAGGGGACAGGACAGCCTGACCCTGTTATCTCCCTCCCTGTGTAACGTGGCATAGCACCATGATCTGTAACAGCAGCTTTCAGTTTTAGCAAGCGAGGGCGAACGTTTAGCTGACTGACTTATCCGAAACCGACTGCAGTCCCATTGTGCTCAGGAAACGACTGTGATTTAAAACGCAGTTTATCTTTTTTTAAATTATTTATTTATTTTTTTTACCAAGCACACCATAACGACAGTGAAAATAATGATCAGGACAATGTATATGTGCAGGTAATCTACTTGTTTCTGACAGCGTACAGCACAAGAATTGTATAATAATCATTGAATATGGGTTGTGAATACTGCTAATGTAACATGAAGCAGAACAACCATCAAAGACTTTCTTTTCTTTTTTTTTCCATAATTTGAAATGGGAAAGTTTGCCTGTTTAAACACAACTGTGCCAGTCACATGCGCACACGGAAAAGTGCACATGTTCATGAGTTATTTTTCAAAAAACAGGCCATTCATTACCACAGGGGTCCAATGGGAGAGCAGCCTACTGTCCCACTCACTGAGGAGAAGCACGGGTGTGGATACAGTAGCCTGTCGGTTCCAGGCTCACCATTCATATGAGCTAAGGCATGCTAAACTAAGGCATCCTAAACTATGGGGTCGGGACAGGGCGACACGGTTGTGCGGTGAGTAGCACTGTTACCTCACTGTTGCCTGGGTTTGAATCCTGTGTGGGGTTTGCATGTGCTCCTCGTGTTCACGTGGGTTTCCTCCGGGTACTCTTGTTCCCTCCCACAGTCCAAACGACATGCAGGTTAGGTTATTGTGCTACCTCAACATGGGAAACATGGAACAACAGTCTGCAGAATTCGTTATTGCACATGCGCATTTTACATATTTTAATTACTGTGCACTCATAGACCAGATCTCCATGATGCACAACAGATAAACCTCCCCTGTTAATTTCACGTGTCTTCATGATGCAGAATGATTTAATTTGAGCCGGAGAGATTTAACACAGCCAGCCTTGTTTTACCTGTGTAATTAAGAATACTACTAACTGTTGTTCCATGTCACCTACATTGGACTTACTCAATAATAACCTCTTGTTACCAAATTGGTGACAATTTAACTACACAGGTATAGCTGCAACTTACAGTAAAGTTTTTGAGAATCAGCGCCAAGTGTCCTTTTTATATTTATTCAGTTAAGGACAGCTCTTTACCACAAACCGCACCAATATTGTCACCAGTCTGCGATGGAGACATGGTCATGTCATTAAGGCTAATTGAGAAATCCAGCAATACTCATGTTGTGCTTCTCCCCTCTCCACCGGCTACCAGTTACGGCCAGGATCACCAATTTTTTTCCAAAGCAGAATTTCTCACCTGACACGTCTCTGCGTGAGTTCAGTCGAATCTTCATGGGCTGCAAGTGTCAGACAATTATCACATTACATCTCCCCACTCATCCACATTGTGCTGTGTAATTGCTTTTCCTTTATCTCTGGGAAGTAGCCTTTACACATGAATGTAGTAATATCATCACAAACAAAAGTGTATAAATAGAAGGCTATTCATAATAATTACTTAATGGTTTCTAGAAGGGATGTGCCAATGAAAAATCAAACATATTAAATTAAACAAAATTAAAATGTAAGGTTTGTATTGTGCGAGTATATGACTCAATGTCAATTTTTCAACAGCATCCATTGTTATTGCATGACAATGCTTGGAATACACTTTTCCATATGAAGAGACACATCTTGTTGATGTATTCTTTTGCTTTCTGTGCAATATTTTAAAGATTTTATTCACTTTGCACCAGAACCTTTGCAGTGCTGTTTTTTTATGTGAAAATCATTTGTAATTCACATATTTGGAAGAATGTTTTTGTCCAACCCTGAAATCCTGCAGTCCATACGGCGTTTTGTCAAGTCAAGTGTGTAGACTTGCTTGAGGTTAAAAAAAAAAAAAAAACACAAACAGCCTCAAGGAATGTGTGTGCTGGTTGAAATTAACTTTTGTTTCTTTTGAAGAGCATCGGGGCGTAGCTGCAATATGTTTGTCAGTGTTCCCACAGTTTCTCCAAAATGTTTTGATGTATTGACTATTTATTGTTTTGATCATGATGTGCTTTATGCTGAGCCTGTTTTTTGCCATTCATTTTTAAGCTGTACATCTCATGAATTCTGATTTGTCTCCTTTCAAACCAATGGATCAATTCAACAAGACTTTTTGCCATTTTCCATGAGCTGTGACCCAAAACCAGTGATTTCCAGCCCTCTTCCCAGAAATCTACTATCTTGTAGGCTTTCATTTGTACCCTTATTTGTATTTAGTACACCCTGATTCTACTTATTACCAGCTAAAAGAAATATCTAGCTGTTGAATGAAGTCTGCTTTGTTATGGATGGAGTGAAAACCTACTGAGTGGTAGATCTCCAGGAAGAGGGTTGGGCAGCCCTGCTCTAGCTGTCGAATGAGATGTGCTTTGTTAGGGTTGGAGTGAAAACCTACAGGGCAGTAGATCTCCAGGAACAGTGTTGGGAAGTCCTGCTATGGCTGTTGAATGAAGTGTGCTTTGTTAGGGTTGGAGTGAAAACCTACAGGATGGTAGATCTGCAGAAACAAGATTGGGCAACCCTGCTCTAGCTGTAGAATGAGGTATGCTTTGTTAGGATTGGAGTGAAAACCTACAGGACAGAAGATCTCTAGGAACAGGGTGATGGGCCGCCACCCTAATCCCTTGGTCACCCAGCCCTTCTCTGAGCTGTGCCAGCACAGTAGCACTTGGTGAGATGTTCTGCCTCCAGGTCCACAGATCTGAAATAGAAATTGAGGTACTGGTCGACCATTTTGTTTTGGAGCTTTAATGATGTTCTGAACCACAGTCGGCTACTGACATGAATTCCATGTGCAGTCATTTAAGGCCACAACCATCCTTTAGCCACACATTTCTTCTTTATTTTGGGGAGCAGTTTGGGGCCAAAACAACATTCTTGCTTCAGGATTGGCAACTCCCAGACCTATTGGTGACATAATCAAAACCCTAAGGCCGGCTCTGGTCCGAACTTTTCTGTGTCATTGTTTCTTAGAAATGCAGTGTAGTGCAACTTTCTGCTTGGACGGTGCTTAAAACCTTTTTAACACCTCCCGTTAATTTGTCAACTTTGTGGAAAATTGTTTGGCCAGATGGCACTCAGCAGTGCCTTGATGTGTGCATTCAAGTTTACACAGACAAGCCTTTGAGGGTTTCCTGACGTTGCTTTCAACGTGTAACTTACTGTACATTACCTGAGATGAATGCAGTCACATTCATCTCAAAACCCAACGGGCATTTCTTGAAAGCATCCTCTCAACCGAGCAACAGTTCAATACAGCAAAGTACACCACATCAACAAAGCCTACTTTCAAATCTAATGTAACAGATTGCCCTTGCAATAAATACATTTATAAATAAATAAATATCTGTGCCATCTGTTGCCTCGTCTGTGACCAGTGCTGTCAGCTGACTGGGCCTGTTCTTTTATATTTTGTTTATGCGCTCCAGAAACTTTCAGTACTTTCTCCTGTCTATCCAGAGAGCAAAAGTTTGGAATCTAGATGACAAGATCAGTAGAAACCTAGGGTTGAGAGACATTTTGACATAAATGGACTAGGTCAATTTCAATATGGCTCAGGTGATACCCAGATATAGCCTGGTTACGTCCTAGTCTTCTAGGAAACTTTCACTTTTCAACCAAATGTAGCCAGGTTTTCACCTGAACGTCTAGACAATGATGCATATACTTTTACCACCAAAATATTCACTGGGTTAGCTGTTTTGTAGAGGGAATTGCCATTGACATATTGACAAATGTACACAATTTTGAGTTATCCAGTTTTTTTTATTATGGAATATTCACTCTTCCAAATGAATTGGTCATGTGTCGTGATTGCAAATGATTCCCCCTTCTTGTTGGCCTCTGTACAAGACTAGCTGTTTTTTTGTTTGTTTGTTTGTTTTTTTCATGTAAATGCCAATCTATTCTTAGTTTTAGTATATGTGTGTGTATAAATTTCAAACTGTACTGGACATGCAGAATCTTTTTGTATATTTTGTCCATGTTTACTTTCCTTCTTCTCCTTCTTGCAAAGAAAATATTTTTATGAGGGTCAGAATTAAACACACATGGTATAATTATTCAGATTATTATGCTGATCCAGTGCATGTGGAGACCCTAAAATGACATTTATTGTACAGCAAGTGTAAAATCATAAGAGTCATATGCTTTAGAGAAAATGGTTACCCTAGAGACAGCTCCAGTGAGATACCAAACACAGACAATCAAAAGTTGAACTGGGGAGTAAACATTCGAAAAGTGCCAAATTCTCGGCGCCCACAAAAATTCATTTAAATATCCAACTTCCTTTTTTTAACTATACAGTGCAGCCTCTCTCAACTACCCAACTACGTCGGTTAACAGAAACACAACCTCCTTCTCGCGATACGTGTAGTATTCCAGGACTGAGCGTGCTTTTGTTGCTGCGGAAACGAAGAAACCCGGAAAACGCCTCCCCTCGAGTTTAGAGGTGAGCGTAACGTTAGTGTATCTCTGTGTGTAAAGTCGACTTAGGCTCCCTGATAAAGATATTCGGAATACGTATGGCTGATTTATTATTTTACCACCTTTGAAATTGTGAGTTTAAATGTTGCTTTACATTCGTTCTGAAAACTGCCTGTGACCCTTCCGTCTATCTATAGTACCGCTGCATATGTAATAATGTAAAGTGTTCGCAGTTGATTAGACGTTTGGTATATAATTTTAAGTTAAGTGATTGGTGAAAATTGTGTTACCCTATATATTTATGCGCATTTATTTGCTAAATTATGTGACTTGCCAGACGCTAGAAATGTAACGGGATGCACTGCAGACTAAGTGTGCGCGACTGATGTATGATAGGCTACCGTTTTTAATTTAACCGTAATTCATTCTGCAAGAAGACATCGGAACACGTCTCCACTGTTTCGTTTTTTACCCCAGCCAAAGCCCCCATGCCGTTAAGCCAATAGTTTAAATTAATTTTTTTTTTTTTTAAGTAAATAAATAAATAAATAGTTTCATGTACTGAAGCACTTTTCTAAGGGGGGGAATTTCTAAAATCATGTGTATATACTGGACGTATAGAAATGCAATTAACCATAAACGTTCAGGTAAATAGCGAAACGGCTAATTGCGAGGTTGAGTAAATACGGTAAGATTTAAAAAGACGCACCTGCAGTTTCTGTGCAGTCCCCCATTTGAAACGCTAGGGAGCAGCATTGGCCTGCGGCTGTGCCGCTCAGAATCGCCTGACGCTCACTCTTAAATCTACAGATAAATTTACACTACATGGCCAACATTATGTGGACGCCTGACATCCAACATCTCATCCAAAATTATATTCACATGGAGTTGGTCCACCCTTTGCTGCCATAACAACCTCTACTCTTCTGGGAAGGCTTTATAGTAGATGTTGGAGCATTGCTGCAGGGATTTGCTTCCATTCAGCCAGAAGAGCATTAGTGAGGTCTGATACTGATTGGGCAAATAGGCCTGGCTCACAGGTAAATTTGCAACTGATCCCAAATCTGTTTGATGGGGTTGAGATCAGGCCTCTGTGCATGCCAGTCAAGTTCTTCCACACCATTCTTGACAAAACCACTTCTATATGGACCTTGTTGTGTGCCCAGGGACATTGCCATGTTGAAACAGGAAAGGGCCTTCCCCAAAACAAAACAGAATCATCTAGAATGTGTGAATGAATTAATATTTTAATTTCCCCTTTTTGTGCTACTTCAGGTAACATAGTCAAGTCCCTCATTGTGATACTGTAGATTTGTTTAAAATGTAGGAATTATTCTTACCCTTGTCCAGTAAACATCTGGATAGCAACTTATCAACTAATGTGGGATCTGTGAAATAAACCCAACCAACAAAATTGACTTTTGACTAAGTCTGGCAACCGTACATATTTTTATCCAGGATACTTGATGCATAGTCAATCTTATTTTTTAAAAAAATATTTTCAATTGCAGGCAGAGCTAATTGCTTGAGTTATTTCGAATGATAAATGAAATAGGATTCACACTTTTTTTAAAAAAAAAAAAGACCTTGCACAAACAGAACAGCGTGTTATTTCAGACAGTGCCTCAGAGCTCGTATGTAACGCCTTTCAGTAACCAAGTTATGATAACCCGCTGTCGTCCGCCCGTCTGTCAGCTCGGAGCGCAAAATGGCTTTCTCCTGCAAATGGCCCGAGGTTATTTCCAAACGCCGAGTGTAAAAACATTTCCTGTTCAAACGTACAGCGCTGGTCGCGTCTGATGCTGAGGTCGGCTGAGCGCTCGCGCACGCGGTTTCACATCGCTGCCCTTCCCTCCACGGCAGGAAGCAGCCGAAATATCCAGCAGCGGTGCTCGTGTTACGTGGGCATTCCGAGCTCGCGTTTGCGGTTTGGCTTATTTATTATATATTTATATATATATATAAATATATATATATATATATATATATATATATATATTTTAAAATTTATTTTATTTATTTATTTATTTATTTATATTATTTTTTTATTTTATTTTATTTTTTATTAAATAAGAGAGCATACAGGATTAATATCTGTATTTGTGGCCCACGATCAGAATGTGATATCATTGCGTGTGTGGAGGCAGGGAGGGAGGGAGGGAGGGAGGGAGGAGGATGAAAAGAGACGATACCACATCCCTAACAGAGGGTTAGTGCTGGGCGGTTAGGGTTAGCGGCTTTATGACACATTTTTCTGCTGATGAACGCAGGCGTCTCTCAGCGTTTCCTGAGGGCCGACGTCAGCCGCACGCGCTCCGTCCTGTTCGCCTGTTGACGTTTGAAGCGCTTGCGTTCGTGGCATCAAACCCGCAACCGTGAGTGCCAGCATCTGTACTCGCGCCACGTTCTGACTATTCGCTCGAAACCTTCTGTTACCAAAGGCACGGAAAATCTAGAAGGAGGGAGGCCCAAGAGCAGGGGGGAAGAGCAGACAAGGTGACTGCCCCGTCCGGCTAAATGACGTTGAATAATTTATAGGCGAGGTTAGGACTGGCCTTGCTCCTTCTTCCAGACCTCCATCTGAGTCTCTATGCCACCTCGCTCTGTACACTTCAACTTCCGGTGTAGCGGTAGTTACTTAATGATTCATAGCTTTATAAAGGGGGATTTCAAGTGGGGATGCCTCTTGCGCGTGACTCAACATAATGATTCCACAGCCAATCAGGATGCTGCGATCGGTGATCGCATGCGGTAAGTCATCAACCTGCGGGCTGGCGTTGAGTCAGGTTACTCCACAATAAGAAAGATACTGCTACTGAAGAGTAACGTCAGTGCTCATCTCACATTTGCAAAAATGCGGTTGGGTGATCGCCAAACCTTTTGGGATAATGTTCCATGGACAGATGAGTCAATAGTGGAACTTTTTAGATGACACGGGTCCCGTCATGTCTGATTTACAGCAAATGCAGCATTTCACAGTAAGAACATCACACTGACATGGTGGCTTTAGTGTGATGGTGTGGGGATGCTTTGCTGCCTCGGGAGCTGAATGACTTGCCACGATTGAAGGAACGGTGAATTCTGCTCTGTACCAGAAAATTATTTTGGAGAATGTCTGGTTATCTGTCTGTGAGCTGAAGCTGAAGCGTAATTGGGTTATGCAGCAAGACAATGACCCAAAACACAAAAAGCAAAAGTCCACATCTGAATGGCTGACAAGGAACAAAATGAAAGTTCTGGCCTGGCCTAATCAAAGCTGTGACTTGAACCCAATGAGAGATGCTGTGGCAGGACCTGAAACATGCAGTCCATGCTCGAAAACCTACCAGTTTGTCTGAATTAAAGCAGTTGAGCAAAGAAGAGAGCCTGCTCACTCCCCATCAAGCGTGGTGGTGGCAGCGTTATGCTATGGGATTGCTTTTCAGCAGTAGGGACCGGGAAGCTTGTTGTTTGTGAAGGGACAGACAGATGGAGCCAAATACAGGCAGCAGTGTAGTGTAGCATAATAGGTAAGGAGCTGGTCTTGTAACCTAAAGATCACAGGTTTGATTTATAAAATAAATATATTAATTAATTAATTTTAAAAAAGTTAAGTGTAAGTCGTTCTGGATAAGAGCATCTGCTAAGAGCTTGTAATGTAATGGACAGGCAAATCCTTGAGAATAACCTGTTTCAGGCTTCAAGAAATCAGTGTATGGTGAAGATTTGTGTTGCAACACAACGGTGACTCAAATCACATGGCAAGGGGTGAAAAAACTGCGCACTTTATCACACTGATGATGAAGATAAAAAAGACTGTTTAAAATATTTGAATTTTCGAATGTGTTAAAAAAATAAAAAAAAATACCATGGCAATGTTACAATGCAATCAACCAAAAGAACACATTTTCTAAAATACTTAAATCCATATTATCAGTACTTTGTGAACCCTCCCTTCACAAGGATGACACTTCCACTGTGTTTTATGAGATTCCTGAACTTCTCAGGAGATTTTTGTTCATTCCTCTGTAGAGAATGTTCTCAAATTCCTTTTATATGGTTATGCGCTGTTCAGTTCTAACCACATTATTTTTTTATCAGATACAATCTGGAGACTGAAGTGGCCTTTGCCTTAAAAGACCATTTTGTGTTCAGTTAACCATGTATTGTTATGAGGAAACGCTTGAGATGGACTTGGACTTTTCAAGCTTAGTAAAAGGAGACTTAGGGGAGATTTGATTGAGGCTTTTACATTTATTAAAGGGATTAACAAAGTGAACTACAGGAAATTATTCAAGTTGAGTTTGGTTAGCAGAACGAGGGGGCATAAATGGAAACTGGCAATGGGTCAATTTCACACAGACATTAGGAAATATTTTTTCACACAGAGAGTGGTCAATGTGTGGAATGGCTTGCCTGGACATGTAGTGGAGGCAGAAACACTGGGAATATTCAAGGCCCGGCTTGATACAGTGTTAGATACTATCTAGCTTTTAGGTAAACTAAGCATTGAGTACAGTTTACTGGTAGGAATAGACGAGCAGTGTTGGGCTGAATGGCCTGTTCTCGTCTTACGTTATGTTATGTTATGTTATGTTATGTTATGTTATGTTATGTTTTGTTATGCTATGTTATGTTATGTTGTTTTCTTATGTTATGTTATGTTATGTTATGTTATGTTGTTATGTTTTGTTATGTTTTGTTATGCTATGTTATGTTATGTATTGCCTGAACATTTTTCTTTGCCTCCTAAACTGTCTGCCTTGGTTTGTGTGGCAGCTGGGTTCAATTGTGTCCTCTAACAGGCAGGTTTAATATTGCCCCTGTGGCTCTTAATTATTGACTTCATTGCCAAAAGTGGCATCTTTAGCATTTTACAGTATTGTTGTGAGAGAGAACAACATCTTTGTCTAGTTTCCTTTGATGTAGCTTTGATGGATGAAACATAGATCTTTTATGTCTGTTACATTTTACATGTTTTACCTCATTTTTGTAAACTCAGGCATTTCTATCCCAAGTTTCCAAAGATTAAAGTAAACTTTAAAAAATAACATGTTCATTCAGATTATTATTATAATTATTTTTTCTTCATTTAAAAGAGGTTTTAGGGATGTGAATACTTGTGACATATCTTTTTGGAAAGAGACATAAAATGTGCCAAAGACGATATTTTTGTCTGGGTAATTTTATTTGTGTAAAAAATAGAATTTTCCCTTTTTTGAACATGCAATATAGCCCATGACCCATATTTATTTTAAACAGCCTCCTTTGCACATCTTTAACAAAGAGTGCCAGTAATGTTGGAGGCCAATACAACCAGTTGAGTGTCCTTGAAGCTGTGTTCAGTTCAAAGGAAAAAGCAGCACACCTGCAATTTTAAATGCCGGATGCAGTGGAAATGTCATCTAAACTGGTGAACTTTAAAACAAAGACAAATAAATCACAGAGTGAAGTACATCTGAGATAAATGTATTGATAATTCCAGCAGTCATGTCAGTTTGTTTGTTGTTTTTTTTCCCATGTGGGTTCAAGCAAGAAGCAGTTAATTTTTCCTACCAGATGCTCACATAAGGGTGGCGTACAGAGTCAGAGAACGCTTCAAGTCACGGTCGGGATCTAGAACTGGGTCGCCAGATGTCAATCACAGGGTCGTGGTCGGGTGATCTTGCGAAACATTTGAATTTCCAGAATGCTGCTGCCAGAGGTGTGAAAGTCCTCAGCACATAAATGAGTGTGTGGGGTGGGGGGGGGGGTGGGGGGAGGGATGGAACATTACATAATAATTTCTGTTTCCTAAATCAGTAGAAGAACCGTGACCAGGGTCTCCTAGGGTGAGTCTATCCGCCCCGTGCTTAGAAACGTTAGAAAGTTCAGTGAAACTCCGCGTCTCAACAGAAAAAAAAAAAAAATAGGTCAGGAGCATCGAGCGCCGAGATTGGGAGGGTGCCATAAAGAAAGGCGTCACTCACACCGGTCAAGCAGTCAGCAGTGACATTTCAGTGGCGGAAAGAGCTGAAGGCTGCGAGTTCATTCCAGGCCGTAGCAGTACTGTTGTGGGGGTGGCGGGTGGCGGGTGGTGGGTAGAGGAAGGGGGGGGGGGGGGCATCAGGGCCTGTGAGGGCCCCACGCGGCTCTCTCTGCTGTTCAGAGAGTCTTCAGACGGCAGGGACTGGGCCGTCAGTTACGAGAGCCGATGGCTACGATACGAGGCCCGATTGATTTCTGCGGCGGAAGGGCTATGTCTGACCGCGCGCTGGAGAGCGCGTCTGCGCGGCCTTCCCGGGACGGCCTTGAGGCCGCCGTGTCTGCACAGAGCTGATGCTTATCTCCGAGCATGTAACTGACAAGGCAGGGCCCAGCCGAGAAACCTTCTCGCGTTTTACACGCTGGGCTCTTGGCAAAAAAAAGCCGCTCTTTTCACTAGACACAATACGGGGCCTTTTTGGTGATGTGCAGCAGTTGCTCAGATTGGGGTTTAAAAAAAAATAAAAATAAAAAAGTTCCATATCAGTCATGAATTTATTCCTTTTAAATTGTGTTCTATTTCATTTTTAAGCCCTGGAATTCTTTTTCTAATTTGACGTTTCAAGGAAATGGTGTTTGCATATTTATTTCTAAAGGGTGTTCTAATCATAATGAGTTACACAATGGGAGTTATTTGGCAGGATTTCAGGTGCGTATCAGTTTAATGCAGCCGAAGCTCTCGGTCTTTTACTTCAACAGTAAATGCAAATTCGGTGAACGCGCCCGGTTTAGAAAAATCAGAAGAGCATGAAGTGCGTGCTTGGGGTTCTGATTTTGCTATTGAAAAGTGTCGACTCCCTCGTTCAGGAAAGAAGCGAACTGAAGGGGCTGTCAGTCAGTGATCAGACCAGTTTGAGTAGGGGCTATCAGCGGTGACATCAGCCAGAGAGATAGCCTTTATTTGCGCTGATGCCTGAAGTGATAACGACACATTGTGCCAAAAGCCATGCCATGCAGCGAATGCATGGCTTTCTACATGCCATTCTGCATGGCTTTCCGCATGGCTTTCTGCATGGATTTCCGCATGGCTTTCTGCATGGATTTCCGCATGGATTTCTGCATGGATTTCCGCATGGCTTTCCGCATGGATTTCTGCAGTCTGTAATGCAGTGGGACCTCCATTTACTGCATGTGGAGGTCCTTGCTTGGCTAACCCGGGCCAAATTCCCCCCTGCACCTCAACCGGAGGGCATCAGTGGTAGAGGTGGCAGAGAGAGAGAAGGAAGGAAAGCAGAGAGAGAGAGAGATAAAGAAAGAGAGAGAGAGAGACACAGAGAGAGAAAGAGAGAGAGGTGGGAGAGAGGAGGGAGGGGGTCTTGTAACGGTTTACATTGCACTTCAAACACCAAACTCAAGCAGTGGAAATGTACTGGCTTGAGACCCCAGTGGTGTGCGTTTGTGCAAAAAAACGCTGCTTTGCTACTGACGAGGAAGCCCGTGCAAATCAAAGGCTTGCCAAAAAAAACCAAAAAAAAAAAAACACACTGAAATAAACACCAAGCAGCAGAGGAAATGTCACCCTGTAGCACCGAGGAGTACACCAGCAGGCTAGGCATCTCATGTCTACTGTACATGAAGGGTCGCATACACAGTCCTAGTGCTCTTTTAGAACTACTGGAAGACGATGGCTAAAGTAGAGATAGAGCCACCTGATGGATGAGCTCACTAGGTCTTCAAACTGATGATCATATGTATGATTATAACGTCTTACTTTGCTCAAGCATGGATAGCTGGCTGCTGCATAATAAACTAGATGTGATCAAACACAACAGCTTTATTTGTTTCATAGTGTTCTGTTTCTAATCTTTATGTTTAAGGAGTGAATGTTGTATTATCTTTAATGTTTATATGTTTGATGATGTGCTACACATTGTACTGTTTGTGCACATTTATTTTTGCAGTAAAGAGGCACATAAAGAAATACACTATCTAAACTATGTAAAGATGCTAAAGGGAAAAAAGCAATGAAACAAACGATTAAATTATAGGTCCATATGTGTGTAAATGTGTGTGCTTGTGTTACAGAACAAAGCTGGCTCAGCCGCAGACTGAAAGCTATGGCTTGCTAGCAGTGGCTAGGGAAGGTTCCACCACCACCACCATGCTAAAGCTACCCCCCATGTGCTGCTGCATAACTTTGCTGCAATAGAGGCAAGTAAACAAGTACACAAGCTGGACTTTGTAAAGATTCAAAGCAAAACAAAAATGGACAATGAATATCCTAGAATGCAAGTGACTGATCATATTCCTGCTCAAAGTGTTCTGTCTAGCCTATCACACAGCAGCTCTAAGATTACGGTCCAATCAGCTCTGTGTACACATTCAGCTAAAAAATATAAATGTGTTTCTGTGATCATGGATATTAGTGCAGAGTAGTCAGTTGTATCCAGAAAGAACCCCAATGTACCACGTAGTCAGCACACCCCTCCTGTGAGCACCCCCTAAAAATAAGCATCAGCAAATTAAGGCTTTATTTGCGCAAATTTAACTTTAAATCCACTGGATCCCAACACAAGACCCTTCATTCTGTCGGTCATTTTGAAACATGCATGCTTTTTTAAACCTTCATAGCTGTAGACTTGATTAAATTTGAATGAGATCTCAGAATTATGAAATTCTAACTATGAATAGAATTAACATGGGAGAGACACAATGTGACCCCCCCCCCCCCCCCCCACACAGCATAACACTGTAGGGGTCAAGCATTCAGGCATGTGCCATTCTCTTGGCGTAGGCCACACATGCACTCGCCCACTTGTTGAGAATATGGTGAAGGATGACTCATCTGACCACATCACATTTTTCCACAACTCTGTAGTTTTGCAACTTTTTTGCACCACTGAACTCTCAAGTGTGCATTCATCTTTGTAATGAGGGGTTTATGCACTGCAACCCTACTACAGTATAATATACCTGTGTAGTTGTTGACAGACTGTTCTTGCTGACACAGTCTGATCACATCCTACATTGACTTCCTCAGTCAGCTGAGGAGGAGTTGCTCTTCTGTTTTTCCTTACATATCGCACTAACGCACAAGCATCACGGACAGCGAATGTGTGCTTTCGACCACAATTTCCAGCCCTATTTACTGATGTCTTTCCCATAGATCTAAATGCAGATGTCACTTTAGTCACTGTTCCTATTGAAACACAAGCCAGTTGAGCAGCCTTTGCGACTGAAGCTCCTGTCATCCGTGCCCCAATTAGAAACCCTCGTTCAAAGTCACTACGATCTTTTCCTCTTGCCTTCTTGATCCAAGATCAAGGTCCATTGGGCCTGCTCAGCATTTGTATACATGCTACAGAGCATGATATGCTGTTAATCAATTAATTGTATCCTGCAGTACACCTGTATTGAAGCATGTGCATTTGTAATGTTTCTCCACTCATTTATTCAGGTTTTTCCCATCTGTAGTTTTTTCTTCTTCTTTGTGATTATAAAAATAAGGGCAGAACAAAACCAAACAGGGATCAAAAGTGGGCAGAGTATGCAGGCCACTGAAAGCAAAACATATTGTTCAGTTGGACATAAATAATGCACTTCCAGTTTCTGCTGGTTTGATTGTTGGATATTGACGTAAACTAAGGTTCCCAACTGGAAAAAATAAATAAAATAAAAATAGTCTCAGTAATATAATTAACAATTCCAGTCAATGAAGGATTTAAATTCTTTAAATCAGTCAATTTTTATGACATTCTCAACATAGGCATATATTGTAGATTCCCCGCATTATTCAATTATAACTTTGAGGTTCCATTGTTGTAATGTTGGAACATATACATAAAAGCAAAGAGCCACCCCTCGTGAATTATTTCAAACAGACAGGACAGCGCGTTATGCAGCACAGTCTTGAATGAATAATATGGCTGAAAGAAAGACATTGCAGTCGTATATATGGCAGATTTGGAAATGAGTGTGCCATTTTTACTTCACTCATTTTTTCCTGAAGACTAAACATCACGATGTTGTTTTACTGCCATAATCAGTACATATCTATTCCAATTAGACAATGTAAATAGATGCAAATGTATGTTCATATTTGATATTTATTTGATATTTATTTCCATTATATATATATATATATCTTGTTTTAGTAAACTATTATTGAATGTTTAGATTTGTAATTGTGATGTGACAGATCATCAAAAGTACTATTAAATAAAATGAAGAAAAGGCATGTAGACATGAATTTGGAATAATATCAGATGCTGATAGTTAATGGAAATTCCAAACATAAAAAAATCCTCCTCATCCTCCTCAGACCCCACAATTACTCAGTTGTTTTTTGTCACCTATAAAGGACATGAGTCTCTGGTCTTTATCTCAAACACCATATTACATTACATTACATTATTTGGCAGGCACTTTTATCCAAAGCGAAAAAGTGCATATATTCTACTATGCTGAAACCCACACTACAAGGGTCATTCAATAAAAATCAAATAAAATAGTATTTTTTGAAAATATTTTCACTGCAACATGTTTTTTGTCATTCAAAGGCACTTGAGTTATGTCAAAAGAAAAAAATAAACACCTAATCTCTTAAAAAGCCAGGACTTAGGAGGATATGTACAATACTTTGGATGACATATTATGTAGTAGTGGAAGACTATTGGATTTATAAATTTACAGTTAGCAAAAAAGGCAACCGTAATTTAATATTCCCCCTTTAATGTAAAAGTAGCCAAGATGAGGAAGTACGGTATATTAACCATATTTCTCCAACATGATGTGTGATTTAATTTTCCATATGTGATCTAGGCAGAAATCAAACAGTGTCTTTTTAAAATTAATTTACACAAGAAGCTGCTTATCCTATTACCAAAAGGGAGTCTTTAAAACTTTTGTGAACTATCAATTTTGTGAAATGATATTTAGAGACCATTCTCTGCTTTGTTCTGCGATGTCACACAATAAATTTTCCAGTGTTCATTTACCTCCATGACCTCTATGAGAGTCCTCTACTTATTAAATGTACTCTTTCCGAGTTCCATTTACCCAAATGTTTTACTCTGTACAAGTGGCTCAACTATGTTAGTTTACAATTCGATGTCTGCTCCAGGAGCTCTTTTCAACATACAATGAAATGTAATGTTAAGCATCAGACATTGCATTAGTGAAGCAATGCGGTTGGGTTCTCTGTGCTGTGTACAGGTGAAGTAGATAGGTGAATATATTGCTGACTGTAATCACAAGAGGGAGCTAGAGAGAGAACAAAAAAGGCATTTTGTAGCTCCGCCATGATAGACTGTAGAACATACTTGATTTCATTTTACATGAATAAAGCGAGCGTATTTCTGGATGCTAGTATGTGGATTTTCATTTGCAATTAATTAGGGATTAATTTACACCTTAGGTTTAGTTAAACATCAGGTGTGGGTTTAAAAGGGAAAGGGAGGGAATTTGTGTTAACCCATTTAAGCCTGCGGGCAACTGAAGTTGCCGAAGTCTCTACCACTCTTTTTATATCTGAGAATATATATATATATATATATATATATTGTGCAAATGATTATATGCATGAAATTTCTGGGAAAAATCTGGGCATTATTGGGTTATTGGCCATAGTACCTCTTAATTCACACTGACATGCAGTTTGTGAATTAATACAGACATACAGTTTGTGAATCGCATGGAGCCAACAGGTGTCAGGAATTCTGCACAAGGAATGACACCGCTCTTCTAGAAGTAAGTCAGTAAACTCACACTCACACTTGATGGCAATAAAGAACACATGTCTCTCAGTGTAGATTCCCACATATCCCATAAATACCTGGCTGGGTTCCAATCTGTTGCCAAGGCAATGGCATAACACAGAATTCTGCCCCTCGAACTATGGCCGACTAGTTGTGCTGTTATTAGATGTATTGTCATCTCGAAACGCTCTATCAACAGTAGGCTGTCTACGGCCGTCTGCGGCAGGATAATGTCCTGTCCTACGCCACTCAAAGCTATTTATTTTGCAGTAGCATTCACCGTGCTAACAAATTAGAAGTTAGTGGCTCGTGAAATCATTAGAGATGGAGTATTAGTAGCTACATGCAGCAGAGGCCAACATTAATTGTACTGATTAGGCAAATTCATAGCCATTTGCTTTGTTCTACCCATCACTAACTGAGTCAGTTTCTTCTGTAACATCCCATGAGTTTGAGTGAGAAGATGAAGAAGTCTCAGTAATACAAACTGTGATAGGCTGTGTTGTATGTAATCTTGAATTTCTGGAACCCCCCCCCCCAACAATTACATGATTACTTATTTGGATTTATTTCTATTACATTTTATTTGTATTTGTTGTACTACTATATATATTTTTTTTTTTACAAAATCTGCAAATGGCTCTTAATTATGTTGCTAAGCTATGATAACTCTAGCCTAGGTGTGTGTGTTGGGGGGGGGGGGGGGGGGGTGCGATATACTTACAATATACTATTAATGTTCTAACAAGGGATAGCCTACACACTGCCAGTATCTTTCCCATAACGTTATAGTCAAATAAATAAATAAATAAATAAACAAACCTGCAACAATAGCAACGCGTCTCTAAAGTCCTGTAATCGATTGTCGAGCACAGCGGCTCGCTCAGGGGATCCGTTTCTCTGCGTCAGACCAAGTTCTCAGCATAGCCTCTCTGTCTGTTCTGGCTTCGAAGATGGAGGAAGTAAGCGAGGGGATTAACTGTTGCTGCGGATCTGTTACAATAGAACGTAGTTTTATTCTACCAAACAAATAGGAGAAAAATAGGAAATGCGCTCAATGTCAAGCTCTAAAGCAAACACGATGGGATACTGTCATCTTCTGTCCTTTTAAGGTAAAATAAAATATATGCATATATATCCAACTTCTACAACATAATGCTAATTCCGGCTAATAGCCATTTTCCATTAAAACGAGCCTTAATGCGCACACTGCATCGAACAGCAGTATCTCACTGTAGTAGCTAACATGTAGCGTGTTCGTACGGGATACAAGCGCCGCAGAAATAAGTGCCTCTCAACGGCGGGCTAATTTAGCAGAATGACAGTGTGCAGTCGCGCAGTGGCCGGATCACTTGTTGCTGAACTGCGCTACCAATACCGGCGAAGTTGAGAATAGTCTGGTACGTGTAATGTTGGAAGAAATGGAGACCAGTCCATTTGATTGTCCACGGCATTGCTGCGCACCGGTTGCCAATGCTTAATGGAATCGTGTACAGCAGTTAGTTAGTTGCAGCGACTGAGTGACTGTAGTTCGAAGACACGCCCCATTATGCTACTGTAAAAAAAAAAAAAAAAAAAATTGGAAGACCAGACGTCTCAATTTTTCTTCCCAAATCAACCCTGTCTAATCAGAATTAAAATGTATAGGTTGCATAGTTAAATACAGGAATGTTAAAATTTACGCCTTTTTAATTTAATAAAAAAACATATTGACAGACATTGACAGGATGGAATTTATCGCAGACTAGGCTACATTGCATTATGTGGGCGTTGTGTCAAAGACCAAAGAAATCCCGACTACTTCGGTGGAAAAATAGGCCGTTCCCTTTTATTTTCTCCGGTCAATTCCTTAGAAACCGGTGCATCCAGTTTTCTTTCTTTTTTAAACAACGTAGCTACTGTATGTCTCCTTGCGCCCAAACCTCTAATGTGCCTTCATGTTAACTTTGCGCATTATATATTGATAAATCAGACTATTCTTCGCTGTATTATTAGCCTATTTAAGATTTTTTGTCAGCAGGCTGCAACTCAAAGGGAAGGGGAACGCGGCGCTCCACAGGTGCGGGGGGTCTTCAGTAGCCTAAAGTGGAAAAGTTGACGGGCTCGTTTGGCAGAGGAAGTAACCGAACAAATGTACTTGGTGTAACATTCTGCTCCTGCAGTCTTAGTTGGGGAACAAGCCGATTTCCTGTTGCTGCTGGTTAAAGTCCCCCGTCAAGACTTTAAAACCACAATTTCTTGAACTTTTTTTTTTTTTAATTGTTGAAGCGGGATAGTTGCAGCCTACATTATAAGGAGGGACAAGTGGCATTTCAAACCACTGCTTATTCAGCGCAAGCACATCGACAGCAATTAAAATATATTTTATTTAATTTCATTTCGTTTCATTTCATTTTATTTTACAAGGAGAGTGTGCATCCTTTTCTTTCCCGGCTGAACATCGATAAGCACTTGTTCGGGGGAACCAACACAAGGTAAACTTTATGAAGTAATTTTTCATTCATAATTGAACAACGTATACGCCAAGGTAATACTGTAGTGCAGCACCATATATTGTAAAATTATATAATAAAACATCACCGTCGTGTGTATACAATGAAGCTCATTTTGGAACTTCACCAGTGAAATAAATGAGCTGTGAAAAAAAAAAAAATCTTATTCCACTATGTAGCGGTTACATTCTTAACTACTCAAAATATAGTAGGCTTACCTGTCAGCTACCAGCGAGAAGTCCAGACTGAACTTAACGTAACGTGTCATTATTCATGTGTATTGGTTGGTCAGAACAGTGAAGAACGTGGCTGATGCCCCTAAGTATCAAACCGAAACACAGCTACGTGTGGTCTGCCCCGCTTTTGGCTGTTCTTACTTGCCAGTGTTGTCGATTTAAGGCTAAAGTCAAAGTAAATGTGATTTAAAAAAAAAATAAAATAAAAAAAAAATGCGGTCAGGCTATGTGTAACTGTCAGAAGTACTGAGATGACACACGGTAGTGTACCTGCGATTTCTGAAGTTGCAGTTAGGAGTTTCACAGCAGCATTAAGCGCTTGGATCATTAACTGCGTCTTCGGATCGTTCGAGAACAGTACATGTGGGCATCGTTTGGCGTCTGGGGCTAATCTACGGTATGGACCAGCCTCAGTCCATTTAATTTAATAAATTCCTTTCTTTCGCCATTTGCAGAGACATATTAGGCTACAGAGTGAAAGTGTTTACTTATTTATTTTTTTATACTGAGCAAAGAATGAAAATGAAAGTTTGGGTGATGTGTTCATTTACAGGATACATTGTTGACTGGCTTCCAGGAGATGTAATAATACGGTAATTTGTGGGATTTTCTGCTAAGGAGTTCCCTAAATCATTGGTGAGAAACTGAAAAAAAAAGAAAAAAAAGAAAGGTGGAACATCTGTCCACAGTGCTCTTCATTGTTGTTTGACACCTCAGACTTGTAAAGATGTCTTTAAAAAGTAAATTCATATGAAAATTATGATATATATCTTTATATATTCACTCAGTTCTGTAGTGTCACATTCATACCATATCTTTAGACACCTAGATAACTGATTTTTGAATTGTGCTGTTTGGTGACATTGTGTGGATGGTGTCTTTTTCACTTTCCGTATGAGATATATAGCTTTCAGTCAAGTTCTATTTATGTCATCACTGATACTGATTAACCATGTTGAATGTTTACAAATGACTCCTTTTTTGAGGACTTGTACTGTAACCAAAGTGGACTTATTATTTCAAGTAATAGAGACAATTTGACTTGCAAGGCACAGCTTTAATGAAAATTATGCTAGGCAATGAAACACTCGTGATCAAGTCTGTGATTTGTTCACGAGCATTAAAATGTATATTTTAATGTTAAATCATAACTCATGTCCATATGTATTAGAACGTATAGCATGTTTATACTTCACCCTTTTACTGTTTTTAAAGTAGCATTTTGAACTTTTATATTATGCTTGATTATATTATGATTGGAATCATCTACTCTAGGTAGTTAAAATTCAATATATATATATGTATTTAATTCATTATAATACAATTTATTTGTTTAGCAGGTCTCCTTATTTAGAGAAGCCTACACTGTTCTGTTGTGTTCATACTCTCAATTTATAAAGCTTTGTATTTACGGAAACAAGGAAACGAGCCTGGTACCAAAGTGTACGGCGTTAGTGCCTAGCCTGGGATTTGAACTTGCAGCCTCTTGAGTTACAAGCCTGGTGTAGTTAGTGAAGTGAATACACTACACAGCCTCCAATTCAGTCAGTTCATGATAGATTGTTGATAATGCACATAGCTGAATCTGTTGGGTGACTGACCCATATGGAGGATCTATAACAGCGGTGGCGCTAAGTTCTGCTAGAACTTGCTGCCCTGTGTAGCATTTTTCTTGAGGAGTGCTAGATTGTGGCAAATTTCGGAATTGATTTCTACCC
Source organism: Anguilla pacifica (assembly GCA_039654925.1). NCBI lineage: Eukaryota > Metazoa > Chordata > Actinopteri > Anguilliformes > Anguillidae > Anguilla > Anguilla pacifica. The sequence continues at coordinate 73,682,009 of CM077286.1, read as the reverse complement.
CTGTCCATTTTAAAAGCTGCCGAGGAGGAAGCGGCAACATGGAGCCTGCAATAACGACAGAACCTAAATCACAGGAGCCATTTTACTTCATTTCATTTCATTTCACTTCATTTTGTTTTTTGTTGCGTTAAATTGAGTTCATTTCACGGACCGTTCTTACGCCGAGCCACAAAACTGAACGAGTGAGCGATTTTGTATACGTGCGACGGAAGGTCGTAAGAAGTGTAGGGAAGTGGCCGATGGTTATTTTTGAAGTGTTCGTATGATCCAGCCTTAGCAGTGAAGTGAGACAGATGCTAGGAAACGGAAGGGTCTTGACCGCCATTCCAGTGGACTCGGGCTTTAATTCATCAGCTTGACCACCCCTGAACAGGTTCCTCTTCACTGCAGGCTTTTGGCTCCACGTAATTATAGAATGGATCATTTACCTGACAAACAGGAACATGCCAGACTCTCCCATTTAAACGAGAAAAGAGCACTCTTCCAGTTCATGAAAGTGCAACTGTTTTAATCCAGTATTTATTTATTTATTTAGTTTTGTAGAGAGAATGGGTTTTTGTCAAGAAAGTGTCGTGTGTGTTGTATTGCGAGGTGTTCCACTCACCCTCTGTTGGTGAAAAGGATCTCTTTTTTTCAGCTTCATGTGCTTTGAAAAGCACTCGTTGATGATTTCGGCAACATGTAAATGCTTTCCTCAGTTTGTGACTGGCCCACACTGCCAAGCTATGTTTAAGGTTATGTCTTTCTGCGATACAGAAGCTCAATTAAATGTGACAGCGTGGTCTGCAGTGAGTCATTTTAAAACAAATCCCTGAGAACAAATAGTTGGCCTTTAATTTAATGGAGCAGGTTTCCTCTTTAGGGTGACTTGGTGGTCACGAGTTTGGTGGTTGGTTTGCACCTCACCTCTCATGCACAGGTTTAATTTTGGCTTAAAGCCTGTCTTTAAAAGGACCTGAAACCATTAAGGGAGAGGTTTGCTTTCACATAAGGGCTGGCTTGAGGTGATTCAGTTAATCATCAAAATATCCACCTCAAAGTTAACTTCTCATATGCTCCAGTGGCACACTGCTGTTAGTTTCTTCTGCGTCCCCATGTGTGAAATGTGTGAAGTCCTGTCTTTGAATCGCCTTCCTCTTTAAAAAAAAAATGCATTTGGATGGCTGGCATATAACTTAGCTTTTCCCTTCCAAGGCAAATTAAATGTTTTTATTTTAGTTTATTTTTTTACTGAAAGAAAGACTACAAAAAGCCTACTTATGTATTAATATGCATTCATTGTATGATATATATTGATTTAATGATAGGGGCATAAATAAATAACTGTAATTCTCTGTATTCGAAAAAGCCAATTTTGCTTCTTGGATCTTGTATCTTCTCTTTTTTCCCCCACCATTTTTCTCAGATAAACATTTAAACCTGTTGCTTTGACAAATAACTTGGCAGAACACAGTTTGTTCCATGTTCTCTGAAATGGCACAGTCACTGTGGAGCTTACCCAATGACAGACTGCAGCAGTGAGAGGAAACCACTTCCACAGCGAATGCCACAAGCCAACGTTGCATAGCTTTTTCCATCAATACCTCAGCAGCAGTTGGATCGCTACAAACTAAATTTGAATTAAATGTTTTTTTTAATCAATTTTTTTTTTTTTTTTTTGACATTTGTTGGTTTAGTAGTCTGAGCAGGAGTCAGTTGTGCGGCAACGAATGATTAACAGCTAATGTAAACCCAGCTGACCAGAGAGATTCACTGTTCCCCATGGTTTGTTTAACTTTTTATTCAATGCATTTATATTTTTCTCAAAATACTGTAGCTACTACACACTAAGAGGAGACGATTCACCATTGAGCCAAGCGCTAAAGTATCTGTCCTCTACTCTAACCAGTCAATGCTATTTTTATTTGGAAACGCATGCACTATAGAGACTTGTTTTCTGGAGACCACAGTATTGCAGGCAAAACGGCACTGTTCATTTTGCTGTATTAGGTGCCTGTTCAATATGGTAGCTATATATATGAGTTCATATAAGTTACCATTGCACTGCTCATGCATTTATGTACAACGTCTCCAACTGCTGATGTTTTAACTGTCCGAATGTTTATGTGAGCCGATACCCACAGCCGTAAAATTAGATAAAAATATGCTCATTAAATTGAACGTTTTTATTGTGCGTCCTCGTCAACTCGCACTCTGTGTGCTCGTTTGTAGTTTTGAGACGCTAAAATGCAGTGCCAGTGACCACATTTTAAATGTCACTGGACAAATGAGAAAAATTGCATTCTGCACTGTGTGATTCTCTCATAGGAAGTCATATGCGGAAGTCTAAGCTCTTTTGCAGATACATTGTACCGGGACTTCTTGTACTCCAAATGATTTCTCTTTAATGTGAAGCTTTTGAGGTGTTATCAGGGATTATGCTTTTCTGTGTATGACAATTTGTTTTGTTAATTTTAGCAATTATCATACTATAACCATTATTGACTTAGAATCAATATGTATAACACATACGTAAGTTGACCTATATGCTTTTGAGAAGACTTAATTTCTAAAGATACAGCTACGTAGTGGATGAATTGAACCCCTTCCGTGACATGCTGTGTTGGCGTCGATTCTGTTTCCATGCAGTCAGTTCATGATTTACAAAATCCCAATGCGTAATTATGAAATTGAATTGACCCAACCCGATGACATGTAAAGATGAATTCTTAAGCATCTCTGCCCTCAGTGTTTTATGTACCTCAATGTACCCGCATGCACAACTCATGCCCACTTTAAGGCAGGGCTGCCCATCCTAGATCCTCAAGTTCTACTGTCCTGTAGGTTCTCAGTCCAGCACTGACAATGCACACCTCGTTCAACAGATAGAGCAGGGCTGCCCAGTCCTGTTCCTGAAGATCTACTGTCAAGTAGGTTTTCACTCCAACCCGAACAATGCGCACCTCCTTAAGCAGCTATGTCTATTCAGAGATCTCATTGAGCTGCTCGCTAGTTGAATCAGGTGTGCCAAATTTGGGCTGAAATGAAGACCTACAGGATGTTATATCTCCAGGAACTGGGTTGGGCAGCTATACTTTAAAGATTGCTTTAAAGATTGCCTTCTGTTGGTGGATGAGAAGACAGTGGCTCTGTGTAAAGGGGTGAGTTTTTTGGCTCTCTGTGACTCTGACCCTTGACACCAGGGCCCTGCGACAACCAGGGGACCTTCTATTTATTCTAAAATGTACGTATTATTTCGGGGGTGGGCGGGCGGGATGGGGGTGCCCCAAATCAAAACCTTCTTTGGGGACCCTCCAAGGCTAGGGCCGGCACTGGTCGGGGAAGTGGGAATGGGGAAACCGGTCCATGCTCCTCCACTTTCAAAAGGCCTCTCTGCTAATCGGATGCTTCCCCTTGATCCCTACAGCCCTGCCCCCTGACTATGGAAACAGAGGTTGCGGATGGATATCTGGCTAGTAAGTAATCATTTTAATACTTTCCTCATCCACCTTACAGGCTTGCGTTCAAACATAACTGTGACAGGTGTTAGCAAAAAGCAAGAGTGCTACACCCATCATTGTTGAATGCGTTTGTTACTCTTTATACTCTATATTAGTCGGTGCTGTTTTTTGGGGCCGTACATGGTTCCTAATTGCAGGTTAAATTGCATTTTATTGGGTTTCTCTCAGTCAAAGCTGTGAAACAAAGGGACAGGGTAACTTCATACACTGCACCAAGTGTACATTCTTAATGGAGATGGAATGGACACGATTAATGATATTATGATATATGCTGCAGTGTTGCAATTTATAATGGGATTATTCAAATTCATCACAAAATTGTCAGGAGTCATACGCTTTGTTTTGGAAACCCGTATGTGCTTTTTGTGGCCTTTCCAGTAATGTTAGCTGAATGTTGAGCACTGTATGTACGATACATCATCAGTGTGTGCCACTTGTTAGAACTCTGGAATACCTATATCTAAAAAATAATAATAAAAGAAATGTCTCATAAAACAATACCAGTTGGGGATTTTCTATTAGGACTGAACGTTTTTTTAAAGTGTCTTTTGGATGTACACACGGACGCTGATTGTGCGTTCCACTTTACGGAACTGGTGAGTGTGTGTGGCTGTCCACCCAAAGGTACGATGCACAGGTGTAGAGCCTATCGGACAGGCGTCAGTGTTTGTGAAAAGAGAAGGGACGTTCAGTCTCCCCAGGGAGGACTGCTGTTGGAGAACCAGACCAGCAAGGAGGGCTGCTTGTGAATTTCCCCTGGGGTGGGGAATATTTTCATTCCATAAGTAGAAATGGACACAGTTTATTATTATTATTATTATTATTATTATTATTATTATTATTATTATTATTATTATTATTGTTGTATGTCAATCTGTTGAATGCATTTCTGTGCACATCTCTGTGTAGCAGGCTTATGCTGTTAGACAGTGCAAATAAACTAGCATCAGCAAATACAAGTGCAGTGCATTGTGCTACTGACAGGTGATATAACTGAATGTAATCCAAATGCAAATTGAATCAGGGAAGGCAAATAGGGCTGATTTTGTTACTGATTCACAGATGCTTCTGTATCGTGACGCAGTGTATGTGCATTGTGACGCAGTGAACGTGTATTGTGACACAGTGTATGAGTTTTTTTTAAAAATTGGTACGCTGGACAATATGGCTGCCGCATCAAAATTCGTGTTGAAAGTGAAAGGCCTCCTGGTGGGAAATGTGTCTGTGACACAAAGAGCGGTGCAACAATCAAACCGTTACTGGTGTTGGCCTCGTGTGAGTAGCTGGGCGTGTGCGCGTGTGTGTGTGTGTGTGTGTGTGTGTGTGTGTGTGTGTGTGTGTTCACTCAGCCTGTTCTTCACAGTCAGCAACCACCAATGGGCCACATTTGGACAAGGCAAGCTCAGCTGTATTAGATATATCTGATTGGGGGAAATTTTGTGTTTTTTTTTATTTTTTATCTTTTTTTGGCTGAAGCGGTTTCTCTTAAGGGGCTAAAGGCCGAGGGGCTGGCCCTTTGCTCTCGAGCTGAGCAGAGACTCATTCTCATTCGGAGTGGGAGGCGCGGTGGAAAGTAGTGAGCGAATGAGGAAGCAGCGTCAGGCCCCGGGCGTGAGATCCTACGCTTCGCGTCTGCTGTCGGGGCCCTGCGGTGGCCTCCTACTGCCGTCGGGGCCCAGAGGCTTCTGGGAAATCTTGTGATAAGCTAGATAGAGAGCGACTACCCTCCCAGAAGACCGAAGGGAGACCGTTGGACGACGAGGTGAGAAAGCTGACGTGGGACAGACTGAGAAGGTGCCAAATGAGGGGTGGAGTTTAGCGTAGCGCTGCAGCAACACTTACCGTCTCTCGCTACACCCTTTCAGAATCGGCCTGCCTCAGCCCATCAAAGGGAGGAGGAAAAAAAGGGCTTTAAAATAGAACAGTCGAGTTGCAGTGCCTTTAAGTGTGGGGATATCATGTGAGCATGTGTTCGCACCCACATGCGCACAAGCACACACGTACACACACACACACACACACACACACATACGGACACACAAACACACAAACACACACACATATACCCACACACAAACACATACGGACAGACTCACACACACACATATACCCACACACAAACACATACGGACAGACTCACACACACACACATACCCACACACAAACACATACGGACAGACTCACACACACACATATACCCACACACAAACACATACACACACGCGCACTCACACACGCACGCATGCGCGTACTCACACGCGCGCACACAGGCAAACAGGCGCTTGGAGCGCGCTCAGAGAGAGTGGAAACTTTTCGCTTGGCTGAAGAGGCTGTTTTTTGAAAGGCCACTCTGCTTTAATGATCCGATAAGCGAAGTTGTGCTCCAATCCCGTAGAAAGCCAGCCCCTTTTTGGCTTCCCCTGAGAGCCGTTATCTGGGGGATGGTGATGTGCCAGGTGCAGAGTGGTACCTACCCGTCCCGTCCTGTCCCGTCCGCCTCCTCCCCCGAGACCCACGGGGCTGGGCTCTCACAGGTGTTCACAGGCCGGTGTGTGGAGCTGCATGTCCCTCTCAGCAACGGAATGACTGAATGATGCGGTTTTAAATGTCAAGCACCTCTGCGGTTACTCTTAACAGAATTTTATTTATTTATTTATTTATTTATTTATTTTTGGCCTGGTTGCAACATGCTGTTTCCCAGCATGTTCACTGTTACCATTATATTCCATATTAATGTGTGAACTGTGCATGTTCAGCTCCCTGGCGGCCTGATTATATGGTCGCTGTATTAATGCGCTGGCATTTGTGTCCCTGTGCGTTGGAGCTCGGTGTGTTTAAAGTGTAACCATGGTGATTTAGCGCTGGAGAGGCACTGCAGAAATTACACAGCGAAAAGCAGGGAAGGGGAGGATGGATGTCAGTCTGGAATGTCGTGCGCGACCCCTTTTTAGTTCCCTGCGTAACACGCTGACGGATAAGACCCCCAATTTGTGGGGGGGGGGGGGGGGGTATTTGGCGGGGGGTTAGGTCCTGTTATGTCTTCAACAATACAGCTTGAGTGTGTGGGCTACTGATGTATGTGTGTCCGTTCGTGCGTGTGTTTGTGTACTGTATGCGTCTGTTTGTCTGTCTGTGTGTGTGCGTGTATGAAAGTAATACATGACCAAATGTTGTACTTATTACATGCGTGTATAACGTGCACACAAACACACACACACACGCGCTCACATACATACACACACACACACACATACACACACATACACACGCACACACACACACGCACACACACACACACACACTCACACACACTCCTGTTCCTAAGGACGTGCTTTTAGGCGGGAGAGATTGACAGGGTGCCAGGGGGAAGCTCATTGTGGAGGGATAGTCTGGAGCGCCGCGGTCATACTGGAAAAACCAGATCCCGGCTCGGCCGCCGAGCGCGTTCCCTGCATGCCAGGGCCCGGTGCTCTGCGCAGGATAGGCCCCACGCAGCCCCGAGACTTTATTCTGCGCCATTGTGTCCTCCTGCTTCCTGCCTGCTGGCCCCACCCCTCCACCACACACACAGGCTACAGGCTAGGCTGGCTGCATCTGCCCTCCAACTGCACCAATCCAAACAAATCTGTGAACTTTACGTTACATTACATTACATTACATTACGTTGCAGGCATTTAGCAGACGCTCTTACACAACAATGCAGAGCGACTTACACAGCTTTTACATAGCATTTTACATTGCATCCATTTATACAGCAGGATATATACTGAAGCAACGCAGGGTAAGTACCTGGCCGAAGGGTACAACGGCAGTGTCCTACCCAGGCATCAAACCTGTGACCTTTCGGTTACAAGCCCAGTTCCGTACCCTACTGTGCTACACTTCAGCCCTGCTGGATAAGGTTTATTGAGAGAATGAAAAGGGTAAGGAATATAATGATAAGGAATGGACCTTTTTCATCTGATCATTTCTCGTGTTTTTAAAGATTTTTAACAAAATGTACATGTTTGCCGCAGAACCGCTGTATGAGATTTAGGGAACTAGAACATTCATCAGGTTGCAGGTTCATATCTGGAGTGGGCTCACTGGGCTATTTGACCAGTGAAAGCTTACAGTGGTGAAGAACTGAACATGTAAAAATGGAACAATTCCAGTCACCATGGATACAGGAATCTGCCAAGCAAATAACTAGTAAGGGATAAATTGTGATTACTTGTCACCATATGTCTCACGTATTTGGACACAATCATTCCGGTGTGTATATTTCAAGGAGGCTGCATTTGTTCAGCATAAATGAAGCCGTGAATGCCTGTCTTGTAATCTTGGATGAATTTCTGCTGGTCCTGTTTCAGTAGAGCTGGCTGTGTCTTCTTCAGGAAGGAGGTTTGAGTGGATGTCTGTCAGACGTGCAAAAGATCAGAGAGCCCTTAAAGGACTGTGTGTGTGTGTGTGTGTGTGTGTGTGTGCATGTTTTGCTCTCTCTCTCTCTTTCTCTCCCTCTCACCTTCTCTTACTTGTTCTCTCACTCTCTCTCTCGCTCTCTCACCTTCTCTTACTTGTTCTCTCACCCCTCTCACCTTCTCTTACTTAGTCTCTCTCTCTCTCTCTCTCTCTCTCTCTCTCTCTCTCTCTCTCTCTCTCTCTCTCTCTCTCTCTCTTTATAAGAGGATCCCTGTTATCTGCATATACCACTTCTGCATGACCCCCCTGTACCAAGGTCAAGTAAGAACACACATACGCAGGCGAACACTAAAACCGTACAAGTTTCAGAGCATTCTCGAATCAGGCTCCTCACTGATGCCTGCATGTGGGGAGGTGGAAGCTCGTCGTAATTAAACAGTCGAATCGGACATGCGGTGGATTTGGCGTGACCGGGCGGAGTTTCCGTCGCATGGCTTTTCCACAAACAAACTGGGCTAATGGAACAGAACAGAGAACTTGCCCGCACACCTAGCCGTGACAGAACGTGAGCCAGTGGAGCTCACTGTGGCCGTTGGTTCAGTAGATTCGACCTTCGAGTTTCCCTAGCGTGCCAGAGCTAGCTTTGTACGCGCAGCTTGCACACATAATGATACGCTAACCTTCCGTACAGTTATTTTCCTTATGTGTTTTTTTTTTTTCTTCCATCTAAGAATGTCAAGTAAAAAAAAAATATATATAATGATGGGTGAAGTGTTGTTAACTTTCCAGTAGATTGCACTCGCAAATTTTCAGATGAGAAATACTGTACGCTGACACCTGCTTATGTCGAAGTGCAAAACGTGAGTAATTTTAACAATGCCATGAAAAGCGTTCGAGCTGCATGGAAAAGAAGATGTCTGAAAGATGCTTTTGATCAGGTTTGAAAGTATTTTGTTTTGATTTGAGAGTGGGGGAAAATGTACAGTACTACCAGAATGAGTATGTAAGAAACGACGAACAGAAGGCCTGTGGTAAATGCTTGTGATGAACAGAATGTCGGCATAAGTCACCAGTTACAAAAATAGTACCATCATGTGATTTTGACTTTATGAAAAAGGCAAGTTAAAATGTGTTTCAAATGAAAAAAATGCAGTGCTACACGGACATGACGTAGTGTGCGTACACCTCCATAAGTGATGATGTATTCCTGTACTGTACGTGTCATACTCAGCTGGTGAGTCAAAAACAAATGGGGAAAATTGTGACTATCTTTCTGAAAATAGACTGCATTCTACCGCGATTCTACATTTGCGTAATTCTCGGGGGGTTGTTGTGGGCAATGCGTGACAACGCGGTATGGCAACAGAGCAACCAGCCCGAGTGCCGTGGCCCCACACGCCCCCGGCCCTGAGGGGGAAGTCTGACCGCAGACCTTGGGCCGTCACGGAAGAATCTGCGGTGCCCGTAATCTGGGCGCGGACGGCCGGTCACCTGAGATTTCCTCCGGACCGCAGTGTAACCCGAGCGGCAGCGCGCTGCCTCCCGGCGTCCGCCGGCAGCCCAGTCCGTCCGCTTCTCCTGCCGCCATGCGATCCCCTCTGCGTCCGCAGAACCAACCGTGCATCGCCTGCATTTTCCTGCTTTAACCCTTTTAAGGTGTGAGATCACAGACATGTGATTAGACTGTCCTGAGCGACTGAACGTTCTAATGCTGATGTCACAATCTAATGCTGGCACATTCTAATGCTGATGTCACAATCGCTGCTGGCGACTGAACACAACGGAGTTCTAGAACACTGACTTAGAACACTGCAGTTTTATTTTTTTGTTCTGTTTAACTCTCGACTTTTAAACTATGATCACCAAATGAATCAGAATGAATTAGACAGATTGCCTGAACCATGCAGCGGTCGGGAGTTTAACCCACATTTGAGGTCACCCTGCGCTGGACCCTGATCAGCTCTGTATGATGTCTTGCGGAGGCCTCTGACTCCCAGGCCGTGGTCTGTTTACAGTAATCTCCTCCTGATGGAGATGCTGAATGCCTGCCATTGTTCAGCAGTGGCCCCCTCTGAGGTCCCCTGAGATGTGATACAGTGCGTCGCCATGGCAGGAGTGTGTGTGTGTGTGTGTGGGGGGGGGGGGGGGGGGTCATTATTACTGGCAGCTTATTGTGTGGAAGACTCCGAAGGGGGTGTAATGGGAGTGATATTCGGGAAGGGTGCGCGGGTTTTGTTGGAGCATAGTTATATCCCCAGGCTGTCAGGGAGGGGGGGGGTTCAGCTCAGAGATCTTAGCGGGGGGGGGCGGGGAGGGGGGTGGGCCATCTCTGCCCCCAACCGCACCTTTGAAACTGACTGCACCACCCCCGGGTCCCTCACGAATTGCCTCTGGCCACAGTGGAGCGGCGGCATCGCCAGGGGAAACGCGCTCTCTCGCCGTTGACAGGGGGGCATCCCAGAACAGCGCGGTCGCCTAGGCAGCGACTGTTTGTCTTCAGGGGCGAGTTCTGAACGGCGCAGTTGTGTCGGCATGTCAGGCGGCGAGGAGCCGCGACGCGCTGTGTGTGCGCCTCTACGCGGCGTCCTGCCCTCTCTTCCTCGAAGGCTGACCTATCCGCTGGCTTCTTTTGTTTTGTTTTTTTTTTTTTGGGTGATTTTTTGGAGCGAAATGGTATTATGTTTTATTACCTGCTCTGCAGTAATATGGCTTATCTGCTGCAGTCAAAAATGCCCCCCCCCCCAACTCAAGGAAAAGCAGCGGCATTCTCAGCTGTTGTTGTTTTTTGTTTCCTAGGTAACGGCGACTGCTCTCCAAGGAAGGAGCACGCGAGGATGCTGGTGGACCTGTCCCTGAACAGCACGCCCAACGGGCAGCGCTCCCCTAACAGTGAGTGACTCCTCTCTCTCTCCCACTGTCCTCTTAGTAAAACAGACTCTTTCTTTCTCTCCTACTCTTCTCTTCTCTTAGTAAAGCAGACTCTTTCTCTCCTACTCTTCTCTTAGTAAAACAGACTCTTTCTCTCCTACTCTCCTCTTAGTAAAACAGACTCTTTCTCTCCTACTCTTCTCTTAGTAAAACAGACTCTTTCTCTCCTACTCTTCTCTTCATAAAGCAGACTCTTTCTCTCCTACTCTCCTCTTAGTAAAACAGACTCTTTCTCTCCTACTCTTCTCTTAGTAAAACAGACTCTTTCTCTCCTACTCTTCTCTTAGTAAAACACACTTTTTCTATCTCTCCCACTCTTCTCTTACTAAAACAGACTCTTTCTTTCTCTCCTACTCTTCTCTTAGTAAAACAGACTCTTTCTAAATCTGAATCTTCAGCCAAAAAAAAGACAAATCTGCATTCACTGAACACTACGAGTTAAAAAAAATACGTTTTTAAGGACACGGTGTCAGACTGCTGTGGGTTTTATTTCAGACGCGAAAATACTTAATAATGTAACATTTTATTGGGGGATGGGGTGTATATTTGTTATTAATCAGCAAGAAATATCAACTGCTGTTGTGGGTAGGAAAGGATAGAAAACACCCATGCTACATGGCACGTTGGTTGGACCTGCTTGGAGTAAAGACCCGTTTAGATGAGGATCCCTTCTGAGAAATGCAGATTGAGAAAGCGAGCATTCTGTGCGTGTCCTCCCATTAAAACATTCCCCTTATCAGAGTCCGCTTGTCGGTGCTGTTTTCCGGTAGAGATGTCAGAAGCCGCCGCGGTTATCGTGCTCGAACATAATCAAATCTCTTGAGCCGTTATGTCTGCTGTGGCAGAACTCAGTTTCGCCTCGCACTGTTTCCCATATCTTAAAAATAGGTTTCCACAGATGCTCGGAGCACGTCAAATCGGGAGGAAGTAGCTTCACGATTAGCACAGCTGGAAACGCAAGGAGCCGGCGCTGTATCTTTAATCTGATGCAACTGCAACCAGCTTGCGAAGATCTCCCTTCCCCCCAGTGTCAGCAGAAAGGGTAACAGAGAGAGTGCTGGTTATCTGATTAGTCCGGGGCTTGCCATTTTGGAGGTGATCACTGAGAAAAGGGGAAGCTGTCGTTCGCTGTTGTTTTCTCATCTGGTCCTGCGTTTGAGGGCGAGAGGCTTAAGGGAGGATTCTAATAGATACTGTAAAAGCTAGACAACCACACTAGTGCTTTGTCACCATCGATTGCACAAGTGTGCCAGCCCACACCACACACACATGCACACACACACGCATACACACGCACACACATGCACACACACACACACACACATGCACACACACACACACACACACACATGCACATACACACACGCACACACACACATGCACTCACACACACACACACACACACATGCACACACACACACACACACACACATGCACATACGCACATGCACACACACACGCACACACACACACACACACAAAAAGGCCAACCATATTTCAGTACACCTTCGGGATGAAATAACCACTGTATGTCTTCTCTACACTGTTATGACCTTCCTATAGCATATAAACAACCTTTTGTGAAGGCTGTGCTTTTTTCTGATGCCAGATGGTCTGCTCTCTTTAACGCTACACTGTCAGAAATGGATATAGATATCGCACAGAACAAATATCCCACTTTCAAGGTTCTCAGACGGCGTCCCGTATTCAGTTCTCGGACAGCGAACGCTGATGCTGTTTCAGGACAGAACGACGAAACTTACGCATGCTAGCTGTGACGCTAATTGATCTGGTGATGGAATGACATGATGTTTGCACTGACATCCCTGAAAGTGTCCCCTACTTTATTTTCAGTGGTTTTAAAGTATTTCGGGTCCTGCCAGTCAGTGGCGTAACATTGGTTGTACTGATTTACTGAATTGTTTGGTAACGGTCAACTTTCTGTCATCCAAATATGTGATACACGTACACATGACAAGTGCAAGGAAAGGTATAATTATATAAAATATGTAGTACTACAATGTAAATGTAAGTACTACTTTTTTTGCACGTTTAAAATCCTCACATGCTCCACGTGATACAATTCAATTTATTTCTGGCTGTAGCATCCTAAATTTACATAATTTTTTAAAAATAAATATTTTTAATAAGGACTGTAAAAGTACCTGTGTGACAGTATGCTTGCAGACAGATAAAGGCCACCCTGAAGTCATTCCTCTGTTACGTTCCAGTTGTTTGACCTTTGTTAGAGCTGGTACTCATGTATCTTTGAACTCTTTGTCTGCTACTTGTGCTGGTATTGTAGCAAAAGATATTGCTCTGTCTCAGTCTTCTTCCAAGCTGTGCATTGTTCCGAGGAATGTTGTTTTTAAAGAATGTGGTTGTACAGTGGTTGTACATGGCCCCATAAAAATGGAAATGTACATTACTATAAATTTTTTTAAAATCAATGTTTCATATCATATTTTACTAAAAATGTCAAGTTTTAGTTACTTTCAAGTTCTAACTTTCAAGTCAAAGCATTTTGAAGTGTGTAACGTCAGTACTGCGCTTGAACAGGCTGACGTTAAACTGCATGCACCTTGGCACTTTAGTTCTAAGTCCGATTTACCTCTTTAAATACAACGCTTCTGCATTCGAAATGGCGGATTGCAAAAATCGCAGTGTTCACGTGTGTGTGTGTGGCTGCGTGTGGGTGTGTACGTGTCGGCCGTTGGGGGATGCGTGTGTGTGAACGCGAAGGACGTGCGCTCCATTGTCGGAACACGTCACTCACTCCGCTGCAGTTCAGACAGTCAGGTGTGCGTGACACAGATGTAAGAGACAGAGGACGTTTTGGGCGATGATGACCTCCGCGGCCTGGGATCAGTCAGATGCCGCTGTTGACTGTGGCCTGTAGCTCCATTGGCCGTCGTGCAATTGGTGATTCCGTCGCCCAGGATACGGGAGGGTCCATCCAGTCAGTTAGGGGTTCGTGTTCATCGCTATTTAGCGACCCCCCCCCACCCCCCCACTGGTCGAGGGTATATTCTGAGCTAAAACATGCTGTGCCCTACTGGTGCTGTTACCCAGTATTGTTCGGTTCTAGAGAGCGGGGATTCGGATGAGCACCCTGCTGACTAGATCCGGCTTTGATCTCTGAGTGAGGAAAGAGGTGCTCGGGATTCGCTTTGTCAATTGTCCCATTCTGTGTGTGTCTTCAGCAGAGAATAATAATGGCAGCAATGCTTCGCAGATCTCCTGTTATGTTGCCAGGATACAGAAGCGAGATGGTCGGTTGCTTTCAGAGCCCCTAATGAAATTGAATACAGTTCCCTCTGTGTTTTAGCATGCAGTTCACCGGATTCTATTTCCATCTCCGCTGTACATCAGGTTCCGTGTTGAGCTCAGCAGCTTGTTAACATTAGCAGCAGGCCTATGTGTGGTGGTGTCGTTGGTTATATCCAATGATACATTTTCTAAGTGTATACAGGCCTTCACTACATTGGACATGCCAATCTTTGTGCTTTATCGGGCTGAAGATTTGGAGAAGCAAGATTTCCTTCCTTCTCTGTGGCCAGTGTGAGAGAATTTTAGCACTGACGCAAGATTGCTCCCTCCTATGCTATTTTACAGCTATATGTTCGGCTGTCTTTCTCCACAGAAATATGAGGAGCAACACGCTGCCAGTCTTTTCAATCAGGGATTTAAGTATAACAGTCAATCAGATTTTGGATCAAGTGGCAGATTAAAGTTAATGTACCCAAACGCCACGTAAATTGGCAACACTTTGAGGAATTTGCACATTTTTCTAGAGCAGAAGGTATTTTTCCTTCAAAGGGCAGCAGCTGTTTCCACCAGGAGGGCATTTCACTGTAAACTTACAAACAGGATGCAGCCCTTCTTCTTTGTTCATGTTTATGAATATTTCTTCTCGAAAATAGCCATCACAATAAGGTTTTTTTTATGTATATTTTTTTCTGGACAAAGGAGTGCCTTGAACCTTTCTTTCTCGATATATTGTAGATCACGTCGGCAGGAAATCACACTCGTCACACTTCTTGAACTTCTGAGCTCTTTAAGATTTTTTTTTCCCTGCGTTTCTGGCCGGTCAGGGTTACGGAATTTAGCGGGAGGCCGGTTCGGTTTAGTTTGGGGAAAGCGGGCTGGACCCGCGCGCGACACGGTTTTGTGTGACGCTCCTGGTCTTTTCTGCGACACTGGCTTGACCTGTTCCTTCTGAATTGCGCCCGAACGTCCCTGCGAATGGGCCGACGAGGACTACGCCCCTGACACTCGCCCTGTGAACGCTCACACTCGTCATTCGAAGACGCACATATTTAAACGCGCGCTCAAAATAGTCACAGAAACACTTCCCCTACATACAGCACTTCATAAATACTCATTTCCACCCGCAATGTACAGTAGATGTACTGTATCAGAGCATTGCTACCCCTTTCTAAATGAATACACATTTTTTATCTCAACCTTGCCAAACAGAGCACTACTGGACTCATATTGAGGAACACTGAGCAACACAAACTACAATGGGGAATAGCTTAAATGTGCTGACTGAATTAATGAATAGCTCTTTAACGGATAGCTCAATTCTTCATTTGGTTTCCGCTGACACATCGAGAGAAACCAGAAACCAGATTGCCGTACAATGAGCTTCAAAATGATGGGTTTCAATACACCGCTGCGTTATGCTTTAATGCAATTATAATACCGTAATTGTCTGAAGTATGACAGCATACCTCCGTGTGAACTAAAGGCCAAGATGTTCGGTACGTTCACGGGGAGACGTGGAGGCAAAAAAGCTGAACTCACTGATCCAGTAAATCCAGTCGCTCCACAAGGTGTCTATGCCCATAACCGCCACGGCGCGCCGTGGATCAAAGAGACGCGATGGCTTCTGCAGGGAATGCGACGCGACGAGGAAGTGCGACGCGCAGCAGGCCGCCATGCCGGCCCTTCGCCTTGCTCTCGCGCTCTCTCGCCCTGCGTTCACACGGTGAGAAACCCGCTGGGGCTACTGGGTTGAGGGAGAGGCAGGAGCTTCCTGTTGCATCGTCTTAGCGGTCTCGTGCAGTTACGTACGCGTTATTGAACAGAAACAATGGCATCATCAAAGACGTATATGCTATATATACTCTGGTTATGTCAGGACACTGATAACTATTTGTTTCTGCTATCCCACTAGCCATAGATCTCTCTGTCTCTCTCAGTAGTTAGCCACCTAGCTAGCAACCTCTCTGTCTCTCTCACTCGTTAGCTAGCTTGCGATCTCTCCGTATCTCTCTCTCTCTAGTTAGCTGCCTAGCTAGCGATTTCTCTATCTCTCTCACTAGCCACCTAGCAACCAAGCTGAAACTGCCGTCCAAGCATCATTTTATTTATTTATTTTTTAAACGTTGTATAACACCGGGTGTGATTGTACCGTAATGATAAGTTGTTCCTCCATTTTTCCTCACTGAGTGGGACAATAATTCACAAAATGGTATCTTACCGGTTGGAGAAATCGGAAGCCCGAAACTCTGATTGGCTGATGCCTGCGAAAACCGTGGGCAACATTTTTTGGGCAACTTTGGTTGCTCAGTTGCCCAGTTGCTGGGGTTACTGGGACGTCGCTCAGCTACATGGAGAACGAATGGACTTTTGGGCAACTGGTCAACCGCGTTTCTCGCTGTGTGAACGCGGGGTCAGAAGAAAGGGTTCCACAAGGCTCCTGTGTGTCTCCGTAGAGGAACCCTGTCTAGCTCACTGATTCTTTCGGGCAAAATGACTCAATCTGGAGCTTTTTTCATACTTCCTACACCTGTCATGGAGGATTCCATAAAGAACTAAAAATAGTTAATCTGTGCCTCCACAGCCAAAGAATGCTTTTTTTTTGTTTCTGAGAGTGTAGGTACTGAATGTGTTTGCCCTGAGTCCATTAATCAGATGTCGAGTAAAACTTGTATTAAATGTACAGAAACATATGTGGGACGTGTTTCCACTAAACCATGGAATCAACCGTCCCTCCAAGCTGTCAACCATTTTTCTGCAGAGGTGTGTCACTCCAAAGAGTGCAGGCACTGAATGTGTTTGCCTCACAATAGGAATTCATTAAACAAATGAAACTGTTAAGCTTTTTGGTTGCAGAGGTGTGTCACGCGGTTGAACCAAAGGGAGGTGCAGGCCCAGCAGACTGAGAGTGAGCTGTCTCTTAACCCGAGACCTCCCCCCCCCCCCCCCCCCCCCCCACACACACCCCCGATACCTCCTCCACCTCCCCAGGGACCTGCTGTCTAGCCTCTCTGACAGATTGCGAGAGTTCGGTGGCGACACGCCCAAGCCATTCCAACTCCTGCTTACCGCAGGCCTGGGCCCACACGCACAGCTGCTTCTCCCGCCATCGGCCAAGCGGAAAACCCGCGCGCGTTCTGCACCTGCAGCCGTCCCGCCCTCGCCCGCCATCTCCCGCCATCGCCCGCGGGCGGCACAGGCACCCCCCGGGCTGGGACGCCCCCTGAGCTCGGTCCGGGCTTTTTAGCGCTCACGCTAACCGGGGAAACTCTGCTGTAATCCCTGGGAGAGCTTAAATGCAGCGACATTCGCCATTTTGGGGGCATTCACACGACGTTGCTGCAATACAGCGTGCATGCTCAGTCAACCTGCTCCGTATAAATTAAGGTTAATTAATAAATACAATTGCGTAAAGAAATCGCCCTTTATGTCCAGCAATGGCGTGATGGACAGCAGTTAACAGTTAGCAGTAGCAGAGAAGGTACCGGCTGAAAAAGAGCACTAAAAAGTATGTGGAGAACTATGAAATACAGGCTTTAATATGGCTTCAAAATTCAAAAATACAGGCTTTAATATGGCTTATGTAAGCACATAAATTTTACCCATTGTTTCAAATGCGTTAATCAAATACGTACGTACAGCCAAGAAACCCCTTTAAAGGCTGCATGTTGATGGTTGAAGGTTTGCGAAATACGTCATCAATCACTGGCACCTTTGATGTAGCTGAGGTTTCATTCGTTTAATTTGATTGACAGCACACACGATAAAGCAAGAAGAAGCAACGGAGGAGGAGGGGGAGAAGAGAGCCCTGGGCACAGAGGAGGCGGGACAAAGCGGTGAAGAAGGCTCCGGATTGGAGGAGCCCATGATTGACAGCCCCAGCAACCCGCAGGACGGAGGGCCGGGGGCAGACGGACCAGGCGATGCTAGCGCCCGGCTACCAAACGGTAAACAGATCCCTGGTGTGACTGACAGTCGCACGCGCTTTGGGCAGAGGTGGACAGTCCAGGTTCAGAAAGCAAAATATGTGTGTTCCTCCAATCACCGGGATCTGCTAATTAGCACAATTCCTCAGCCTTGGTGAAGCATCGCAGCAGTGTAGTGTAATGGGTAAGGTGCTGGTCTTGTATCCTGAAGGTCACAGGTTCAATTTCCCGGTGGGACACTATAGCTGGATACAATGTAAATGCTATGTTAAAAAAAAAAAAGTGCTCTGGATAAGAACATCTGCTAAATGCCTGTAATGTAATTGGTGGAAGAGACACATGGCAGGACTTATACTTTCTGATACCTGGACTTTCCACCTCTGAAGACTGGCAAGGCACACGTGTTAGTATTTGCTGATAAAATCCTTCTACTTAGCATTCTGTTTGCTGGTTGTAGCCAAATCGGCCAGGCCGAAAACGTGCCAAAATCACATACATTTGTTTTGGCTTGAGGAATTAAGTTGCAAACAAACGTTAATTCTTCTGTTATTTTTCGCTGAGCACCTTTTGTGTCTCAGGACCTGCACACTGCAGTAATAACAAGCTCGAAGCTGAAAAAAATTTAAACAATGTGCTTCCACGGATATACATAACCTTTTTCAGGTTATTTTCTTTGAACGTAACAGTTTATTTTCTTGGCTGAAAACTTTCCTGGTGATTACACAGACAGATATTTACAAAAAACTATTCAGGTAATTGCTTAGCAAATACTGCACGGTATTGCCTGACAGAGACAACTGTTTGATGGATGGGTGTATGATGCCATCTGGTTATTACAGCACATTTACAACATTAGGGATTTCCTTACAGTGATTATACACTGCATTGAAAGGAGCCACTCATTGGTATTTTATTTCTTTTTGATCTATTATCTCACAGAAGTTTCTTCTGACATCAAAGTTTTTTTTCTCTTGTTTTGTTCTTAAGGGGTGTGTAGAGGGTTGCCGAGCAACACAATACAATGTTTGAGGTCTGGAATCGTTCTCAAGGAAAATATCCCAGGAATCTTCCAGAACCTGTCCGGGGCCCCAAAACTGACGCTATTTCTCCGGTCGAGCTGTCAGCGCGGACGAATCATATTTCATATTTCCCAAGCGACAGGCGCTTGGAGGCGGCTCGCGATGGGACGGAGCCGGCCGGCCTCTCCCGTGTCACCTGGGACTCGGATAGAGGAAGGAGATGCCTGCTTTCCAGTCAGCGTGAAAGGCGCGCTATGACACAGCAGCAATTTTGCGAGGAAATGTAAATGCGAGGCGCGTCGGTTACAGAAACCTCTACCAAAAAAATAAATAAAAAGGCCGCGTTCCTCTCTCGTTCTTCCCCCAATGTGCTGGTGGCCTCGCGGGGTCTCGTGACCCACCTGACTGCCTGGTCTCGGTTACGCTCCAGCACTTTCTCAGTCTATATCAGGCTATACCAGAAAGTGGAAGTTCAGCCGTACGATTTTCTGGAGAAAAAATGGCTTTTTACTGCATTTCGACTGCCGCTCAGCCGGTGGGTTTGCATTCCCGTCCTAATGGCTTGTCTCCCGGTGGCTGTCAGCTGTGGCCTTATCATCCCTGTGTGGGGAAATGTTCTCCATGCCTGCAGTGCGGCCCGTCGCGCCCTGGAGAACAAGCGAACTGCCGGAGAGCGGAGCACTGCTGGCTTTCCTTGTTTTTCAGAAGCGCTTCACACAAGTGCTACACGCTACATGCTATTATACAGCACATTTGCCAGTCGAGCGATTTTTGAACAAAACCGTTAATCACGTAGTCATTTTTTTTGTCGAATTGGCGCAGATGACATAATTTAAAATTAATTAATCAATTAACTCATGCTTTTAAAATCATAGCATTAAATGTGATGTTTGTTACTTATCGTCTTGTGTATTTTTTTAAAAATGTGTTGTCTTTATACGCATTATAAAATGTTATTTGGAATTCTGAGAGATGGATCCATTTGATAGGTATCCGTGGCAACAAATAAACTTTGAAAACCAGGAACTAGGAACAAGGAAATTTAAGATTGGTGCCTATGGAAGGCAGGCAGTAGTCACGGTAAATCTTATCTCATAGCAAATCAGAATGAACTGATTGGTTTAAAGTGTGTTGTTTTTCTTACTGCTGACAGATGGATCTAGCCAATAGTTATAAACATCTGGGTGATGCTGATAAGTTTTACTTCAGAAATTTGATAAGTCATCTAAAAAAAATGAACAATTGCCTGACTATATATTTA